>JAMJFZ010001223.1:0-550464 GCA_026225945.1 Cricetomys ansorgei
AACCCTAACCCTAACCCTAACCCTAACCCTAACCCTAACCCTAACCCTAACCCTAACCCTAACCCTAACCCTAACCCTAACCCTAACCCTAACCCTAACCCTAACCCTAACCCTAACCCTAACCCTAACCCTAACCCTAACCCTAACCCTAACCCTAACCCTAACCCTAACCCTAACCCTAACCCTAACCCTAACCCTAACCCTAACCCTAACCCTAACCCTAACCCTAACCCTAACCCTAACCCTAACCCTAACCCTAACCCTAACCCTAACCCTAACCCTAACCCTAACCCTAACCCTAACCCTAACCCTAACCCTAACCCTAACCCTAACCCTAACCCTAACCCTAACCCTAACCCTAACCCTAACCCTAACCCTAACCCTAACCCTAACCCTAACCCTAACCCTAACCCTAACCCTAACCCTAACCCTAACCCTAACCCTAACCCTAACCCTAACCCTAACCCTAACCCTAACCCTAACCCTAACCCTAACCCTAACCCTAACCCTAACCCTAACCCTAACCCTAACCCTAACCCTAACCCTAACCCTAACCCTAACCCTAACCCTAACCCTAACCCTAACCCTAACCCTAACCCTAACCCTAACCCTAACCCTAACCCTAACCCTAACCCTAACCCTAACCCTAACCCTAACCCTAACCCTAACCCTAACCCTAACCCTAACCCTAACCCTAACCCTAACCCTAAACCCTAACCCTAACCCTAACCCTAACCCTAACCCTAACCCTAACCCTAACCCTAACCCTAACCCTAACCCTAACCCTAACCCTAACCCTAACCCTAACCCTAACCCTAACCCTAACCCTAAACCCTAACCCTAACCCTAACCCTAACCCTAACCCTAACCCTAACCCTAACCCTAACCCTAACCCTAACCCTAACCCTAACCCTAACCCTAACCCTAACCCTAACCCTAACCCTAACCCTAACCCTAACCCTAACCCTAACCCTAACCCTAACCCTAACCCTAACCCTAACCCTAACCCTAACCCTAACCCTAACCCTAACCCTAACCCTAACCCTAACCCTAACCCTAACCCTAACCCTAACCCTAACCCTAACCCTAACCCTAACCCTAACCCTAACCCTAACCCTAACCCTAACCCTAACCCTAACCCTAACCCTAACCCTAACCCTAACCCTAAACCCTAACCCTAACCCTAACCCTAACCCTAACCCTAACCCTAACCCTAACCCTAACCCTAACCCTAACCCTAACCCTAACCCTAACCCTAACCCTAACCCTAACCCTAACCCTAACCCTAACCCTAACCCTAACCCTAACCCTAACCCTAACCCTAACCCTAACCCTAACCCTAACCCTAACCCTAACCCTAACCCTAACCCTAACCCTAACCCTAACCCTAACCCTAACCCTAACCCTAACCCTAACCCTAACCCTAACCCTAACCCTAACCCTAACCCTAACCCTAACCCTAACCCTAACCCTAAACCCTAACCCTAACCCTAACCCTAACCCTAACCCTAACCCTAACCCTAACCCTAACCCTAACCCTAACCCTAACCCTAACCCTAACCCTAACCCTAACCCTAACCCTAACCCTAACCCTAACCCTAACCCTAACCCTAACCCTAACCCTAACCCTAACCCTAACCCTAACCCTAACCCTAACCCTAACCCTAAAACCCTAACCCTAACCCTAACCCTAACCCTAACCCTAACCCTAACCCTAACCCTAACCCTAACCCTAACCCTAACCCTAACCCTAACCCTAACCCTAACCCTAACCCTAACCCTAACCCTAACCCTAACCCTAACCCTAACCCTAACCCTAACCCTAACCCTAACCCTAACCCTAACCCTAACCCTAACCCTAACCCTAACCCTAACCCTAACCCTAACCCTAACCCTAACCCTAACCCTAACCCTAACCCTAACCCTAACCCTAACCCTAACCCTAACCCTAACCCTAACCCTAACCCTAACCCTAACCCTAACCCTAAACCCTAACCCTAACCCTAACCCTAACCCTAACCCTAACCCTAACCCTAACCCTAACCCTAACCCTAACCCTAACCCTAACCCTAACCCTAACCCTAACCCTAACCCTAACCCTAACCCTAACCCTAACCCTAACCCTAAACCCTAACCCTAACCCTAACCCTAACCCTAACCCTAACCCTAACCCTAACCCTAACCCTAACCCTAACCCTAACCCTAACCCTAACCCTAACCCTAACCCTAACCCTAACCCTAACCCTAACCCTAACCCTAACCCTAACCCTAACCCTAACCCTAACCCTAACCCTAACCCTAACCCTAACCCTAACCCTAACCCTAACCCTAACCCTAACCCTAACCCTAACCCTAACCCTAACCCTAACCCTAACCCTAACCCTAACCCTAACCCTAACCCTAACCCTAACCCTAACCCTAACCCTAACCCTAACCCTAACCCTAACCCTAACCCTAACCCTAACCCTAACCCTAACCCTAACCCTAACCCTAACCCTAACCCTAACCCTAAACCCTAACCCTAACCCTAACCCTAACCCTAACCCTAACCCTAACCCTAACCCTAACCCTAACCCTAACCCTAACCCTAACCCTAACCCTAACCCTAACCCTAACCCTAACCCTAACCCTAACCCTAACCCTAACCCTAACCCTAACCCTAACCCTAACCCTAACCCTAACCCTAACCCTAACCCTAACCCTAACCCTAACCCTAACCCTAACCCTAACCCTAACCCTAACCCTAACCCTAACCCTAACCCTAACCCTAACCCTAACCCTAACCCTAACCCTAACCCTAACCCTAACCCTAAACCCTAACCCTAACCCTAACCCTAACCCTAACCCTAACCCTAACCCTAACCCTAACCCTAACCCTAACCCTAACCCTAACCCTAACCCTAACCCTAACCCTAACCCTAACCCTAACCCTAACCCTAACCCTAACCCTAACCCTAACCCTAACCCTAACCCTAACCCTAACCCTAACCCTAACCCTAACCCTAACCCTAACCCTAACCCTAACCCTAACCCTAACCCTAACCCTAACCCTAACCCTAACCCTAACCCTAACCCTAACCCTAACCCTAACCCTAACCCTAACCCTAACCCTAACCCTAACCCTAACCCTAACCCTAACCCTAACCCTAACCCTAACCCTAACCCTAACCCTAACCCTAACCCTAACCCTAACCCTAACCCTAACCCTAACCCTAACCCTAACCCTAACCCTAACCCTAACCCTAACCCTAACCCTAACCCTAACCCTAACCCTAACCCTAACCCTAACCCTAACCCTAACCCTAACCCTAACCCTAACCCTAACCCTAACCCTAACCCTAACCCTAACCCTAACCCTAACCCTAACCCTAACCCTAACCCTAACCCTAACCCTAACCCTAAAAACCCTAACCCTAACCCTAACCCTAACCCTAACCCTAACCCTAACCCTAACCCTAACCCTAACCCTAACCCTAACCCTAACCCTAACCCTAACCCTAACCCTAACCCTAACCCTAACCCTAACCCTAACCCTAACCCTAACCCTAACCCTAACCCTAACCCTAACCCTAACCCTAACCCTAACCCTAACCCTAACCCTAACCCTAACCCTAACCCTAACCCTAACCCTAACCCTAACCCTAACCCTAACCCTAACCCTAACCCTAACCCTAACCCTAACCCTAACCCTAACCCTAACCCTAACCCTAACCCTAACCCTAACCCTAACCCTAACCCTAACCCTAACCCTAACCCTAACCCTAACCCTAACCCTAACCCTAACCCTAACCCTAACCCTAACCCTAACCCTAACCCTAACCCTAACCCTAACCCTAACCCTAACCCTAACCCTAACCCTAACCCTAACCCTAACCCTAACCCTAACCCTAACCCTAACCCTAACCCTAACCCTAACCCTAACCCTAACCCTAACCCTAACCCTAACCCTAACCCTAACCCTAACCCTAACCCTAACCCTAACCCTAACCCTAACCCTAACCCTAACCCTAACCCTAACCCTAACCCTAACCCTAACCCTAACCCTAACCCTAACCCTAACCCTAACCCTAACCCTAACCCTAACCCTAACCCTAACCCTAACCCTAACCCTAACCCTAACCCTAACCCTAACCCTAACCCTAACCCTAACCCTAACCCTAACCCTAACCCTAACCCTAACCCTAACCCTAACCCTAACCCTAACCCTAACCCTAACCCTAACCCTAACCCTAACCCTAACCCTAACCCTAACCCTAACCCTAACCCTAACCCTAACCCTAACCCTAACCCTAACCCTAACCCTAACCCTAACCCTAACCCTAACCCTAACCCTAACCCTAACCCTAACCCTAACCCTAACCCTAACCCTAACCCTAACCCTAACCCTAACCCTAACCCTAACCCTAACCCTAACCCTAACCCTAACCCTAACCCTAACCCTAACCCTAACCCTAACCCTAACCCTAACCCTAACCCTAACCCTAACCCTAACCCTAACCCTAACCCTAACCCTAACCCTAACCCTAACCCTAACCCTAACCCTAACCCTAACCCTAACCCTAACCCTAACCCTAACCCTAACCCTAACCCTAACCCTAACCCTAACCCTAACCCTAACCCTAACCCTAACCCTAACCCTAACCCTAACCCTAACCCTAACCCTAACCCTAACCCTAACCCTAACCCTAACCCTAACCCTAACCCTAACCCTAACCCTAACCCTAACCCTAACCCTAACCCTAACCCTAACCCTAACCCTAACCCTAACCCTAACCCTAACCCTAACCCTAACCCTAACCCTAACCCTAACCCTAACCCTAACCCTAACCCTAACCCTAACCCTAACCCTAACCCTAACCCTAACCCTAACCCTAACCCTAACCCTAACCCTAACCCTAACCCCCTAACCCTAACCCTAACCCTAACCCTAACCCTAACCCTAACCCTAACCCTAACCCTAACCCTAACCCTAACCCTAACCCTAACCCTAACCCTAACCCTAACCCTAACCCTAACCCTAACCCTAACCCTAACCCTAACCCTAACCCTAACCCTAACCCTAACCCTAACCCTAACCCTAACCCTAACCCTAACCCTAACCCTAACCCTAACCCTAACCCTAACCCTAACCCTAACCCTAACCCTAACCCTAACCCTAACCCTAACCCTAACCCTAACCCTAACCCTAACCCTAACCCTAACCCTAACCCTAACCCTAACCCTAACCCTAACCCTAACCCTAACCCTAACCCTAACCCTAACCCTAACCCTAACCCTAACCCTAACCCTAACCCTAACCCTAACCCTAACCCTAACCCTAACCCTAACCCTAACCCTAACCCTAACCCTAACCCTAACCCTAACCCTAACCCTAACCCTAACCCTAACCCTAACCCTAACCCTAACCCTAACCCTAACCCTAACCCTAACCCTAACCCTAACCCTAACCCTAACCCTAACCCTAACCCTAACCCTAACCCTAACCCTAACCCTAACCCTAACCCTAACCCTAACCCTAACCCTAACCCTAACCCTAACCCTAACCCTAACCCTAACCCTAACCCTAACCCTAACCCTAACCCTAACCCTAACCCTAACCCTAACCCTAACCCTAACCCTAACCCTAACCCTAACCCTAACCCTAACCCTAACCCTAACCCTAACCCTAACCCTAACCCTAACCCTAACCCTAACCCTAACCCTAACCCTAACCCTAACCCTAACCCTAACCCTAACCCTAACCCTAACCCTAACCCTAACCCTAACCCTAACCCTAACCCTAACCCTAACCCTAACCCTAACCCTAACCCTAACCCTAACCCTAACCCTAACCCTAACCCTAACCCTAACCCTAACCCTAACCCTAACCCTAACCCTAACCCTAACCCTAACCCTAACCCTAACCCTAACCCTAACCCTAACCCTAACCCTAACCCTAACCCTAACCCTAACCCTAACCCTAACCCTAACCCTAACCCTAACCCTAACCCTAACCCTAACCCTAACCCTAACCCTAACCCTAACCCTAACCCTAACCCTAACCCTAACCCTAACCCTAACCCTAACCCTAACCCTAACCCTAACCCTAACCCTAACCCTAACCCTAACCCTAACCCTAACCCTAACCCTAACCCTAACCCTAACCCTAACCCTAACCCTAACCCTAACCCTAACCTAACCCTAACCCTAACCCTAACCCTAACCCTAACCCTAACCCTAACCCTAACCCTAACCCTAACCCTAACCCTAACCCTAACCCTAACCCTAACCCTAACCCTAACCCTAACCCTAACCCTAACCCTAACCCTAACCCTAACCCTAACCCTAACCCTAACCCTAACCCTAACCCTAACCCTAACCCTAACCCTAACCCTAACCCTAACCCTAACCCTAACCCTAACCCTAACCCTAACCCTAACCCTAACCCTAACCCTAACCCTAACCCTAACCCTAACCCTAACCCTAACCCTAACCCTAACCCTAACCCTAACCCTAACCCTAACCCTAACCCTAACCCTAACCCTAACCCTAACCCTAACCCTAACCCTAACCCTAACCCTAACCCTAACCCTAACCCTAACCCTAACCCTAACCCTAACCCTAACCCTAACCCTAACCCTAAACCCTAACCCTAACCCTAACCCTAACCCTAACCCTAACCCTAACCCTAACCCTAACCCTAACCCTAACCCTAACCCTAACCCTAAAACCCTAACCCTAACCCTAACCCTAACCCTAACCCTAACCCTAACCCTAACCCTAACCCTAACCCTAACCCTAACCCTAACCCTAACCCTAACCCTAACCCTAACCCTAACCCTAACCCTAACCCTAACCCTAACCCTAACCCTAACCCTAACCCTAACCCTAACCCTAACCCTAACCCTAACCCTAACCCTAACCCTAACCCTAACCCTAACCCTAACCCTAACCCTAACCCTAACCCTAACCCTAACCCTAACCCTAACCCTAACCCTAAACCCTAACCCTAACCCTAACCCTAACCCTAACCCTAACCCTAACCCTAACCCTAACCCTAACCCTAACCCTAACCCTAACCCTAACCCTAACCCTAACCCTAACCCTAACCCTAACCCTAACCCTAACCCTAACCCTAACCCTAACCCTAACCCTAACCCTAACCCTAACCCTAACCCTAACCCTAACCCTAACCCTAACCCTAACCCTAACCCTAACCCTAACCCTAACCCTAACCCTAACCCTAACCCTAACCCTAACCCTAACCCTAACCCTAACCCTAACCCTAACCCTAACCCTAACCCTAACCCTAACCCTAACCCTAACCCTAACCCTAACCCTAACCCTAACCCTAACCCTAACCCTAACCCTAACCCTAACCCTAACCCTAACCCTAACCCTAACCCTAACCCCCTAACCCTAACCCTAACCCTAACCCTAACCCTAACCCTAACCCTAACCCTAACCCTAACCCTAACCCTAACCCTAACCCTAACCCTAACCCTAACCCTAACCCTAACCCTAACCCTAACCCTAACCCTAACCCTAACCCTAACCCTAACCCTAACCCTAACCCTAACCCTAACCCTAACCCTAACCCTAACCCTAACCCTAACCCTAACCCTAACCCTAACCCTAACCCTAACCCTAACCCTAACCCTAACCCTAACCCTAACCCTAACCCTAACCCTAACCCTAACCCTAACCCTAACCCTAACCCTAACCCTAACCCTAACCCTAACCCTAACCCTAACCCTAACCCTAACCCTAACCCTAACCCTAACCCTAACCCTAACCCTAACCCTAACCCTAACCCTAACCCTAACCCTAACCCTAACCCTAACCCTAACCCTAACCCTAACCCTAACCCTAACCCTAACCCTAACCCTAACCCTAACCCTAACCCTAACCCTAACCCTAACCCTAACCCTAACCCTAACCCTAACCCTAACCCTAACCCTAACCCTAACCCTAACCCTAACCCTAACCCTAACCCTAACCCTAACCCTAACCCTAACCCTAACCCTAACCCTAACCCTAACCCTAACCCTAACCCTAACCCTAACCCTAACCCTAACCCTAACCCTAACCCTAACCCTAACCCTAACCCTAACCCTAACCCTAACCCTAACCCTAACCCTAACCCTAACCCTAACCCTAACCCTAACCCTAACCCTAACCCTAACCCTAACCCTAACCCTAACCCTAACCCTAACCCTAACCCTAACCCTAACCCTAACCCTAACCCTAACCCTAACCCTAACCCTAACCCTAACCCTAACCCTAACCCTAACCCTAACCCTAACCCTAACCCTAACCCTAACCCTAACCCTAACCCTAACCCTAACCCTAACCCTAACCCTAACCCTAACCCTAACCCTAACCCTAACCCTAACCCTAACCCTAACCCTAACCCTAACCCTAACCCTAACCCTAACCCTAACCCTAACCCTAACCCTAACCCTAACCCTAACCCTAACCCTAACCCTAACCCTAACCCTAACCCTAACCCTAACCCTAACCCTAACCCTAACCCTAACCCTAACCCTAACCCTAACCCTAACCCTAACCCTAACCCTAACCCTAACCCTAACCCTAACCCTAACCCTAACCCTAACCCTAACCCTAACCCTAACCCTAACCCTAACCCTAACCCTAACCCTAACCCTAACCCTAACCCTAACCCTAACCCTAACCCTAACCCTAACCCTAACCCTAACCCTAACCCTAACCCTAACCCTAACCCTAACCCTAACCCTAACCCTAACCCTAACCCTAACCCTAACCCTAACCCTAACCCTAACCCTAACCCTAACCCTAACCCTAACCCTAACCCTAACCCTAACCCTAACCCTAACCCTAACCCTAACCCTAACCCTAACCCTAACCCTAACCCTAACCCTAACCCTAACCCTAACCCTAACCCTAACCCTAACCCTAACCCTAACCCTAACCCTAACCCTAACCCTAACCCTAACCCTAACCCTAACCCTAACCCTAACCCTAACCCTAACCCTAACCCTAACCCTAACCCTAACCCTAACCCTAACCCTAACCCTAAAACCCTAACCCTAACCCTAACCCTAACCCTAACCCTAACCCTAACCCTAACCCTAACCCTAACCCTAACCCTAACCCTAACCCTAACCCTAACCCTAACCCTAACCCTAACCCTAACCCTAACCCTAACCCTAACCCTAACCCTAACCCTAACCCTAACCCTAACCCTAACCCTAACCCTAACCCTAACCCTAACCCTAACCCTAACCCTAACCCTAACCCTAACCCTAACCCTAACCCTAACCCTAACCCTAACCCTAACCCTAACCCTAACCCTAACCCTAACCCTAACCCTAACCCTAACCCTAACCCTAACCCTAACCCTAACCCTAACCCTAACCCTAACCCTAACCCTAACCCTAACCCTAACCCTAACCCTAACCCTAACCCTAACCCTAAACCCTAACCCTAACCCTAACCCTAACCCTAACCCTAACCCTAACCCTAACCCTAACCCTAACCCTAACCCTAACCCTAACCCTAACCCTAACCCTAACCCTAACCCTAACCCTAACCCTAACCCTAACCCTAACCCTAACCCTAACCCTAACCCTAACCCTAACCCTAACCCTAACCCTAACCCTAACCCTAACCCTAACCCTAACCCTAACCCTAACCCTAACCCTAACCCTAACCCTAACCCTAACCCTAACCCTAACCCTAACCCTAACCCCTAACCCTAACCCTAACCCTAACCCTAACCCTAACCCTAACCCTAACCCTAACCCTAACCCTAACCCTAACCCTAACCCTAACCCTAACCCTAACCCTAACCCTAACCCTAACCCTAACCCTAACCCTAACCCTAACCCTAACCCTAACCCTAACCCTAACCCTAACCCTAACCCTAACCCTAACCCTAACCCTAACCCTAACCCTAACCCTAACCCTAACCCTAACCCTAACCCTAAACCCTAACCCTAACCCTAACCCTAACCCTAACCCTAACCCTAACCCTAACCCTAACCCTAACCCTAACCCTAACCCTAACCCTAACCCTAACCCTAACCCTAACCCTAACCCTAACCCTAACCCTAACCCTAACCCTAACCCTAACCCTAACCCTAACCCTAACCCTAACCCTAACCCTAACCCTAACCCCTAACCCTAACCCTAACCCTAACCCTAACCCTAACCCTAACCCTAACCCTAACCCTAACCCTAACCCTAACCCTAACCCTAACCCTAACCCTAACCCTAACCCTAACCCTAACCCTAACCCTAACCCTAACCCTAACCCTAACCCTAACCCTAACCCTAACCCTAACCCTAACCCTAACCCTAACCCTAACCCTAACCCTAACCCTAACCCTAACCCTAACCCTAACCCTAACCCTAACCCTAACCCTAACCCTAACCCTAACCCTAACCCTAACCCTAACCCTAACCCTAACCCTAACCCTAACCCTAACCCTAACCCTAACCCTAAACCCTAACCCTAACCCTAACCCTAACCCTAACCCTAACCCTAACCCTAACCCTAAACCCTAACCCTAACCCTAACCCTAACCCTAACCCTAACCCTAACCCTAACCCTAACCCTAACCCTAACCCTAACCCTAACCCTAACCCTAACCCTAACCCTAACCCTAACCCTAACCCTAACCCTAACCCTAACCCTAACCCTAAACCCTAACCCTAACCCTAACCCTAACCCTAACCCTAACCCTAACCCTAACCCTAACCCTAACCCTAACCCTAACCCTAACCCTAACCCTAACCCTAACCCTAACCCTAACCCTAACCCTAACCCTAACCCTAACCCTAACCCTAACCCTAACCCTAACCCTAACCCTAACCCTAACCCTAACCCTAACCCTAACCCTAACCCTAACCCTAACCCTAACCCTAACCCTAACCCTAACCCTAACCCTAACCTAACCCTAACCCTAACCCTAAACCCTAACCCTAACCCTAACCCTAACCCTAACCCTAACCCTAACCCTAACCCTAACCCTAACCCTAACCCTAACCCTAACCCTAACCCTAACCCTAACCCTAACCCTAACCCTAACCCTAACCCTAACCCTAACCCTAACCCTAACCCTAACCCTAACCCTAACCCTAACCCTAACCCTAACCCTAACCCTAACCCTAACCCTAACCCTAACCCTAACCCTAACCCTAACCCTAACCCTAACCCTAACCCTAACCCTAACCCTAACCCTAACCCTAACCCTAACCCTAACCCTAACCCTAACCCTAACCCTAACCCTAACCCTAACCCTAACCCTAACCCTAACCCTAACCCTAACCCTAACCCTAACCCTAACCCTAACCCTAACCCTAACCCTAACCCTAACCCTAACCCTAACCCTAACCCTAACCCTAACCCTAACCCTAACCCTAACCCTAACCCTAACCCTAACCCTAACCCTAACCCTAACCCTAACCCTAACCCTAACCCTAACCCTAACCCTAACCCTAACCCTAACCCTAACCCTAACCCTAACCCTAACCCTAACCCTAACCCTAACCCTAACCCCCTAACCCTAACCCTAACCCTAACCCTAACCCTAACCCTAACCCTAACCCTAACCCTAACCCTAACCCTAACCCTAACCCTAACCCTAACCCTAACCCTAACCCTAACCCTAACCCTAACCCTAACCCTAACCCTAACCCTAACCCTAACCCTAACCCTAACCCTAACCCTAACCCTAACCCTAACCCTAACCCTAACCCTAACCCTAACCCTAACCCTAACCCTAACCCTAACCCTAACCCTAACCCTAACCCTAACCCTAACCCTAACCCTAACCCTAACCCTAACCCTAACCCTAACCCTAACCCTAACCCTAACCCTAACCCTAACCCTAACCCTAACCCTAACCCTAACCCTAACCCTAACCCTAACCCTAACCCTAACCCTAACCCTAACCCTAACCCTAACCCTAACCCTAACCCTAACCCTAACCCTAACCCTAAACCCTAACCCTAACCCTAACCCTAACCCTAACCCTAACCCTAACCCTAACCCTAACCCTAACCCTAACCCTAACCCTAACCCTAACCCTAACCCTAACCCTAACCCTAACCCTAACCCTAACCCTAACCCTAACCCTAACCCTAACCCTAACCCTAACCCTAACCCTAACCCTAACCCTAACCCTAACCCTAACCCTAACCCTAACCCTAACCCTAACCCTAACCCTAACCCTAACCCTAACCCTAACCCTAACCCTAACCCTAACCCTAACCCTAACCCTAACCCTAACCCTAACCCTAACCCTAACCCTAACCCTAACCCTAACCCTAACCCTAACCCTAACCCTAACCCTAACCCTAACCCTAACCCTAACCCTAACCCTAACCCTAACCCTAACCCTAACCCTAACCCTAACCCTAACCCTAACCCTAACCCTAACCCTAACCCTAACCCTAACCCTAACCCTAACCCTAACCCTAACCCTAACCCCTAACCCTAACCCTAACCCTAACCCTAACCCTAACCCTAACCCTAACCCTAACCCTAACCCTAACCCTAACCCTAACCCTAACCCTAACCCTAACCCTAACCCTAACCCTAACCCTAACCCTAACCCTAACCCTAACCCTAACCCTAACCCTAACCCTAACCCTAACCCTAACCCTAACCCTAACCCTAACCCTAACCCTAACCCTAACCCTAACCCTAACCCTAACCCTAACCCTAACCCTAACCCTAACCCTAACCCTAACCCTAACCCTAACCCTAACCCTAACCCTAACCCTAACCCTAACCCTAACCCTAACCCTAACCCTAACCCTAACCCTAACCCTAACCCTAACCCTAACCCTAACCCTAACCCTAACCCTAACCCTAACCCTAACCCTAACCCTAACCCTAACCCTAACCCTAACCCTAACCCTAACCCTAACCCTAACCCTAACCCTAACCCTAACCCTAACCCTAACCCTAACCCTAACCCTAACCCTAACCCTAACCCTAACCCTAACCCTAACCCTAACCCTAACCCTAACCCTAACCCTAACCCTAACCCTAACCCTAACCCTAACCCTAACCCTAACCCTAACCCTAACCCTAACCCTAACCCTAACCCCTAACCCTAACCCTAACCCTAACCCTAACCCTAACCCTAACCCTAACCCTAACCCTAACCCTAACCCTAACCCTAACCCTAACCCTAACCCTAACCCTAACCCTAACCCCTAACCCTAACCCTAACCCTAACCCTAACCCTAACCCTAACCCTAACCCTAACCCTAACCCTAACCCTAACCCTAACCCTAACCCTAACCCTAACCCTAACCCTAACCCTAACCCTAACCCTAACCCTAACCCTAACCCTAACCCTAACCCTAACCCTAACCCTAACCCTAACCCTAACCCTAACCCTAACCCTAACCCTAACCCTAAAACCCTAACCCTAACCCTAACCCTAACCCTAACCCTAACCCTAACCCTAACCCTAACCCTAACCCTAACCCTAACCCTAACCCTAACCCTAACCCTAACCCTAACCCTAACCCTAACCCTAACCCTAACCCTAACCCTAACCCTAACCCTAACCCTAACCCTAACCCTAACCCTAACCCTAACCCTAACCCTAACCCTAACCCTAAACCCTAACCCTAACCCTAACCCTAACCCTAACCCTAACCCTAACCCTAACCCTAACCCTAACCCTAACCCTAACCCTAACCCTAACCCTAACCCTAACCCTAACCCTAACCCTAACCCTAACCCTAACCCTAACCCTAACCCTAACCCTAACCCTAACCCTAACCCTAACCCTAACCCTAACCCTAACCCTAACCCTAACCCTAACCCTAACCCCTAACCCTAACCCTAACCCTAACCCTAACCCTAACCCTAACCCTAACCCTAACCCTAACCCTAACCCTAACCCTAACCCTAACCCTAACCCCTAACCCTAACCCTAACCCTAACCCTAACCCTAACCCCTAACCCCTAACCCCTAACCCTAACCCTAACCCTAACCCTAACCCTAACCCTAACCCTAACCCTAACCCTAACCCTAAACCCTAACCCTCACCTTTAGTCCTTAAATAAAATAGAAACTGAAGAAATTTCCGATTTACTGCACTTTGTTCCTGAGTCGATGGCCATGTCATCACTCAAAGACTTCGTTTCAGAACATTGTACATGGGAAGATGGTTTTGAATATTGTGTTCTGAAATTCATACCTTGTGATTTTTTGATATTAATTAAATTAATTACAGTGATCTTTTTTTCTTTATCTTCCTGTAATCTGTAATTTCTATATTTAAAATTTTTATATTTCTATTTCGGGCTGTAGTAATTTTTTTATGCTAAGCATAGTTTGTATTATTGAGCATAATAGACTGTATTTTTCCTCATAATTGAATATATTGTGAGACTTGTCTTTCGTCTTGAGAATTATTTACGCATCCCTGGTTTATCATTTTACAAATAGTATTTTAGCCTGTATAGAAAAACTTTTTAGTATATTTTAAATTTCCATTTGCATTGTTTTCAGAATTTATTTGAAAATCAAAAAAGCACAACATGGTAAGGAATGTAAATGTCACCAGTCTCTTTTTACTTCATCCCCATTACTCAGTTTTTGGTTGTGGCTTTTTATAAAAAGTTTTCCCTGCTTTAAGTCTAGCTGTCCTGAAAATTACTCTATAGACCAGTCTTTCCTTAAACTCACAGAGATAAGCCTACATCTGACTCCTCGTGGCTTTTTTAAAGGAATATATAACCACAGCCAGGTTTAGAATCACTATCCTGATAAGTATCATTGTTGGGCCAATTCTGTTACTGTTTCTTGACACTAAACTCATCCTAGGTATTTTAAATTGATTGTTAGTATAAATGAGCAAAACATCAACTTTGTTAGAATCATTATTATAAAGGCTCAGTATCAACATATATGAATACAAAGGTTTGATTGGACTCATGTGATAAAAATTCATTGGGTGGTGTGGGGATGTGACAGAAAGCCCTAACCTGATACACTGTGTTATTCTTTACATAGACATTAACTGTGCTATCTTGGTCATTATAAGGGTGTTCCGACCTGAGAAGTAATTTATACTGTTCCCCTTTGATTGATAAAAACTTTAAGAAGGAGATATGCATCTCTTAGTGGCTATTGATGTTTTGCTCTAGATGTTTGAGAGTAGTAGAAGAGTGCAGGTGAGATAGAGATGGGATAAGTTCTGATACAATCATTGGATATATCTCGCTGTTGTAGGAAAAATGATATTCTATTAATGTATTTGAATTAAACAAAAAAAACTCAGGAAAGTTAAGCAATTTTCTAGCTGTTAATTTTATGGATAGTTGTAATATACACCTTTCTGATATCTTCAAAAACCAAAAATCATAACAAACACTCAACCCCCTTATGCACTGTCTGCAGTTTTTGTTCTAAGACGGCTCTCTGCTAGCACCAAGAATAGATTTATTTAATTTTCAAATGGGGTTTCTCAGTTGTACTTGCGCATGTTTGCCAAGTTGCTCTGTAGACTAGATTGGCTTCAAACTCACAAAGATCTCCCTACCTCTGCCTTCCAAGTGGTGAAGTGAAAGCCATGTGTCACAACCCCCAAGTATAATTTATTTAATTTTAATTAATTAATCTTCATTTGGATGCCACAACTGAACCAACAATCCATTCAAAATTACAGACTGAGTGAATGGATAAAGGAAGAAAACTCATATCTGCTACCTACATGTATAAAGATAATACTTCCTTTCACTTAAAGGATTCTCAAAAATCTTGCATCTAGTATGGACAGGATGCTTTCAGATCCTCTTTTCCTAATATCTAACAAAATCACCTTCAAACTAAGGTTAATTTGAGGAATCAAGAAACTATTGTAAATGTGGGAACAATTTAAAAAGATGCATTTCAATGTTGTGCATAGAGAAATCAATTGAATATCACCCATATTCATTAAAACAATTTACAAATGGAAATAACAACATAGATATTGCCCAATCAGTAGGTGATTAAACACCTCACTTTCACCGTTTGTCAGACTTTTTGTACAAGAAATAATGAAAGAGACCCTAGTCTAGGCCCAAGAATTCAGCCTTAATCCCATAGAAAAATCTGTTTCTTTAGATTTGTTTGTCAAGAGCGACCATGAAAGCAGTGCTAATTTTCACCCATGGCTGTTGATAAATAGGCCTACCCAAACATCTACAAAGAACTCACAACAGACTATTTCTGCCTTGACATTACTGTAGAGAACAGGTTGCTGAGATCTTGTTATCCAGTCATGGGTATGAAGAAAATGTGTGGTGAAATCCTGGACCTTTGAGTTCTCCGCAACTCCACTGTCCTTGGTTTTCGCCCTTGTATCACACAATTACAAAATCTCCTGTGTCATTTGCAGGCTATTTCAATGGATGATGCTTATCCAGGTGGGTCTAGAGACATCTAAAACAATAAAATATTTGCCCATACCTCTTGATAGCTCAGTAGATAGAGATAAGATGCTATTTTTAAAACCACACATCTATGTTGTATGTCCCAAAATATGAGATTGGTATTGTTCTGGAAGCTTTTTCTCGGTCATCTAGTATTCATGGCCTTAGAAGCAATACCCCTACACACACACACAAACTGGTGGGAAGAAAAGGATTCAGCACTCAGCCAGCTATGAACCATAAGAACATCAATGCTAGCCAGCAAAGATGGAAGAACTACTTTTAAATGATATGTGCCACATGTCTCTATCATATAATATCATAACACGATTATCAGTTGGGTAAATAACTGAGAGAATTCAGTTCTGACAGAATTGAAGTATCTCCTTACAGGAGCCAATCTATGCTGGGTACTACAAATCATGTCACAATTTTCAGTTTAAGGATGAGAAAGCTTTAGAAAAAGGGTGAAGATTAAATCCATGGGCAACATAGGCAAATGTATGTAGAGAAGGAATTTATTGTGGGTAAAGAGTTGTAATCACTGTCCATTTAGGAAACAAATATAGCTATCATCACAAACTGAAAGATATACTTTGTTTTGATTTGTTTTTTTCCTTCTAATGTAGTCTCATATGAGGGACCATGGCCTTATACCAAATATCATGTTTCAATGTGGTAACACTTTCATGAAGACTTATAGCAAAAACAGGAAGAAAATCATGAATTGAGATTTTTTTCAAATATGTTAATGGAAACACCAGGAAAGCAGGTTACAGCAAAGAACAGAGATTTCTGTAAGAGGCCTGAAATTCAATATGAGATTATTGTATTAGTAGATGGTAGTAATTTCTTCATACTTCACAAAAAGATTCATATAATAATCACCAAGATGTCAGATCATTCAAGGATAATAATAATATTTGGCCCACTAGGAATAAAATATACCTGTGGTGATTTGGATGTGCACCTGCAGCATCCCATTTGTCCATCATCATTGGGGATCTTATCAGTGAACTGGCCATGTTAATGTAGCCTGCTGTACTAGAAACTTCAGTGAACAGTATTATGTGCTGTCAGAACACTATATTTAATGCATCTTAAGGAAACACACTGTGCTCTTGCTCTAGAAAGCCTAACTTCTAGAATGATTGAGAAAAAATTAATGACATAGAAAGAAGACAGTAGGATAAAAGAAATAGTTGATAAAGTGATTAAGGAAAATCTTAATCTTGAGCTAATCATGATCATATCAAATCTTCTAACCAACATGATAAAAATGTCTTTTTTAAATTAATTATATTTGAACATAAAATCCCCTCGTGGCAAATACTGGATTATCACATATTAAATTAAATTGATCATGAACAGTCATTTTAACCAACCAAACCTCATATAGAAAACAATGCCATTGACTTTAGTTTACTCTTGTCCATACTGATTTCTAAAAAAAAAGATTATAATATGATATTTTCATAATTTAAAATAAATTTTTATCTTCAAGTGTTTGTGTTTGTGTAAAAGCAGCTTGATTTTGTACTTTAATGCCTTTTAATGGGTGTTCTTATACTAGGAAGCAGTCAAAATTATCACACCCCAAATATTCATAACAGTTCAATCTTGTTTAATGTCTCAGAGATATTACAGATTTGTGCTTGTAGTCATAAATCCAAAGTTACATTTCAGTGACCACAGACATTTCAGTTATTATTTATTATTTATTTATTATTTATAAACAAATATTATTACTATAATTAAATATTATTATATAATTAAAATTATTATAATAAATTTATTATTCCTTCAAATTTACTTTTCCTCCAAAGTGTTTCAATTGTACCAGATGATAATAACAACATGGATAGAAAGGAAATATCCTAGTCAGTAGAAATAATACTTTTAAGGGAAATAGGAAGGAGCAAGTAAAGACAGGATATGGCAGAGATGGACATTATACATGCATGACATTTTCAAAAAAGAAAAGCAAAGAAATAATATTCTTGAGCTTCTTGGATGTAAGTAAAAATTTAAACTATTTTTAGAAAGGACACGTATTGTAGAAAGCATCATTTTGTATTATTTTCAAAATATTTGTCATTGACAGATATGAACATTTTGTTATTTATTGTGTGAATCTAGCAGTAAGAGTCTATAATTTTGAAGCTCATTTAATCAAGTAAATCCAACTTCTAAGTCATGTAAAAAGATTAATTTTGTCAAGATTAGCTTTGTTTAATATCATCTGGAAAAAACTGGATACCATCAATGAAACATTTAGAATATTTGATCATTGGTTCATTTCAGCTGCTTGAGGTTTTTACTGTAGTTGGATTATAAAAAGTATTTTATGGTAGCAAGCAATCTCAATAATTCTTAGGGATTAGGAGATTCTTTTATATTCAACATTATCAATGTCAATAAAACATAATAAACCAAATTTTCAACACTAGAAGTTCTTTAGTAAGAATCTTTGTCCATTTAAAAGCTACAATGTTAATTTAAATTATTCAGAAAAATGAAAGAATAGTTTTAAACAGTCATGAGTACTAGAGTCTCTTTAAACATGAAGTTGGAGGTAAAGGAAGATAGATGGTGTAACAATACATTAATTAAAGTCCATTTTGTCCTCATTTGGAAATTTCTAAAAACAAATTTTAACATTAATTGCATCACAAAGAGTTACAAGGAAGAATTGTAAATATATCAATCAATATAAAACATAAAATTACATCATCACTATATTAATAGTGACAGTCATGTCCACTTATTTGCTGTACACAATTTTCAATGTAGTTGGTGTCATAAGTAGAAGTAGACTATATTTCTAAGGTCCTTTTGGATATCTTCTCAGAAGTATAAGCCTCAGCTTGAGATTAGAAATGCAGAATTTAGAATTAACATCTTCAGGTTATGTGGCAACAGAACTAATTTAAAGTACACAATAGACTCCTTTAACATTCAAGATTAACTAAGATAGTTATTTCACTTTAACAGTTGATGAAATGGCCTATTTTTTTTCTCCTAGTACTTAATTTGGGATGAGATAGAAAGGTATATTGAGTTCTTAGTAGTAATCTTTAATAGTCCTTTTTAATACTATATATGCTTCCATTTAAAATATATGCCCCGTGTATATTTCACATAAATTCGTGTGCACTCAATTCTCAAAAAAAAAAATCGATTCCTAAATGGAGAACAAGAAAGTATTGCAATGTTAGTTGATCTTAAATTTTCAATTATTAGAAATGTCTTAAATTAACAAAAATGTCTTAGGTTAACATACTAAGTTAATGATAACAGTTTATCAGTGTGATTTGCTTTTTAAGGACAGAATATGGGAGATACATTGTCATTATTTTGTAATAAGCAACATTAAAAATGTTTAAATATTTTTGTCTTAAAATTAGTTTTATTTTATTATTATGCAGCTTAATTGGAATGTCTTAAAGGGGAATAATTTTAGTAGTAGAATTTTCTTTTTTACTGTGAACACAGTGGATATCAAGCACTTCACAAATGAGAAACAAACAAACTTATTATTTGAATCCAATTTAATCAAGTTTAAAATAATCTATTCATTAAAAGAAGAAAAGACAAAAATACTTTTTCACCAAGGTATGTTCATTTTTAGAAATCTTATTCTGATCTTACACTTGTTTTTCAAGGCACTAAAATTTGATGTGACATTTAAATATTTTAATTAGAGTTACATTAGGTATAATAATGCCATTTGTCATCAGACTTTAAGTCAGAACTCTTTTATAACTTCAAGCTTCTAATTGTGTCATCATCAGTCTACTTCATTTTATTACAATTGTTTTTTTCATTTCAGACTCTTTGTGTCAAATCCATTCTTTCTGAGTTTTCTTTTTTCTTCTTTACTTAAAGATTTGGTTTTCTAAAATAAGTTTTGATCCTCACACTTTCCATCTCTCAATGCTTTCTAAATCTTACCTGCTCACATATATGAAGAGTTTCATGTTGTCTCCCCTGAAAAATCCTGAAGTCAATAACAACAAGAAAAAATATAAAACCCACCATGAACAAAATAAAAAAAATACCAAAAGCAACACACACAGGGAGACAGGTGAGAGGGGTGAAGAGGAGAAAGAGAGAGAAATAACATGAATAAACATGGCATCCTGTTAGTGTTATAAAACAGTACTGGACATGGAGGCAACCCTGGAATTTAGTTAATATATTGAGTATTTTTCCATTGTACAAAATTGATTGTCTCATCACTACATAGGTGTCATTTGCAAACAGCTTTTAGCTTAGAGGTTGAAATTATTGTCTATTTCACAATTTCAGTACTGCGATGTTTGTATAATATGGACCTGTACAAGTTCTGTATGCAAGGTCACATTCTCTGTAAGTTTATATTTGTACTAGCCTTGTTATATCTAAAATTCACTTAATTTTTCTTGTCATCAACCTCTCCAGTTCTGAATATTCTACATGACCTCCTACACCATTCATAGGAGGTGGGGATAAAGACAGTCTTTATTTATTATTAATTATTTATTATTTATTACTAATTTATGATGCAAGCACTTCTAAAGTCACAAGACTGAGAGCATGGCCTTCTGCATTTCTTGAAAGCATGGTACTGAAGAGATGGAGACAATACTTCTAACCTAGTCATAGCTTTAAAGCTATTGAGCTAGACTCTGGAGGTCCATTGTAGTATTATTCATACATAGACTTATATTATTCATCACACAATTGTCTTTAGTTTCAAGGGGAATCACTTCATTCTAACTTCAGTTTCAAAAATTCATACAGATAAATATTAATAGAATTATTCAAAGAACACACATAACTAAGGAAAAATCATAACATAGTCATTGTTCAGGTAAATGGCATTTATTAAAAGTATATGTAGGGAAATTCTACCGGGCATACATCAACATTTTATTGTATTTTATATGATTTCCTAGCTTAGTTCATCAGATTTGTACATGTGTAAGTAGTTAGTGTGTTACAAAATAAAAACTATCTTCTCTGCAATGACCATTACAAAGGAGAGTAGCAATGTGGAAGGATATGTAACAATACTAGAAGACTGGGGATTTTCTACCCAAGGAATGGCCTGGTTTAAGGGATAGCCTTCTTTTGCTGTTGCGGATAAGATCCAAGAGAAGTGTGGACTTACAATGGTAGCCAAATGCTTGAGACTGGTGAAGCCTATTTGCCTCCATTTACCACTGCCAGATACTGATCTGCACATAACAGCACTTCCTGGACTCACTGACTCCTGTAACGTGAAATAAAGAAAAACTTTTATGTAGCTTTCCAAAGTGATTATTTACTTTAATATTTTATAAATTGGAATAAAAATGTTAATTAACTAGGCACTTGTAATGCAGATAGAGAAATGAATCATTCTTATCTCAAATATATCCCACAAATACCAAAATAAATAAAATATTTGGTGTTTAAATTAGATTAATGCATTTTCTAAGAAAAGAAATAGAAATGTCAGAACTGAGAGATCCTGAAAGAAGGAAAAGTGTGATTACTAGTAAGACCAACAGAACATTGAGTTTATATGGACTCATCCAATTTTTTTAAACTGTATACTACATTGTATGTGAAGGGGTAAATGTTTGACTGGACAAGAGAAAAAAAGGATAAGAGATGAAATGGCTCAATTTATTCATTTACATTACATAAATAATTAATATATTTTTCTGAAAATTGTATTCTATTTTGCAGATTTCTGCCCAGCTTTGTTTGATAGAATTATCTAATCTGTGTAAAACAACAATAATATGTGTCCAATTGACATTTCTTAAAAGTATTTTCTTCTTTAAAATTTTTATTTAAAACATATGTTTCTTATTGCTGACCAATAAATAAATATCTTACATTAAGACCTTCAATCATTCTTGTAAGTTAAAAAAAAACAGTAAAGCAAAGTTCATTTGTTTACCATATTTATTTCAGGACCCCTGGCCTGTGCAACATAGCAAACAGTTGAACTGCCTATGTCAGGATAGAGATAGGCACAGTTGGAAGCTCCCATGACTTGTATCTGCAACATTTCTGGGTTTTCAACAATATCTCCTAGGAAAATAGAAGGGATATAAGAATCTCATGTGTATAAATATTATTGAAGAAACAAGATTTCATATAAGGGTACAGCTTATTATGCATATCAATTATCTTTATCTTATTGTGCTGAGATACTCCATTTGTTTTCTGATTAACGTTATTATGAACAAAAATATGTCTCAGAATGTGTTTTAATTTGCATATGAATTTTAAAATTATTAAAACTAGTTATATAAACAGTTGTAGTTATATTTCTTCCTAACCTAACATTAAAAGTGTGTTCTTTATTTTTTTTCAAAAGAACATTTCCTAATAAGTCAAATAATTTGTGCCACTAACCTTTTTTAAAAATTTGTGGTCCAGAAAGCCAGCATTCTGACATGTTTAGATTTTTCATATGTCCTAAAGGTGCTACTATGTGAATAGAACTCTGGGGTTCTTGAAGAAGTACGAGAGCTAGATCATGTCTTGCAGCCTGAGTCACTAAACGGAATCTTTCATGCACTAAAATAGTAGTCACTTTGACAAATTTCAGAGGTGTTTCAGGATGCCTAAGGCCCAATACTACAACAGTATCTTCAGGATTCCTATATGGGTAGATAGATATTAATTAAAATAGGTTATAAAGGAAATTTAGAATTTTAGAAATTATGTTTATATCTTTAGTCTTTGTTTGGTTTTCTTTGTTGATAAAGAAGAACATTTCAAAGGATTTTCATATATAATTAAACAGCAAAAGTTGTAACAAAGAACAGGAAAAATTCAGCTAATATAATGAAATGATTTTGTGTTCACTTTAAAGAAAAGATGGCCAGAAAACAAGAGAAATGAATAACACATTGTACAGGAAAGTTTTTCCAAAGAAAGTCTCAACAATTAGAAGAAATATAAAATACAGTATGATAAAAAGATATAAAATAAACTTACATGTTCTTGACACAGTGAGCAGCAGTGAGAACCCAGTAGCTACTAATTATAGAACCACTGCAGATTTGATTGCCGCAACTGAAGATCATAGCTTGCCATGGCATAGTATAGTGTAGAGAAATACGATCTGCCAAAGCTGAGGTAAAAATAATTAATTTGTTGGAAATGTAACATATATGGTTTCTAATACAAAATATAATCCTCTTATTGTTTTAATTTCAATATTTGGTCAAAATATTGGAAATCATCTTCTCTTTTTACAAATCTTATGTAGATTACATTTTATTTATTTAGATATTTGATATTATTTTAGACTTTTGTAGTTTTCTTATAGATAATAAATAAGAGAGAATAATTTCATTTTAAGGTGTTATATATAATGAATGAAAACAGATATAATAATATTAAATTTAAAGTTATCAGAGATAAAGCTTATGAATATTAAAACTGTACTTAGGTATCAAAGATGTAAAGAAATTCAAGTTTGAAGATTACAAAGTTTAATACAACGTTAATCACTGATTTATTTGCATGTCAAAGTAATACTTATTAATTTATGTATATATGTATAAACGAAAATGACATATATCCTGCAGATTTGTTTGAATTCTCTATGAAATGTTATGGTTATATATTCAGCAACCATATCCAATAACTTACCTTGTGTTTGAAAACACTATTCAATATAAGTAGAAACAAAGTTGTATCTTAATATTATTATCCCTTAATCATATGAATTAATAGTGAACATTTCAGTGAAAGTAATTAATGCACAATAACCATTGGTGACACTGTGATAAGTTTCAAAATACTGAAGGAATAAATATGACAATATATCAGATTATCACAATATATTACAGGTCTGTATACACAGTTATCTACAAAATCAATAGCACTTACCAGTAAAACTAAAACATTTAATTTGAAAATGATTCTTCCTCTAGGTAAGGAATTGATATACTATTAAGGAATTCTGTTAAAATAAAACTGTCAAAGTCAGTTCTGTTCATTGAGTTCTAAGAATGTAATGAATTATTCAGATTTCTGTCTCAGATGAGTCAATTATGATCATTGCAATAAGAGTAACCAGTGCTATATGCATTGTGTAATACATGAAATTTTAACAGTGACTGTATCACAAGGTACTTTTCCAAACACAAAGGAAAACATAAATATATTGACAAAAAACTGAAACTGTGAAGGACAGAACTTTTATATCTTTTATATCACTATTATTTTCTTAATTTCAACCTAGGTTCTTTAAACATTTTTTTTTTTGCCTTACCCTGAGGCTGAGGAAGAGATATGAGGTGTGGATGAAAAGAAGACGTTGAAGGAGTGAATGTTGAGACTTTTCTATTGTTAGAGACTGAGAGAGAGTTGGAATCAGAGGTACTCATGGGGCTTTGATGGGGCCATGGGGCATGGCTAGGCTGTGTAACTCTCTGGAGCCAGAAAATGAAAGGGCTAACTTGACTGAAGACATATGGCTTTCTGCAGTGTTCATCGAAGTGAATTAAAATTCCCACCTGCACCCAGATATCTTTTTGAGGTAGATGGCATACCAAAGGTGCCCCCAGATCACCCTATAAGAAACAAGAAATAAAATAGTTGGCAATCTGAAGGATGCTAATAGAGATAGATTATTAAATGGTATTTATTCATATCTCTGCTATCCATGATCTATTTGTCACCTTACAGCCAGATACCCCCAAGGCTTTCTTGGCCTCCACACAGAAAGTGAACTCATTCAGTTGAGGCCAAAATTTGGCACAAGTGCTGACTTGCATGATGCTTAGGTGCCTTTTTTGTAGGATTCCGGGATTTCCTGACAGAAAATGGGAAGAGAAAATTTTGTTTTTGCTTATTCTCATATAAAGGAAGAGAAATATATCAGAAAAATAAAAAAAAAAACCAACCTCTTAATTGTTAATAAGAAAATTCTACCTTCTTAATGTACTCTATTCATCATTACCTCTCATGAGGGACCAACTGGGTAACCAGCAGTCATATAGTTGTATATGTCTCTCTTGTTCCTGACTTTCCTCCAGGCAAATAGGAAGCACCAAAGGTTGAAAGTGTAGTGGCTTCTTCAGAAAAATTAGGCCAGGTCCTAACGGGCCGCTTGGACCTAAGTATGGCATGGAACGGTGGATATCTACGATTTCACCTTGTGTTGGGTCCTGAAGATCAATCACCCCCACATGAACCAAAGCCAGAGCTTCTGAGCATTTTCTGGAGGAAAGTATACCAAGTGTTATATCACTTCTACTTCCCAATATCAAAAACAAAACAAAAAACAAATAAAAAAACCCCAGGAGTCACATGGATGAGATGAAATGCAAGTGTACACTATGATATTGTATTCCTTTCTGTTTTTGGAGCTATGAGCTAATAGTTTACAATATTTATTCAATCCAGTCATTTAATACATTACTAAAATGCTTACACTAGCATTGAACTTATTCTGTAGCCCATATACTAACTAATCAAGAACTAACAATCTTTCTACCTCAGCCACTTAGTTGTATAAATTTGTGCCTACAGGATGAGCTCTTGCTCTATTTTTTTTATATATTTATTAGTTAAGTAAGACTTGTAAGTAATAATAGGGGATTGTGAGGCTCAGTATATGTGAATGTATACTCAGATATTTAAAAAATAACATCTTAAAATTTGGATGCAAATACATGGAACTAGGAAAAAAAACCATACTGAACAAGGTAATCCAGACAGCAAGAAAATCATGGTACATATTCACTTATAAGCACATATAAGGTGTTTATTAAGGACAATTATATTACAATCCATGATGTTAACTATTGGATCCCCATGGCAGGCAAAAGAGGTGAGCCTCAGTTCCTAAATTAGGCCAGTACCATGGCCATGGCACATGGTTGCATTGCTCCTTAAAAGGCAAATCCTGGCACACCAGTTGAAAAGTCCACCTAGCAGTATCCACTTCATCTGTATTCATGAAAACCTTGTTCACCATCATGGGTTATACGGATAGGATAAAATCTTTACATACAAGTCATTAGATGATTGGGCCTTTACTGATCTTATCCCGCCCTCTCCAATTAACAAGCTTTGGGTAGGCTAGTTAAAATGTCTAGTAAGCATAGATCAATGCTATTGGGCCTCTCACTTGTGCACCAGCCTACATTCTCCATAAAAACTCATTTCCCTACACATTAAACTGGATCTACAGAAAGGAGACTTTTCTCCAGAGTCTGGTTCTTGAGCTTGTGACGCTTTATGCCACTCATTCCCTCAGGAACTATGCACCCACGAAAAACCCATAAATTCTCAAATCCAGAGAGACTTTGCAACAAGAAGGGCCCTAGAGAGGACATATGTATCTCTCTGGGAAGGGGAAAAAGAACCTAAAGTTAAATCTTACAATGATGGAATGAACTAATTTTTGTATTACATGATATTTGCAGTAGTTAATAATCACTGCTATACACATAAGAATTCAGAGTCCATTTCAATGAATGTACATAATTTTATATGACTACAAAACAAGAAAGTCTCAAGTGAAACCAAAATAATTACAAAAAAATTTAATGTACAATTTGAAGTTAGGATTTTCCACAAACTTATAGGTGAAATTATGTAAAATTAGGATAGATTTCCACTACTTATAGATATATTTATTATGATATTGAAATAACCCTTCAAAAACACATAATAATTTTGTATTAGCATAGGGTAAAACTAATGTGATAGCATATTTTAAGCTTTATGCCCAAAGTCTAAAAATTGTCCTCATGCATTCCTTGTGGTATATTTTCCTACCAGATAATAAAATGCACTGCATTTAGAATGAAAACAGAAATAAATTTACATAATGAAATTATAAGTATATAAGAAACTGTATTTTAAAGGAAGATTTTCATTATCAATATCAAAGTTGACATCAATATGTGATATGAAATCTTAAATTTGAAATGTCTTTTTCAGACTTACATAAAATTGGCACATCGAGCAGAAGTAAGGATCCACTTTTCATTAAGTATAGAGCCAGCACAAAAGTGGGAGAAAGAAAGTTGCACAGACACTATCCAAGGAAATTCACCTATTTCAGCTTCCCAGCAGTTGGGACAGTAGAGAACAAGGCCAGGGCGTAATCCACATTCTAGAAGAAACCCATATAAAATAAGTATTAGTGCATTCTCTTCAGGGATTATTCTTATCTTTTGAGTTTATAGTTAATAAAAACTGTCTCATTATTTGACATATTTAACTTTGAGTAAATACAGAGATACATGTTATTAACTTAATACAAACTTTATTATATGATGAGATACTATCTTCATATGCCCTAAAATTTAATGCATAAATGCAAAACACAAAAAAGTTATGCTTAATACTATCTCAAGTGAAACAATAATCCATTGCTAAGCACTATACAGTTTTGAAATACAATAATGGTTTCATGAAAATGTTAGCAGTAGTCGACAGCTCTCTAATTAGAATGAAAAGCTGCTCAACAAATAGGAAAACATGTTTGGTTTTGGAAGCTTAGCCAACTCTCATATCCAGTGCTAGTGAAGTCATGTTTAGTGTAGAAGAATCAACAACCACTAATTTACTAAATCATAATTTGTAACAAATATTTATGAGCATCACTTATATTCACAGTTAAATATAGGTTTAACTCTCTGTAAGGAAAGTTTTATTGCAAGAGACAAAGATTAATAATTAATAGTTAAAATAACAAACAAATAAATTAATTAATTGATTAATGAATATACAAAATTAATAAGATGACTTGTAGATTTTCAATGCCATAAAATCTAGGATATCATCTTTGACCTCAGAAATTTTGAGATTATTCTAAGGGAGGAGCCTGTCATCTCTTGCCAACAAATGTTTATGCTACAGCTTGCCTGTGGTTTCATGAGCAGCAACAGCTGTCTTGTAGATATATAAAGCTTGGATATTATCTTTCCATATCATACTCAAATGACATTCAGCCAAGGAAACATTTAGTTTTGTTTGTCTAAGAGACACTGATTCCAGTGAATGCTTGTCTTGATGTCCAGATTGAGATGGAGGCATCACAGGAGGTTCTTCACTTAAAAATTTGTCTGGAAAAGTGTGTGGACAAAATAAGTTATGTGAAATCATAGTATATTAAATAAACTTTGACAGACATATATCTTAGAGCAGAGTATTTAAAGACACTCTGTAGTTGAGTGAAGGAAAAGAGAAGATTTCAGGGACATAAAACAGGAAGAAAAGAAAATGCAGCACAGAGAAGTGGAAGAAGAAACTGTCTAAAATATTGGGAGATTTTACATAGGGATGTGAAAGTAGAGTAAATAAGACACGAAAGGGATATAGAAAGAGACTTGAGAAAGGTCCATAGAAAACCAAGTTTTTCTCTGTATTGAAATTTTTTATTTTGCTAGCAATGGTCTCACAACCAACTCTGACCAAGAGCAGTGTGCTTGAAAATATGGGAAGAATACTAGTGAGCTTGCTGAACTGGATAGATGTAATTTTCTTTCATTATGAATAGTAGCTATTTGTATTGGTAGAATAATTCTTACCTGAATTTAGACAGACACTTGTTTAGATGAAATTCCAAATGATTTATTATTATGGTTTCTCTACCTGGCCCACTATAAAAACAACAACAAAAAACCCAAAAATAATGATATTGTATAAAATTTAAAATAGGTGCTGGTACTTAATACTGCCATTTCAGAGTTTCGAATTATAAAAAAAAAATAGAACAACCTTAGGCTGAGTTTGGGATCTATCCAGTGTTTTGGCTGGATCCTGGAAGCTGGGTATTCTCCTTCCAGTAGAATAGACATTGATCACTTGAGAAAAAACTAGGACTGAAACTATGAAAGTTTCAATTTGGATCCAGATCCTAGTACATATGGTGTTAAAATAGGTCCCATACATATGCAAATAAGTATCACTTTAGAAAGAATTTAGAGATAAAACATTTGTTCTAAAAATTCCTTTGATTGTCTAACTTTATACATTTGAAGGTGTAGCTAGACCCTGGATATATAACACCTTCCATGGATTATGACCTAGTGAAGTGAGATTTATGGTAGAATCCAGTGAAATTTGTAATGATAGCTTTCTTTCTCTATGATCAAATATGGTACTGCAATCTAAATCCAAAGTCTCACTCTTAGGAAAGCACATGGAATCCAGGGACTAGTTGTATTACCTTGAAACTGCAATGATGTTTCTACTGTACCAACTTCAGACAGGGCAGGTGTTTTTACCGCTTGTTCTAGAGTTGCATTCCAAATTTGTGTTGTCTGAGGTTGAGGTTGGTTCAAAAATCTAAATGAATCTATTTGAGTCTGTAATGAGTATATTAGTGTATCTGAATCAGTCCAGGGAGCATTTTCTAGAATTTCAGGTGAAGATGTTTGTGGAATCCAAGGGATGATTATATGATGATTCTGTGCCCAAGTTTGTGTAGTTTCGTTTTCCAGTTGTGACCATAACCTACTTTCATAATTCACAATCTGGGACCAAAGTGTGGCATCAGATTGAGTTTGTGATGGGTAAGATGTTTCTGTATCTGAATCAGTCCAGGAGATGATTTCTAGAGTTTTAGTAGAGGGTTTATGCTGAATCCAATAATTGATTATATTAGGCTGTGCCCAAGATTGTGTAGTTTCATATTCCATTTTTGACCATTGTCTAATTATATCATTTTTAGTCAGGGTCCAAAATGTGAATATTATGTTTTCAGGCCACATCCTAACCAGCTGAGATTCATATTGAGACCAAAGTTTACTTTCATCAGATATAGAATAGGTCAAGAGTATTTGGGATGCATCTGCTACAGAATTGTACCCATTTTTTACTACCTTTGCTTTAATTTCACTCCAGGGATGAGCTATTTGCCATTCTTGCTCTATCAAAGGTATAGACATTTGGGGTTCAAGTTTAGTCCTTTCTCCTAGTGAACTCTTTTGAATCTGTAACCAAGATGAGAAAGCATGAATATCAGACATGTATAAGTATTTTTCTAGTTGTTTTTTAGACTGGGAAAATAGTATATCTGTACCAGACTGAGTCCAGAGCCAAATTGGGTAAATTTCAGCCTCGGGAAATTGTCTTCTTGTGTTAATCCATGTGTTATCTGTGCTAGGTTCAACTTGGAACCATTGACTAACTGTATTGTCTTTAGAAACATTCCAGAACTTCTGTCTTACTTTTTCAGACTGGGTCCAGTCATTAAACATATCAGAAGTAAAATGCATCCATTTTTCTAATATATTTGTTTCATGATGGCCCCAAGACTCTTTTGGGGGCTCATTGCTAGGCCTCAATGAAGTAAAGATAGTAGTGGTTTGAAACACTGGCTGAGTCCATGTCCCCTATACTTTCAGCTTTAGTTTTAAACCAATTTCTGATAATGTAATATATTTGGTGATTCCAGTGACTATCTTCTAAAGGAACAGGTACTTTCCAGGATAAAGGTGATTCTAGTTCAGAAAAAGACCATATATTTCTGTTTATAGCTTCTGTAGGGGTGCACAGAAGATATGTCTGTCTAGTTTGAGTTGAATATTGGAGAGCATAGATTTGATCTTGCATTGAAATTCTGAAAATATTATTATTAGACATTGTTGTATATTTTTTAAATTCACTGTCAACTAGTGTTGAAAATTTGCCTTTATCAGTTCCAGTCTGCATATGAAATTGTTTAGGTTCAAATTCAGTTGACTTCAGAGATGTCTGAAGGGTTGTTGAAGACTCTGACCATATTTTATTTGAGAAATACTCAGCTTGATTCCATTCAACAGTTGTACATGATGTAGACTTGAACTCAGTTTTCTCTGCTGGAAATTGATTTAGTCTCCAGATTGTAAATCTGGAGTTTATTGTTGTTGCCCATAGATTAGTGTATGAGTTCTGTGTTTCTACAGAACTAGCAGGCCCTATTAATATGGTGTTTAGAGATTCACATGCATGATAATCAGACCATATGCAAGTAATTACTGCTGAAATCTTCTGCGCATCCCATGGTATGATTGCATCATAAGTAGGATGTATGGAAATAATTTCTGATAAATATATAAACTTTATCCAGGGTACAAATGTAGAATATACTACCTCTGTCCAGAGGTTTTCTGATGAAGATGGAAGTTTAGTCCATGGTATGAGTTTATCAGATACAAAGTGTGCCCAGTCATTCATTAATAGAGATTCATCAGGATTCAATGATGTGAGTATTTCAGAAACAGAGCTTAATGACATAGTTGCTTCTGATGATTCATAATATTCCCATGTGGGAGTACTATATGAATACGTGAACCATTTGTATATTTTTGGATATCTAATTTCCAGTGGTTGTGTCCAGGGAGCTATTGTTATGTGTTCAGGCTGGGTCCAGCTAATGACTGTTGAAGATAGAGACTCAGTCTCAAAACTTTCTAATGCAGATACCTCCTGAATCCAGTGAATAACTTTTGCAACAGAATAGCCTACCCAGAGATCTCCAAGTGGGAATTTTCTCTGGGTCCAGGGTATGGCTATTAAAGCTGTGGGCCCTGATGAAGGATTTACTGACAGAGACTCAGCTTGGGTCCAGTATATGACTTTTGAAAATCTTGCCAGTCTCCAGGTATATCCAGAGTAAGACTGAGTCTCACTCCAAGTTACTCCTTTTGAATCCGTCGCATCTGCCCAATGATATTCAGGTAAGTATTCAACATGAGTCCAGGGAATGAATTTAGATATTTTAACATCTGTGCAGAGATCTACTGAAAGAGACTCAATCTGTGTCCAGTGTATGATGTTTGATAATTCATTCTTCTTCCAAGAAATTTTTGTTTGTCGAGGTTCAGCTTGAGACCATATTGTTATTACATTTTCTTCATTTAGCAAATAATTAAATGTTGAATACACACTGTATATGCACAATTTGACAGTTTCAAATGCAGTTTGTACCCAATTATTTTCAGAGACTATCTTGGTATCGACTGGTGAATTTTTGTCCTTGATCCAAGTATTTGTTAATGGAAATGCAGTCAGTGTCCTAAATGTGAATTTATCATATAGAAGTTGTACATCAACATTTATTGCTGGGAACTTTTCTTGTGCTGGTGTGGTCAGTGTATTGGCTTCTAATTTTCCAAAATGATCTATGGCTGAAAAGTCAGTTTGTTTACTTATTTTTATTAATTTAGCTATAACTTCTATATCTTCTAATTTTGGCATAAAATCTTCAAATATATCCTGTTGCCACATCATAACTGTTCCAGTCTCTCGTTCTGTCCAGACCATTTCTTCTGATAACTCACTCAGTGTGACTATTTTAGAATAAGAATTTGACTGTATATATTTTTTAAAGGACTTCTCTTGTGTCCATATTTCTGTGTTCACTTCAGTGTGTGTCCATTGTCTTACTGCTGCACTGATTGCATGGTCAAAAAGAAATACCTCATCAAATACAGGTTTAGGGAATATATTCATTGCAGAAGACTTATCTGCTTTCCATTGTGAGACTATTTCTGTTGCAGATTGCTTCCAGGATTTTAGTACCATAATTTCAGCCAATTTCCATGGTGTCTGTGTGCTACTAACATCAAATGTTGGATTTTCTGCATCTAATAGGGTGTGAGTCCATGGTATGAATCTGTCAGAATTAGTCTGTGTCCAGTAAATTAATATTGAAATCTCTGACTGGATCCTCATTCTGATTATAGTGGATTCAACTTGGCTCCAAGGAATTAATACCAGAGAAACACTCTGAAACACTGATGTTAATGTATTTTCTAAAGTTTGTGTCCAGAGATTGAGAGTTATAGAATTAACTTGGGGCGTACATGAGATAATATCTGTTTCAGACTCTGTTCCTAAAAATTCTGCATTCATGAGTATTTTAGAAATAGGCTGTGATAAATAATTTGTATTTATGAATTGTGAATAGGCCCACTCAGTAAAGGTATCAACTCCATATTTTTTCCAAAAATATATTGTAGGTGATACAGCTTGGTTCCTTAGCAAAACAGAATCAGGTATTACCTGAAACCAATGTTCAAAAGCTGAGGATTGAGCATTGTTCTGGGTTGTAGGAGATGCAGATTGAATCCAAGAATTTACAATTGGAACTTCAGACTCTGTCAACTGGAATACATTATTATCAATTATCCCTGTCCAAGGAATTAGTGTTTGGTGTTTAAAATGAGACCATGGATGTATGAGTGTATCAGACACCAACATCGTTTGAATATTTACTTTTTTAGATTTAATCTGGAATGAATCTGCTGTGATTCTATTAAGTATAGGCAATGTTAACACCTTTGCTGATAAAAGTTCAGGAAGAAGCCATGGTGTAGTAATAGTATTAAATAACAGTAGTGTCCATGGGTATACTGGCTGAGATCCAGAATGGATCAATAATGGTATGATTGTATCAGATAAGGAAAATGGCCAAAGATTTTCTGCTGGAGACTCAGACTGATATAATGGTGAAACAGTAACAGATACCTGAAATATCCAAAAACTAAGTATTAGAGATTCAGAATGGGGCCTTGGTCCTGTGATTATGTCAGTTAGATGGTTGGACAGTATATTTCTTGATGAAGATTCTGTGTTAGGATATATCAATGCCCAAAAACTTAATATTGGAAACCATATATAGGTCAGAGTTGGCATCACTATATCCTGCAAACTCCTTGGCAATATATTTCTTTCTGAAGATTCATCCTGGATCCAGTCATGCATAGTTATATCAGATATGGATGATGTCCTTAAAATTGCTGTTTTTGGAAGTATATCCTGTTGCCATGATGTTGCAATTATATCATATGTTGCAATTCTTCCCCTATTTACTGGTGAATATTTAGATTGAGGCCATGGTTGTATGATTGTATCAGATATTAGGAGGTCCCATAGTCTTACTTCTGGAAATGGAACCTGTATTCCCGATCGTACTAATTCATCAGACACAAGTTGTTTCCAATTTGTTATTGGAGAAAAATCCAAGGGCCATGATGTTATAATCGCACCAGAAGAAAGTTGTGACCATTGATTTCTTATTGAATACTCATCTTGGGATGACAATGATTGCATCATTGTATTAGATATAGACCATGCCCATATGTAGACTGGTGGAGACTTAGACTGGGATGGATGTAATGTGACTATTTCAAACACAGGCAATACAAACATATTTGCTGTTGAATATTCACTCTGGGATGAAGATATTATTTTTTTTGATGTGAATACTGTTCCTATATTCATTTCTGAAGTCTGTCCCTGTATCCTTGATGGTATAGACATTAGAAATGTATCAGATATTAGGACTGACCCTATACTTGTTGTAGGAGATTCATCCTGGGACCACTGCTTTGTGAGTGTATCACTTACAGGTAGCACCCACGGATACTCTGGTATCAGTTCAGGATCTAAAGTTGGCAGAATTCTTGTATCTAATACAAGGTGTGTTTTCTTATTCAGTAATTTAGGCTGAGGCCATTTTACTATGATTATACCAGTGGCAGGTTTTTGGTGCAAATTAATTTGTGCATATTCAGTTTGAAGAAACTGAGGTAAAAGTGTATATAATTGAAACTGTTGCCTCAGGTTTAATGGTGGGGTTTCAATCTGGGACAATGGCAGCATGTCTCTATGAGATATTTGCTGTAACCATAGATATATTAATGAAGAATGACTCAGCCACTCTATGGATGTAGGAGCTTTACTTTTTGTCCATTGATTTCCTATTGGAGGTTGAGTCCAAAAAGTGGTTTTATCAGATATAGAGGATATCCATGAGTCAGTTGTTGGTGATTCAGTCTGAATCCATGGTGTAAAACCATCAGCTTTCATCTCTCTGAAGGAAATGTGTGCTGGAAATCCATCCTTAGTCCATAGCTTTGCAATACCATCAATAGAGTGTGTCCACCTATCTGTAGTTTCTGAGTTATCTAGTCCCTCTTCTGTGATAGCTTCAGCCTGTGTCCATCGGCTACCTGTAGGATATTTAGTCTGAATCCATGGTATATTTATATCAGATTTAAATTCTGACCAGAGATTATTTTCTGCAGCTTCAGACTGAGTCCATGGTGTGACTGAATCCAAACCTGGTGGATTCCAGGAATTTACTGATTGTATTTTGGGCAGGAACCATGTTGTTATTATATCACAGTCAGAATTTATACAGTGAATTAATGATGGAGGATTACCCTGATTCAAAATGGTTGTATCAGATAATGTTTCCAGAGATGTATCAATGTGGATCAATTGTGTGACTATATCTACCCCAACATGCTTCCATGCTTTTATTGTAGAATATTCATCTGGGGCCCATATTGTATTTATCTCACTCTTAAACTTCACTGAGGGGTTTATTTCTGGAAAAGGAACTTTAGTACACAATGAATTTGAACCAGACTCAAAAAGAACCCAGTTTTCTGAATCGGCCTGTGACAATGGCATTGCTTTATTTTTTAGAGGATCTGTCCAATAATATTTTCCTAATGTTTCAGTATGAACCCACAAAGTTCGTGTGTCAACTACAGCTTTTGACTTTACTGCTAGTTCATTTTTGGTCCATGATGGCATAGTATAGATTACAGTCTCTATCATGGAAATTAAGTATGAAGATTTACCTGGAGTCAAGGTTGTGAAACTATCTATTTCAGACACTATCCAGGATCTTGATACTGGTACATCATTCTGGGTCCACCCCATGACTTTATTCTTTTTAGATACTGATAAATCCTTTTGTTGTTGAAATTGATAATTTTTCCTTGTTGTGATTGTATGTTCTAATAAATCCAACCAATCACTTACTACTGGAGTTTCAGCTTGATTCCATAATATGGATGTTTCAGTTTTAGACTGTGTCTGGGGATTTATTTTTGGAGAATCAATTTGCACCCAATGTATAAACTTTTGGGCTTCTTTGTGTAATCTTGGTATAATTATATCAACATCTAACTCATCCAGAGACTTAACTGTATACATTTTATGATGTATCACACTTTGTAAGTTTTTGGCCATTGATGGGTTCCAGTGCCTACTTGTTTCAGATTCAGATAGTGTCCATTTGTGAGCTTTTTGAGTCAATGGCTGTGTCCATTTTAAGACTGTTTCTGTTTGTGTGTGAAACCAATGTTTCTCAGAAAAATCTTGACTTTGAGTCCAAATTCTAGCTTTATCATCTTCATATTTGGTCAAAGAAGGCACTATTTGAAACTCTGTCTCAATTAAAGTTTTGAATGGATCTATTTGTGATGGATACCAAGGTAATACTTTGCCATCTTTTGACAAGTACTGCTTTAATTGAGACTCTGATGGGTTCCAGATATTTTTTGTTTGTATCTGAAACCAAACAAGATCCTTTTCTTCAGCTTTTGTCCAATGTGTTATTTTAAGTCCCTCAGAATGTATCCAAGACATGACTCCAAATGGTTCAGACTGTTTCCAGAGTTTGACATTTTCAATGGACTCAAGCTGTGAACTGGTTATGTCAACATCAAGGTGAGTAAAGAGTTGGGGAGTCTTTACATCTGATTGTGTTTTGAGTAATGTATAATCAGACATTGACCAATACCAATATCTGACTTTACTAGATTCAGGTTGATTCCATGGTATTACTATTTGGGTTTCTGTTTGGGTCAACTGTGTAACCATTTGTCCTCCTGACTGCAACCAATATTTGATTTTACCCTCTCCAGTCTTGATTTTGGGGCTCTCAATATGGAATTTAAGATGAACGTGGAATTTTGTTTCTTCATGCTTCGTTTGTAACCACAGTCTTCCTGTATCAGATTTTACTGTATTTAAATATTTTCCTGACTCAGTTTCTGAAAGTTTCCATATTTGTATTATGTTTGAATCGGTCCTAGTCCAGGATTCAATAATATTAATTTTTGAATAAATGAGAGGTTTAATGAAATTAGAATCAAGCAAAGACCATGCTGAATCTTCAGTCTGTATCTGGGGTTTGATTATACGTAGTTCATGCTCACTTATTTGACTAGTTATACCAAGTTGACTTGATGCTATGATATTATCTGGATTATAATGGCTCCATGACAAAAAAGCATTACTTGTAAATAGAGGCCAAGAGAAAGGAATAGTAAGTGTAGAGGATAATAATATTGATTTAGAGAAATGAAAAAAATTGTATCTATCTGTTTTGGTAGAGATTATTTTAGATCCCAAAAAAGACCACGCTGGATTGAACAATGTACCCAGTGTGTGCGTTATTGAAGAACCATGGTCTCTATAGTCATTGAGATGAGTCCGTAGTTCAATTTTACTTCCTAATAAAGGAACCTGTGAATTTAGATTATAAGTTTTTAGATATGCACCAGGATTTACTTTTTTCACAATATAGAATATTTGGGTTTGAGTAATCTCTTTAATAGAGGGTCTCCACATCATAGTTTCTGTTTCATATATTATATCATGTGTCTGTGTCCAAGACCTAAAATCAGAGATAATTTCTTCCCATGATCCAAATGCAAATTGATGAAGATGAGGGAATGTACTGGGTTTAAATTGTGAGTGGAAAGAATAAATTTCAGAAGTTACTTCAAAGCCATCTATTTGCGTTGAAAATAGTATCAAGGATTCAACAGCATTAATTTGTAAAGTATGAAGTCCAGTTATAGAATTTAACAAATCATTCCAATATCTCACTGAATTGACAATAATTCTATTTTGGTATTTGGCAATATTTCTCTGAGGAAAATTGGATGATATATAGTCTATTTGAGGGTTCTGGGTCTCAGAATGAATAAAGCACTCAGAACTATTATATATTGGATTATTGCAGGACAGAGCTGAATTAATATTACCCAATGTTTTGAAAATAGGAATTGTCCATGATTGTGCCCTTGGAAATTTGCTGGTTGAAGAGAAATGATAATTTTGAAAAAACTTTCTACTGTCTGAAAATGCTTCTTTTTTGTTTGAAGCAAAAAGTACTGAAAGAGGATTTCGGCGTTGTCTGCTTTGTGAGGAATTAAATAATTTTCTCCATGATTGGAGAGAAAGTCTGTTGGAGGAAAAACTATCTTGGCTTATGTTATTAAGAAGATGATATGCTATTACAGGATAAAAACTGAAAAGTGAAGAAAAAAAAGAATCCAGTGGCTTTTCATCTCTCTTCATGAACCATCTCATCCATGATAAATATGGGGCTATCTTGATGACAAGAATAGGATTATCACATGCCATTGACGATTCACTGACCAGGCCTAGCAGTTCCCAGTGACTGCCAAAGAGACAAAGAACAGGGCTACCTTGCTGTATCTGAATGAGAAAATAAAGACAACTTCACATATACTTATGAGATACATATAATATACATAATAAATATACATATATAGAAATTATATATAATCTTTTAATACAAACTGTGGAACACATTCATATTTATTCACAAATTTATTTTCATACATTTCCATTAATAATTAGGTGTAATTTTTTCAGGAAATTTACAAAATAAAATATGAATATATTCTGCATTACAAAAGCTGCATATAACATGAAGAAATATAAAGAATATCAAAAGGTATTCACCATTCAGCAAATATGCACAAAGAGCAGAAGAAAATCAGGTAAAAATCTATATAACTAATATTTCAAAGTACAAAAATTAAAAGGTGAAAATTAATAGAAATTCCTATTATTGGAAAAAATCATCATATTTAACAAATCTATGTTGTTTACTTTATCTCATTATATTAAAATTATCAATAATATTTTATAATTATAATATTGGTAATAAAGTTGTGTTTTTCGTGTAATTACTAATGTCTATACAATTTAAATATTTTCACTTTGTGAATATTTCCTAAATTACTGATTTTTTTTCACTTTTTAGGTTCATATACTTGCTACTTAAAGTAAAACCTATTTTAAAATTTTACATTATCTAAAGTCTTAAGATTTTTGAAAGACATACATCAAACAACCTTCTATAGTACATATTTGAGAATTTTACAAGTATTTCTACAATGCTCCTAAGGTTAAATTTTAGTTTGTATTATGTACCCTGCAGTCTTCTTTTGGATGACTCTTGATACATAGGTTATTGCTTTTAGTTACGTTGTTATTTTGATGGCGGCAGAATGAAATGTCCAGAAATTCAACTGACAACTTCTTCATATTTTTCCCAAATTTAGTGTGCTCTGAGGAAGTAAAGGGGGCAGGATAATAGAAATGAGTTATTCTGACTCTTTTTCATTTAATAGCATTTTTTTGTTTACAATATTTGTCATTTTATGTAAGCTTAAAAATGTACTATAAATACATTGAACTCAATATACATTAGTGAATTATGTGAATAACTCTTCAATAACTAATTTTTGTTCTTATGTAACTTATTCTTTTCAGTGGAAAATTTAGTTTTTTTTTTTTTTTTTTTACTTGTGGACGTTATAAACTCAGTTCAGTTGACTCCTTGAAGAAAGATTTTAAGAGCCAAGTTCAGGAAGTGTGCTGAAAATATTGTTCTTCCTACTAATATTTGAAGGGAGATTGACACAATCTTCTTATCATACCTGCCTAAACTTGAGTAAATGTAGAAAAACAACAAACATGATAATGTTTATGGCAGAAATTCCAAGAGGCCTAAAACTGACACAGAAAATGAAAGGCAACTAGAGAAAACTGAACGTAGCAGCAAAAAATCTCCCAGTACGTTACTTGATCATATTTAAATATATATTATAATATAACTCTAATATTCTTCAGATGTTACTTATGTATTCCTTCGTTCCTTCTTTAAATCACATTTTATTTCTTAACATCTCATGAATTCTTAAATTTTCCCAATTGCACCATAATTTGAATTCAAATTAATTTTAAACTCTCACAGTATCTGTTTACTCTTATACACTAAAGAAATATAGATTAAATATTTTATATATTCATATAAATATATTTACATATTTTCATGATCCTCTTTATATAACATTCATTTGATTTTTAAAACAGTAATCATTTGAACTACATAGTGTAATAGAATGAGAATTTTGGCTTACTCTGGTATTGGTAGACCCTGCAATGTCTGTACACACAGTTTAAACAGCTTTCTCTAAAGATGTTGTAAGTTGAAGGAAGCAAAATTTCTTTCTTAATTGGGAACTGTGAAGGGATCATGCCTATAACATGTTTGTCTGGATATTTTCCATCTCTTGGATTAAAACTAGGATGCAAGCAGATTTTATCACCAGGTATAATTCCTTCTTTTTCAATTACTTTTGAAATGCCAGAGTTCACATACTTCCTAATGGAATAGAAAAAAAAAAACATTATATAACATTAAGTGAAAAATGTAATGCAGAACAATTATTTGTAAAGTAAGGACTTTAAATAATGAAACTCTTCATATACCACAGAAAATCTCAATTTATTAATGATATTTGACTTTTAAGATTCAACAATTCTCGTGTCTGCTGGATTTCCAAGTGCTTATTGGATGCCCTGGTGATTGTAGGATATAGGGGTGTCTGCTAAGTGTCTTGTTGCCTGGGTGATGTGTCAGTGCCTGAAGGAGGCCCAGGTGCTTTTGGATTTGAGCTGTGAGGCTCAACTTCAAGCTGAACTTCATCATGTTTCATCGCAGGCTAGCATAGGCAACATGAATGGTCATCATCAGAGCAATCTGCTGCTCCAGGAACCAAGATGTTGCCCTTGATTCATACTCTTTTCACGCTACCTAGATGTAATTTTCTTTGATTAATTTACTTTTTGAGGGGACAGGGGTTGGAATGTGAGACAAGGAAGAATGTGAAAAGGGTACTATTAAGTTATATTGTAATAAATTCAAATTAATAAAGGTAATAAAATAAAATAAAATATCAACAATTCTTAATACAGTTTTTAAGAAAATTAGTCTTAAATGATAGTTAACAATGAATGAGGTGAAATGAATACTATAAACTAACAGTTCGTTTTTTTCATGTACTTAATGTACTCACAGTTTAGTCAGACAGCTGAGTGTGGATAGTACCCACCACCTATTAATTATAATTCCCTGGCAGGTTTCATGTATGGATACTAGCCAAAGGGTGCTGTTGAATTTTGATGATGTGGCTGTTCCAGGAGCAAAGGAAGTAAACCACTGCTTTTGAAATTTAGGTACTACAAGGACAGAAGAAAATTAAAACAGCATGAAAACAGTAAATTTTTGAATAAGATTGTCATACTAAAAACATTATTCATTCAACACAAAGAGACACATGAACAAATAACAGGAAATAATCAAAGAAGAGAGAAAATGGATATATTTAAAGGCTGAATGTAAACAAAAATAAAATACAAAGAAAACTGAGCCTTAGTAGAAAAAGTTAAGAAAAAAATATCTAAGTATTTATAACTTACCACCACAACAGTGAATAAATAGTCCCCAAAATTGATAGAAGTGATATAGAGCTCTCATTATCACTCATATAGCTTCAGTTGCAATATAGAGTATCAGGAGGTTAGTTACCAAGTTTATGATTAGAATTCCAGGTTGTAGAATGCTGAGATCATAAGAATTACTTGTGAGGTAAATGTCTTTCTGTGATTATGACTAATCAAATAGAATGTTGAGTAAAAAGCTGCAGAGTTTTAAAGTGGAAGATAATTTAAATCACAAAGTTTATTAATTATAATCATTAATTTGGGAATAGTAACCATTATCTCTGCCCAAATTTATAGTTTTATAGGAAGTTGTGTTGATACATTATTTATCATATTACCTTCTAATTAATAAGTGTATAGAAAAGTGTAGTCTTTGACAAGTTAATTATATAGTCCAAGATATTTGAAAATTACTTATAGGTTGATGTAAATCACATGTTTACCAGTACATTTATTTACAAACTCACATAAATATCTACTGAAAAAATACTTGGTAAGTTTACTGAAAATGATCTACTACTTTAAATTTTATATCTTATACTAGACAACTGGAAGATTGTAAATTATCTGTGGGCTCAACAGACTTTCCACAATGATATATCTGTTACTGGATTCTAAAGGAATAATTTCTAATTCAATTATTTTTAGCACATACAAAGATGTGTAATACATAATGTACTTCGAGAAATTTGTATGTTTAAATTGATATTTCTCTGCATCCATTTTTTTCTTATATTAAATGCCTTTAGTGCTTACCATTTAAGATGTAGGTCATCTCAGTAGAGGACTGAGTCTTTGTGTAGTGGTAGACATTGTTGGCCAGCAGGCACTCATGATGCTAGGGGTCAACTGAAATTTCTCCATTTCAAACTCATATTTGAACTGTGGTTGACATTATTTTTCAAATGTGGTTAAATTATTAATAAATGAAGTGTGGGAAATTTGGAGGAAAAATATAAACCATTTTAAAATAAATCTTAAAGCTGTTACATGTAGATATTTGAAGTAGTTTAAGTCTCTTCAATGTTAGTATGGAATTGAATGCATATTTTGGCCTCCTTGTCCCTTACAGCTGAACCTGGTTGTTTTACCAAGGTTGATTCTTAAATTGTAGTCCCAAGAGAACCTTCTCCCTCTGAGTTAGATTGCACCACAGCCCTGCACTTCCTCATACAGTTCTAGAGTAAAAGATTCTCTGAACACAATTTTTTAATCTGCTTCACCTTTTTTGCACACACCTCTGTGCTAACATTGAAGTTTTTACTCAGGCAAAAAAAAGAACAAACAAAACTCTATAAACAAACAAAAATATGGCACTTTTAAACTCTTACAAATTTACTACTTAAAAGAACATAATAAAATCCATTATTTCAATGTTATATTCCCTCCAAGGTGAAAAGAAATCCATTGTTTATTATATGTACAGATTCCTTACATTTTCAAAAGCAAAATCTTTTCTTATAATGAAAGCCTGCTTATTAATTTATTGTCTTAAATAAATATGTTTGGAGGAACTGAAATGATATAATCCCTTCTTCCTTTTAATTAACATGTACATTTTCTAATTAATCTATAACTTTGTTATTATTCTTCACTCCACTTATAAACAACCTCATTTTCTTTCAAATACCTAATTGCTGTAATCCTAAGGAATAGTCATCAAAACTAGTTGAACTAGGAATTATTATTACAGATATCTTAGTAGTCTTGGTAAAATTTGTTATCTCTAAATCAATTTACTTAAACACAAAAAAGCATTTTGTGTTATTCTTTTAAAATTTTGCTTGCCATCTAAATTGTTTATTTAGATTATTAAACTTTTAAGTTTACAACACATGCAATCAGAGTATTCTGAAGTATTTTACAGACAACACAATTCATGTCACTGTCCATCTTAATATTTGTTCATTCTTTATATGGGTTCTGCGTATAACTGGGAGCTGGGAAGCAATATATAAAAATTTTAACTGGAAGTATGCTTCTTAAACATAGTAACAAATATTTATCCCAAAGCTGATAAGTAAAGATGTTTTCTCTTTAGATGACACTCATTTCAGACCCAAGATTAATTTTTCTAGAGCTAACAGATTCCTTTGTCATTCTCTCAATCCTCTCAATCAGGATAAGACCCCTTCCAGTAACAGATGTAACTTCTCTCAATTCAGTAAGATTTGTAAGACATTCTTCCCAACTTATCATTCACTTCCTGCTACTTATGTCCAGTAATTGGCAAGGAAGCAAACATGTGACCATTCATATTACGGTTTTCATATACTGGCTGAAATATTTTAGATGATTCAGATTTATTTCTTACCAAAACATTGAAAGTCATTAATCCTGGTTCTGAAGAAATAACAGTTGCCACTAAATCTATGACAAAGTTGAAAAACACTATTGAGATTATGAAGTTGAATATTTTGAGGCAGGTTTCTAATGAATTCCCAGAGCAAATAAAAGTTTTGTGCTTTCCAAGAGTTTACCTGGATAGAGATTACATTTTAACTCATTTAAGTTAGGGAAAAAAGTGAGTAAACCCAGAAGCATGAATCTTGGTGGGCATAGAGCTCATATAGACTGAGAGTCTCCTCCAGGAAACATCTTGAATAATAATCTCCTCTTTAGAAGTTATTTCTATTACTCTTACTTTCCATAAGGGCTGAAATAGAACCTAGGCTGTGTAATGTCTGATATGTGACTATGCACTGTACAGCAGAAATTTTTTTATATCTTGAGTCTCTAGAGATATTTTACCCCATAATAAAAATGCTTTGAATTGAAAAAGATCATTACACTGGTTTAGGTCATCTGATCACTTCAAGAAGTTCAATGTACCTATGTGGTGTGTTTCTGTCTTTTGCCTGTTCTTACTCCAAGCATTCAAATATTGTGTCTTCTGGAACATCTTATTGAAAAAAAAAGACAAATGACCACTCCTTTGAGTAAAACTGACTAAATACTCATGAGAAATTCTTATATTTAGTCCCATGGGGAAAATGTCTCTACTTTCACACTAGAAGCATCTAATATTTCTAATGGTGCTTTTAATGTTTCTGATGCTACCCTTCTTGTGCCATCCTTGTAACAATGTGGCAGAAAAAGCTAATTTGAAGTTAAAATTTGTAGAAACCCAGTAACATTAAGGCATCCTTTTATTCTTCTAATGCCACGTGAATATCTCTGTTTTTTTTTTATCAGTCTAATGCCCACTTGGTTTTGAGAATGGGCATGAAAGACCCATTAGGTTACAGAAATTCCATGTAATCAAATAAAAAATTTTGAATTTGGCATAAAATATTGTTTCTTAATTTACCTTTTCATTTTTTGGCATGTTATCAAACTTCATGGAAATTGTATGTAGGAGTTTCAAATTCTGATTTAATCTACTTATGTACAAAGTACAACTTTATTCATCCTATTCATTTTTTAAAGGTCATTTTATAGAGTAGCATAGAGACAATAGTATATGAGCAGTAGGATTTTTTCATACTGTTCTCAAATTTAGAGCATTTTTTACATATTATAATTTCTATAATTCTTCACATTCACAGCAGCAAAGAAGTAAATAAAAGATAATAGCTAATTTCTGATATTTCTGAGTCGTGTCATAAGGAATACTGTCACTGAAATCTCCTTAAAACTGCATATTAGAGAAGAATATTGATTTTTTCCTGAATCTGATCTTTCTATTTTATAAGTACAAACTAATGTACAGAGGTTGTTTTGGTTTGATACAAATGGCCCCAGTTCTCGGTTTAGGGTTAGGTTTCATGAGTTAGTGGTAGGGTAAGAGTAAGGGTTATGCTTAGGATTAAGGTTGGAGGCTAAGGTTGGGGTTATGGTGAAGTTTAGGCTTTGCAGGATGTTATCAGAGAATATGTCTTGATCAGGACCATGAGACCTAATTAAATGAACTTTCTCAAATAGAAGAGATTAGGGTCCTACACCTCTAATTCTTTCACCTTTATTAAGTACTTTCAGTGTATTAACAAAACTTACAACGTAACTTTCCATGAATTTTATGTGATATTCCCTACATGAGCAAATATTAGTCAGAGACCAGAATAGGACACATAAATATGATATCCACCAACCAATGCTGATGCAGATGGGGATGAAGCAGTCCCTTACCAAGAAACCTAATGGAATTACCATATCATAGTGGGCGTTCTAGAAAAAAGTAAGTTTAAAAGTAGCCTTCTTGACAGCATCAAAAAGGATGCTCCAAAAAGTGGAAACTGAAAAATTCAAGTGGTTAACCAGGACAAATATGGAAACTTATCTCAATTCCTTGACTGCCATAACTAGGGACAGATACCCAATATCAGTGTAGACTCCAAGATACCGGATGGAAAACAACCTTTTATAAACTTCCCATTCTCCCAGAATTATCATGATTTTAGGGACAAATTTAAATTTCTAGAGAAAGGACCACTGACTACACAGGCAGAAGTCTTAGTTGTCACCATGGGAGATATGGAAAAGCACAAAATCAAAAGTACCTGATTCTATCTAAAGCCTTTCAAACACTCATAACAATTTCTCATATTCCCACACCTCCCAGAGCCCTATAATCTCCAGGTTCCTGTTTCAAATGAGATCAGGACAGTCAGTGGACCTGGGCTTGTCTGAGTCCTCATAAGTCACTGCAAGTCTATCTAAGATGCTATCAATAATGGCATTTGGATGTTGAATTTCCTCATGTCCCTCTCAGCCTGAGAACATTAGGCCCAGATACTACTACAACTGACACCTCCTAGCTATTGTCATGGATGACTGATGGAGCTCTTTCTCTCTTGCCCTACTGCTGCAATTTCTCATAGAGAGGCTCAGGTAGTAGTCACCATGGAATCAATAACCCACCTTCTTCCATTAGAAAATGGAGCCACAGTTTTAGTTATGATGTAGTTTTGGGGACCAACATCGTTTTCTTATTCCTCCATGTCAGAATATGGAGACAACTGTATCAATCTTATAAAATGTTACCACTTAACTGTAGCTTCAGTTATTCCCCTTACCCACTCCTTCTAAATGGTACCTACCTCTTCCCTCTCCTTGTTGGGAAGTGACCTCCTAACCAAAGTGTAGAGCCTCTCCATCAGCTTTACTTCACTTTTGTCAGCGATTTCTCTCCTTCTTCTCCTCAAAACCAAATAATCTGACAATATTTTCCTTCCTGGCTTCTCTAGATGTTTATCTGGGTTTGGGACATCCAAAATTCCTTTGAAGCCAAATATCATTCATTTCTTATCATTCAATTACAAAACCCTACACATTATGTAATCCAGGGTCAATATACATTCTCTCCAAAGACTTGGGGAACCTAATATTCTTATCTCTTATATGTTTAAAAACAATATCTTGTACCTCATCTCTTTACCTCTTAATAGCCCCTTTAATAGTAATACCCTTTAATAACTCACAGTTAAAATATGGAACGTTTGCTTGGTTCAAGATCTCCATGTTAACAACTCTTCAGTAGTTCCCCTTCATCTTACAATACCAAAACCCTATACCCTCCTCTCCACCAACCTATTAGGAACCTCTCATTTCTATGCTGTAAACCTCAAGAATTTCTTTTTCTATTTCTATTGACTCCCAGTCACAATATATATTTGCATTTACCCAATACTTACCTTTCTACCCAACTCACTTGGACTGTTCTACTCAGGGGGTTTTGGACAACACATATCTGTCTGCATAGGTTCTGATATCAAACTTATATATTATATTTTCTTCATGTCTTCCTAAATTAAAGTGTAAAACATTCATAGATGATCTCCTTTGTAGTCCAGCTGTAAATATCCAGGATAACACCTCTACTTTTCTTTTTTAATTTCTGTCCTCCAGGATATATATTATTTCACCTTTGAATATCTAACTGTCCACTCTTGGGGTACCTTATTTGAGATCATTTACAAGTACTCATAAATCCATTACCCTAGATAGAAAACATTTAATCCATTGCTTTAAGGATCTATCATCAAGAATGAAATTATATCCTTCCTTGGGATGGCTGACATTTTATGCTCTTGGATTCTTCTTTTCTGTCTTCTTGTGTGTCCCTTATATGAGGCACCCTTGCCCCTTCACACAAACCCCTCTTGCTCCCATTGCCAAATCCATTCCGTAAGCTTCTGCAGCCACTTCTTCAAGCTTCCACCCTATTCTACATTTGAGTGAAGAAAGGATATCCCCTAAAGATCCTGGGTCACCAACTGGGACCTCCCTTTGAACTCATTGCATAGTTACTGAAAAAAAATAGACCCTACAATCCAAGAATGATCCTCTTCTCTGTGTTCTCTGGCCACAGCTGAATTTTTTATATGTGTATCAAAAAAGTTACACTTTGGGTTACCTATTACTGTCTTCTCTCCTCACCATCTTTCCCATCTTCTAAAATAGTGTCCAAACAATGCCCTTTCCTGAGTTCTCTATCTTAAGGTTGAATTGGTAAAGGACACCATATTTACATTTAGCCCTGTCCACCTCTTAACATTTCAAATCTCCTTCCCTGAACAATTCAAGAATAATTCTCATCTCACCTTGTATTATATTGATTCTCATCTCACCTCACCCTAGAGGAATTAACATCTTATTCTACAAATATATACAAGGAAGAGCTACCTCCGTCCATTTATACTTGTTAGACAGTTGGCACTTATTTTTCACAGTAAGTACATAAATAAGGATAAACTATTGTATCAGACACTATAGGGGACTTCCAGCAGAAATCACAAATCAACACCTTGAATTAATAGCTCTTACTACTTTTAAGTAGCAAAGGGACAACTTTTCAAAATTTATAAATACTGCAATTATGTTTTTCAAACCTTTTGTCACATGAAGCTGTTTACAAAGAGATAAGGCTCCAATTTCTTTTAAAAGGGCTTATAATCAATTAAGACTGAATTATGGCCCCGAAAAATGCCTTTAATCTTCTGACAGTCATAGCAGTTGTCTTCTGGACAATAACACCAGATGATCAATTCTATCATCTTCATGGAAAATAAGCCAGTCAATGAAGCAGACAGAGCCACTGCTTTCAAGTGCCTGAGTTCCTCTCACATGCCACAAGGAACTCTAGTTTTAAAACCCATATTTTAATGCCAAGGTACTCAATAAATTTTATCCAATATGCACCAATTCTTTCACTCTCCTATCTAGGCTTTGTCTCACTTTATTGGAACTTATTTACAGCCTACATCAAATGACCTATTTTTTGTAAATACTATAACTTCAAACTTCTAGTAAAATCTGTTAAACTTCTAATAACATCTCCAGATATCAGTGTGTTATCAAACATCTATTGTTGTCCTTATTAAAACTATGTATTAACACATTGTATTACAAATCTCAAGGGTGCAATACCTTGCCAGTTCATGCAGAGAGCTCACTCAAAGACTGCCATACCCCATCCCTCCATTTGGTTCTCCTCTAATACTCCTCATACTCCTGCTCTGCCTCCTTCTCCCTGCTCCCTCCTTGCTCCACACCTCACTTCCCCAGGTGTTTTTCTTCCTGTTTTCACAAATCCCACAATAAACAAATGAAGAGGAACTTCCTTCAAGGGTTGTATGCTGGGGATAGCACGGAGGTGTAAACAAGTAAAAAGCAGAACCTTACTAAAATATTATCTAACTAAACATCTAACTAAAACATCCTATGACAGCTCACCTTTTTTGTTTAAAATAAGAACAGTATCTACACAATCAAATAAAGCTAAGATATAGAGCTATAATCTGTGAAAGAGCAAGTCCAAAGTTCACCAGACTGCTCATGAAGTTCAAAAATTCTTTGATGATTGTGACTGTCCCAGAACATCAACTATCAAATCCAAATTTGATCAATTGTTAATAAAACTTCACCAATTATTCATGAAATTTCAATGTTTACCAAAATGCTCTATTCAAGACTTTGATGCTTGTAACTGTCCCATAACGTCAAGTGTCAAGTCCAAAGTTCAGCATGTATCTGCATCTGCATCATCACAGTTTGAGCAATATGAAAGCTGCCTCAATTTTCACTGGTCTGCTTGGGAAAACATGCTCATTGTTAGCTGCAGAATCATCTCCAAGTTGATTTCAGAGGACAAGACGGTTGCTATGAAACCAATAGCTTCCCATATTTCCCGTTTTCAAGAAGACTGCACCTTACTTAAGAGTGAATTAATGAACAATGAATCTCACCATCACTGAATTACTGATAGTATGATCAGCTCCCTGTCTTAGGAGATTTCATGTCATACTTCTCGTTCCTGTTTCTGACTTCGGGCCTCTGTATTAGGCTGGTGAACTCAATTCTTTGTCGTCCATGGCCTCTGATCTATCACAATATTGCAATATCACAATATTATTATTAGAGCAAAATGTTTGAACATTATCTTTTCAAATGTAATTTTATTTTATTATTTGAGGTTAAAATAAACAATTATAGATACATCCTATACCCCTTTCTTTTTTAAATTTAAGCATTTTTATTTTAATAAAATAAAAAAAATATTTACCATGCATAATTTTAAAATCCAGTAATTTGTTCCTTTCTTGCTTGACACTCATTTAACATGTCAGCCTCTTGATTTGTAAGTGTGACTAATAACAGAAAGATCTAGCCACCAAAAAGTAATTTTTAAAACAAAAGTTTAATTACAGGTAAAATACATCTCTTTTACCATCCAGAAAACAGACACCAAATCCCTGGAGGACCAGGACAAATGAGTTTGCTGAATTTTTGGTTCAAACTCCTGAAAAAAAAAATATATATATATATATACAGAGAGAGAGAGAGAGAGAGAGAGAGAGAGAGAGAGAGAGAGAGAGAGAGAGAGAGAGAGGCTATAAAACAACCATAGCCAAGCACTTTCGGAGAGGAAAACTCTAACACAGGCAATGTAGATTCTGCTCAAGCTCTCTGGGTTGCTTTATGTAATGATCCATTTTAAAATATTGTCTTCCTTATGTATCATGAGCTCAGTAGCGCAATGATCAGAAAGCATAAATTCAAACTTTAGGTCTACATACTTTACATATGCATTCAGTAATCTTTTTTCTACCCGAGTTAACTCCTTTTTTGCTGAAAACCTTTTTTGATTTTTTATATCTGAATCACAATTCAATGCTTGAAATGAATTACTTAACTTTTGCTTAGTTAACCCTAGTAGGTTCATTTAAACGGATATTAATTTTCAATGGCTTTTGTATAAAATATTGACGTAAGGTGGTACTATCTGAGAACTCCTGGAGAAAGACTTTCCATTGTCACCTTTTAACAGGCTGAGAGTTATTATCAATGCCTGTTATGTCCTTCATATGGACAATCTGGACAGTCTGTGATTGTTTTTGATAACATTTTTTATCAATATCATCTTGAATCTTACAGTCTGTCGCTGAGATTGAAGGAATGTTAATCTGTACATTCCATTGTTTTAATAGGTCTCTTCCCCATAATTTATAGCTAGATCTGCCACATATGGTCTTATATTTCCTATTTCACTTTCTGATCTTATGCATTTGACATTCTGTTCTATTTCGTTTTACCTCCAAAAATATTTCTATTCCTAAGAGCTTGGTAGATACCTCTTGAAGAGGCCAGTTTGGGTTCCAGGAGTCAAATGTGAAATGATTGTCACATTGGCTCCTGTGTCTACCAATCCTTTAATTAAAACTCCATTGATTTGTAATTTTGACTTAGGTCTCTGATCATTTATAGTTGCTTGCTGAAATACCTGTTTTTCAGTACTTTCTAATTCACCTGTTCTCAGAGCTGCAGCTATTCTTTCCTTGATAGCAAGGTCTAGAGCAGTGCTGTCTTTTGCAGCAGGCACTACCTGCTTTAATCTCTCTGAGTGTGCGTCAAACTACTGCTGGTAAGAAGCGGATGGGGATAGCTCATATTTTCTATGATAGGGGCCTGAGATGAGCCCCCAAAGGTGTTTCCCAACAGCAAGGAATTACCTTGTACATCAGTTATAGATCTGCATTCATTAGTCAAACGACTGTCTTTTCTAAATCTTCTCCAGGAAAGTTCTTCTTCAAGGAAACTGAGGTTTTCTTTCTGGTCCATTATCAGAAAAAACATTATTTCTAGAATCTGTTTGCATACAGTCTTTATAAAAATTACCTGACTTCCCACAGTCAAAACATCTGACCTTTTGATTTTTAAGATCTTGGACAATTGTTTGTCCAATCAAGTGGCATTGTAAGCATTGGATCCAATATTAGTTTAATTTTAATCCTTTGACCCAAAGAAGTTGTTTTTAATGCCCTTACTGACTTTTGTCATTCTGAATTAGCATTTTCAAATGTCAGAGATTTAATTAACACTTTCCTTGCTTCTGTGTCTGATACCGTTTTATGGATAACAGAAGTCAATCTCTGTAAAAAAATCAGTGTATGCCCTTGTTTAGGCCTTGCATGATTTCAGGAAATGACTCACTTTTTTACTGACTCTTCAAGTTTACCCAAAGCATTTCAAGTATCTGTACAACACTGTTCTAAAATGTTATCATCAAACTGGATCTGCACCTGTAATTCAGCATATTGACCTTCACCTATCAATTGATCTCTTAGAATATCAATGGTCTAGTTCAATAATGCTGTTCTATTACCAAAGCTTCTTCTCTCCACCATGTAAGCCATTGTCCAATAAGGAGAGTGCATTCCATAGGCTACTATTGCCTCTTTAAATGTCTGTAGGTTGCCATCCACATTCATCATAGCCCTGTGGATGGTCCTCATCAGCCAGTATTCTGCATACAGTTACTGGATGAGCCAGAGTTTGCTTTCTTACAGTCTTTGGATGCCATATTTCATTATCAGGTGGATCAGTAGGCTCTGAATCCTCTAATTGAGGTGGGTTTTTAGTTCCGTCCATCAAATGTTCTAATCTTGCTTACAAAGTTTGCATTTTTGCATTTTACTTCTCATCTATTGCTTTATTTAAGGCTGTTTCTTGTGATAAGCAAGTAGATTCTGTTTTTCTTTCCACCATTATGAAATTTTCTGATTTTACTCTTAATTTATCTCCTACATATAAGTCAACTTCCCATAAAGAGCTAAGAGATTTCCTTTTTCCTTCTGTATTGACAATTTTCTTTGAAAGAGCACAGTGTACCATGGGCATTATTAAGAATAATCTATACTTTGCCAGTCTTGGTTGACATATTTATCTTTTAATCACTGCTTTCATTCCTAAGACATCCATAGCAAAACTATACAGGGCCCAAGTGCCTGTGTCATAATATTTTCCATTTTTAACATGGAAAAATTTTCTTTTCCACTCTTACTTATCCTCTCCTTCCTTAGGAGACTTCTGTGTATGCTTTTTCTTTATTATTTCTTTCTTCCTGAGGCTCTCACTTTCTAAGGAGCACTCTTTTTATTACCTTCTCTTCTTGCAGAAGGTCTGCAAATCTGTGGTTCCTTTCCTGAAACTTTATTAATCTGCACCTCTGTGTACTTTTTTTTTAATTCTGTCTCTTTCTCTCCATCTCTCTTCTTTCCATAGGATGCCTTGGTCTTTTTTATTTATTTCTTAAACTTCTCCTCTGTCTTTTGCACTGCTCAGGAGCTATGTTATCTCCTGAGGTAAGGAGAATTAGCTTCTTTTTCTGTGCTTCTAAACTTAATGTTATTTCTTTCTCTCTCTGTTAACTTCTTTTGTTAACTACCTTTTTCTTTGAGCTGGCTTTACCTTTCCTGTACCCTCTTTTCTTCTTTCCTCTGCCTTGGCTGTTGCCATCCCACTTTTCTCTCTTTTCCTTGTAGCCTCTGCATCTGGACTCTCATGTCCCACTTGTGATCTTGCTACCTGTTATCTGTCCTTTCATTGTTTAACCTCGTCCTGGACTCTTTGTCCCACATTATTCTTGCCATGTGTTGGTGTGCCAATTGTTAAAAAATGTCCATTGTTGCTCTTATTAAAACTATTTATTAACACATTATCTTACAAATCTCAGGGGTTAAATACCCAGCTGGCTTATGCAGAGATCTCATTCAAAGGCTTCCTCACCCCATCTCTCCTCTTGGTTCTCCCTCTAATCCTCCTCATACTCATACTACACCTCCCTACCCTTGCACCTCCACTTCCACAACCCTGCTCCCTCCTTGCTCTGCCCCTCACTTTCCCAGGTGTTTTTCTTCCTGTTTTCACAAAACCCTCATTAAACAAATGAACAGGAACCTCCTGTGGGTGGGTGGGGTGTAAGCTGGGGATTGCACAGGGGTGTAAATAAGTAAAAAGCAGATAGTAACTAAAATATTATCCACAACTAAAACATCCCACAACATCAGTGTCTCCCTTTTCCCACTTACCAAGTGTAGGGATCCTTTCTTGTGTCAGATTGGCAGGATTTTTCACCCATATGCCCACAAAAGTCTCAAGTACCTCATGGTCCTAGTAAACATGTTTTAAAGATAGAATTAGCATTCCCAGTTTTGGAGTTTCAATCTCTCATTTTCTTAGAGGAAAAGTGTCACTGATTTATAATTCTAACCTCTTTCACACCAATAATGGATCTATGTTTTACTTCAAATATTAGCCAAAGCCCTTCACATCCCAATATGTCCCCCTATCCCCTACCATTCATGGCTTTCAGGGAAAGTGGAACTAACTAATCCTTCTTTTAAGAATATCCTTATCCAAAAATTCCAAAAACTTTACAATGATTGGATAAATCTGCTCTTGGCTATCCTGAGACTGAGAATTCTTCCAATGAAACCTTTCTCTACACTTCTGACATCACATGTGAGCAACTGATCCTGTCTCCTGGCATCATTTCTCAAAAATCATCATGATCATCTCTTTACTTTTTTGGTACGCTGTCTTCTCCCGATTCTTTGGGAACTTCACCAACCACTTCGTACTTCAATCTTATCCTGATCACCTTTCCCTCTCAATTAATATCAGGGATATGGTCCTCTTCTCTTCAGTAGTATTTACAATCCCCTTTTTCCTAAGACACAGACCTCTTCAGTGTCCTTCTCACTAGCAGAGCTAGTACTAAGCTCAATGGCTTACCTCACTTAATTCATCTTACTCAACTAAAGCCCTTTATCTCATCAGCACAAGATAACCTTTGTTTTTGCAATTTGATCCCAACAAGACTATCTTAGCGTTCAAAAGATACCAAGATCAAGCATCTTGCCTCTAGTCTCAGACTATGGATCATCATATTTCTGCAGAGACCCAAGCCTTATCCTCTTGGGTTATACCCTACCTCTTCTCTGCCTCCTTCTTGGTTGTTCTCAACTGTAGCAAACACTTGTTATGGAGAATTGAGGTTCAGGAAACTTATACTCAATGGTTCAAACAAACCATTCACTTGGTAGATTTTGGAAATTGCTCATCATAAGATTACAACAAGGAGATTCTTATCCTTATAACACCTAATATCTAAAATGCTACCCTCTATTTTTGCACTCTTTTTAGTAATACTAGGCATTACTGTTGACATTGACCAAAGACTTATGAACATTGCCTCTATTGGTCATTTAGGAAACATGATGCCCATTCAGGAAGATGTTCTATGTTTTATGCAGAATGGAAGAAATTTTTATAACTTAGTTAAGTACCCATGGCACCCCAGATGAGAGATGGGGGTGGTTAGTAAAATTTTCAACAGCATTTATTACAAATATCCTTCAAGTATTATCAAAATACAGAAAGTACACACCCCACTCTATAAAATTCTACATATACAAAACATAGAAGTAGTCTAATATTTATCAAAGGGATTTATATTCCTAACATCACCAATCTTATACTATGTCAACTTGACCTCACTGTAACTTGATCTCTTGTATCAGCCTTAACCTGCACATATCAATTTTTAAATTATGTTTTGATATATCACTTTGGAGAATGTGAAGAATGTTCATTTTGTGTCTTTTTAGGTCAAACACATAATTGTCATTTCCACCTCCACCATTGGCTTAATTAGACTCTCCAACCTCACCACTTATGATTTGCACCAAGCTAAACATCATCACTACTCCTTTTCAATAGCACACCTCTTTGGCATTGCAGGCTGCTTTATCTTATCCAGAACATGCTTTGTGGGTACATTGAATTCTTCCAATTCCAATAATATTTTAATCTTTAGGTTCTCAACACAACTCCTATGCCCAAACACTCACATTGCCTTGATTCTCTGTGGCATTCAGTTTACTCCTGCCTAACTGCTGTGTGATCTGGGACCTGTGCTCTGGGGTTTCTTTTTCTAAAACTAGGGACAATATCTAATGAAGGATCATTACTATGTCCCATCACAGGCTTTAAAGTTACACTGGATAACAAATGAACTGTTCTGGTCTTACCCTTTTGTACAGAGCTGGCTATAACCACTGGTGTCACCACAGAAATGGTGGTATTAACTATTTCCCTAGCTATTTACCATCAGTTTTTCTCTCAGTTCATCCAGTATCTCCACCAAGTGGCTCAGACATTCCTTATGGTCAAACAGACTCACTTTTTATAGGTTCCATATTGTTAAAAAATCACTGGGGATAGATTTACTAATGGCAGAGTGCTGTGGTCTTTGTTTCTTCCTCAGGAAGAAATGTTGTTTATATGTCAGGCCATTATGTACAGTAAAAGATAAGTCCAACAACTCCAAAGAGATCATGAAAAATTTAAGAAGCAGCTCGATACCTCTGTCCAGTGGATCACTGACAGTGCAAAATGTAATTGGAAAATAGCCTTCTGATCCCATTTTTCCTCCATTTAATAATCCTACTAGTCATATCCTTCCTTATAAAGTTCTTGTTTAGATTTCTTCAACAACAGATTGAAAGGATTTCTATCAAATTTCAGCAGTTATTATAGGATTATTGGCCATTAGCTACAGAACCAGAGGCCTGCTATTCCTGTTTATACGCTGACAGTGTGAATGATGCTTGCTGGTAAATACTATAATGTCTCATTGAGCTGAAAATAGCCTATAAAAGTCAACTCTCTCTTGACTCCACTTTCCTAATCAATAGTAAGCAAAAAAATAAAAAGGAAAATGGAAGCCTTTATTGATACAAGCTAACTTCTAAGCCCCTCACAGGCCACTTTAAAAGACCAATAATGGAGGTTCCTAGACACTCAAGGCACACAAGTAGTTAGGACCCACCCCAGGAGTATTCTTACATCCATATTCAGCCCCATTAGGCAAGACAGTGGGCAGGCCCTACCTTATAGAAAAATAAAAATAAAACAAAAACATGAGATCAGGCCACAGAAACCCACCAATCTACCAATCTCTTAGTTTGCCCCAAATTAGGGGCATTCTAAGACCATTCCCAGACCATCCTGGAAGGCGATGCTTACCTAAGAAACCCTACATTGTAGCAGGACTACCTGCAAATCACTGTGAGTATTGCCAGCATTTCTGAAGTTCCTCAAACAAGGAACTTTGTGGTTTGCCTTTTGCAGTAGGCCTGGGCTTTCTCATATTGAATTGAATAATCTGTTCTGTTCCTTTTTTTGCCTGAGTTGCCAAGCTCTAAACTAACTACCCCCCCACCCCGGCTTGCTCAAAAGAACAATCACAGAATGTATAGCCCATGGTAGAGAGACATATGCCTTGGTAACCGCAGGTAGCCCTATTGAATTCCCTCTTTCCATCCCTTACTCCTCTTCCTTAAGTAGGGTATATAATTGTATGGCAAACTTTGAATAAACGAACTTGATCATCTATGTGTTGACTTATTCCTTTCTCCCTTTTTTGCCTGTCTTTTCCCCTTCAGGAACGAGTTTGGAAATCCTGCGGGTCAGCACAATCGATGCCTCGGACAGGGACCTGAAGCGTGGAGACGACAGGCCAAGGATTTAGGAGTGAGAGTACTCGACGGGGCTGAGAGCCTCCAGGCGACAAGAGATGGGATTCATCTAGGATCTCCAGGATTAAGGTGAGATACGGGGCAAGAAATAAGTTTCCATAAGACTTTCATTAATGGACTTAAACAGTCCCTCAAAACGCGAGGAGTAAACGTCAGGGAAAACCAATTAGAAGAATTTTTCAAGTTTGTAGGAGACAATTGTCTATGGTTTCCTCAAGAGGGCACTATTGATGAAAAGAGATGGAAATGAGTTGGAGAGTGTATTCAGGAGATGTATGAAAAATTAGGACCTCAAATGATTCCTATAACAGCCTTTAATATTTGGAACTTAATTAATGATCTATTACATGTATAGCCTCACCTACCTTTAGTGCCTACAGCTGTTAAAAAAGGGGAAAAATGTTGTTGGCTGCCAATAGCAGATGAGAATAGAATTGGAATATATTTATAAATGGAGCAGATCCATATTTTTGAGTCATCAAAAGCCATGACCCTGGGACAGAATCATGAACATTTTGTGCATTTAGAGTGTTGGGTATACAAACTGGACAGAAACAGTATTGCCTGGTGAGAAGCATCTCCAAGTCTATATTTTGAAGACAAACAATCAAAGGAATTTTAGAATTCTGTAATAGTGGTACCAGTTTATCAGAAAGATTAAGAACACTTATACAGAGTTTTGTCAATTTTAAACCTCAGAGCTTTTGATATCAAAATATAACCAGTTGTTCATATATCTTAATATCTTTATAAATTGTTTCTATATATCTCTTATTTTAATGTTTAGAACTTGTATAGACTTTTAATTAATCATGGAGCTGGTAAATGTTTGTTATTCCTAAAACTATAGTCAGTCATCAAGCCATCAGAGATCTGAGGAAGGATGAATTATAGAATCTAGGTGGTCTGTGTATTAATTATAAAAATGACAGAGATCCATCACCTAGCAGTCCCCTAGACTCCTCTGGTTCACTGGGGGCAGACATCATCTGATGTGCAGGAGCAGAATAATATTTGATCTCCATCTGTAAGACAGAATGGTGCAGGCTGCTGGCTGCCCAGTTCTAAAATGGATTTTTCCTGTGGGAAGGAACTAGGAGAAACTGGTCTTACCCTGGCTAGGCAGAGAAAAGCAGCTAACCTAAATGTGTCAACAGTTAGTGCAGAATCTGGTAGCAGGTGAGGCATAGGTCAGTTTTGCCCAGTGGTTAGCTTTACCGTGATCCATGTAGGCTTTTCATTGTAGAGCCCTGTTAATTTCTTGGAGACGTCAAAGTTTACCATTAGGAATGGCCAGTTTATTGAGAAAATTTAAATATTTAAATGCCATATTCAGAATATCTCTGAAAGTTTTGAGAACCACAATCTGTCTCTAGAGTATGCCTATAATATACTAAGCATATCTATAATATTAAGCACATAGTGACTTTCAGTTGCTTGTTTTTGACTTAAAACTAAAAACACACATAGGGAGCACAATGAAGTTCACTTTTGGAATTAATTATTACTCAGCATGATAAGAATATATATGTATCACAGGAGGTCAAATAAAACTTATTTTTGGAATTAATTGTATCTATCAGTACTCTGCATAATTATAAGTATATATTTAGACACACTGAAGAATCTGTAGCACTCTGTATTATAGGTATGTCTGTGCTTGAACACATTAAAAGATATATTATATCTGCACTTTTTATGTAGGAAATAAATTTCATATCTCAACTGGAAGCCTATCCCACCTAAGTACTGAGACAGCAGAGGCTATTTCCTCAGTACTGAAAGCTTCCGTGATATCTAGGGTAAGAGTCCTTTTCTCTGTGATAGTGAGAATCCTGGGAGCTGCTTTGTGGTTGACTGCTGATTTTCCTGCTTGGCAATTGAAATACTATGTAACTCAATTGATCAGTCATCTGTTCTCCACAGGGTTGGCTTCCTATCGTCTTAGATGTTCAAATATGGGATTAAAAACTTACACTGACAATAGTACATGCCTTTCCTCTGTGATCCTTGCCTAACATCTACATCATCTTGGGCTCCTCTTCAAGGTTATAAGGGTTGTAAGCAGCTTCCACCTAAGGACAAACTTTGTTCCTTTTGAAACGTGGAGGGCACACATATGAGATGTGCTGTCATATATTTAACACAAATATGACACATCCTGCTGAATCTTCTGAACCTTTTGAGGCCTGCATTCCCCTCTTGGGAACAAACACAGAATGAATATTCCCTTGTCCTAACAAGGTAGAATATATAGTCTGAAATCCAGAGTATATCATGAATTTCAATTAATCCCTATGCTACCTATTCTTTCACCAGTGATAAGGGAGCTTCTTTCCAAGTCGGAAAGCATGACATGTAAAAAGATGGCTGGAAGGTTTTCTTAACCTTGATAACGGCTATCCTCTTTACTCTGCTGTCAATTTACTCCACAACAGACTAAAAATGATTCCAGGTACTGTGAGAGGCATGTTTTCTGGGTAAGCCATAGACAATGAAGCTGAACACATAAAATTCTTCCTTTTTTCTCTGGATTTAAAATCCACTATGAATATGCATGGAGGTCTCACTTCTTCTCATTTTCATCATTAGGGTAGGGACAATTTTTGCTACATTCTATCTCTACTAGATGTCTAATCTGTATACCAAACAACAATGCTCCCAACTCTCTGTATTAGTTATGGTTTCCTGCACATACAGTATCAGACAAGTACTTCATCAATGACTCAATATGCATCTCTCCTAATAGAGGACATTTAAAATAATAAAAACAAAGAAGGCAAATAAAGATAGTAAGAAAGAGAGAAAGAAAGAGAGAAAGAAAGAAAGAAAGAAAGAAAGAAAGAAAGAAAGAAAGAAAGAAAGAAATAGAGAGAAAAATAGAGCCAAAGTAACTAAAGACAGGCAGAAAGCAACACAAGTAGGAGAAAAAAATTATAAATGATGGATGTAGATAGAAAGGCATCTATAGAGGAAAGAAGAAGTAAGAATGAAAGAGTGAATGAGTAAAAGATTATTGGGAAGGTTTTACTTATGTATTAAATGGTATATATTTGTATCCATGTAGTTAAATTCATGTAAAAACAATTAATGAGAAAATAGTTCAGGAATGAGCAAAGTAGGAAATATAGGTATTTCAGTTTGCTCCAAACGAAGTGGGTTAATTTTAGTTACAGTACATTGTGAAAAACAAAGAAAAAAACTCAAACAAAAATTGATATTTGGTTAACAATGATTTCTCTTGCCTAAGGACAACAAATTCTTTCACTCTCAGAATTTCTTTGCTATAGACCTTGATTTAGAGTTCAGGCCTTCTATTGTTTCCATTTGCATATCTATTAATCGCCTTTCTCTTATCATGTTTACATTGTAATACTGGTAAAATTGTTTCAGAGTGGACAGGAGAAGCAGGAGTATATGTGAAGTTTTGGAGGGAGGAAAGAGAAGGGAAGATACAATGTTTATATGGTAATTACAAAAATAAAAGCAAACACAAACTCTTTGTGGAAGTATTTCTTAGGCCCACCTTCTTAGGCAGATGCCAAATAAGCAAAACATGCAGTGTTCCATGGAAAGAGCTACTGGTACATGTGGAGAGCAAAGAAAGCAGATTGGGATAGTGTGAAAATGAAATCTTTTTGTTTCTGTTAGGAAGGCAGGAAAGGAGCCCAGGCAAGTGCACCCCTTTCCAAACCCCAAATTATAGATTCTGGGCGACTACTATCTTGCATCCCTGCTAAATGTATTTATCTCTATGATGTCAAGAACTCCAGAACTCCACATATTTCAGGAACCTGTCCTGGCCAAAGAAGTCACTAGAACTTAAATTGCCTCAAACATAAGGAGCCGTTGCAGTGTCATGGAGGAAGCAGAATCCCCTATAAAATTATTTTTATTCAGAGAAGTTCAAGGAAGAATGACAAAAAATCTTCAAGGTGCAAGCCTGAACTAGAGGGTTTCAGCCTCTGAGACTGAATTAAACTCTGATCAGCAGTCTTCTCCACAGCCTCTACATGCTACTGTTTTCATCTCCTGCTCTTTGTTTGACCTTCAGTTTCTTCTTCTCTTCTACCTTTCTTCTCCTTCTACTTCCTCTTTAAACTTTCAGTTCTATTCACTATTTCTTTTTATATATTGAAAGTTGGGAATAAACGCATGTTCCACCATAAGAAATGATGAGAGTAGGAGAAATAATCTTCACCAGAGAAGTGATGTAATGGTTATCCAATATTATTGCCTTATATGACAGTGATCCCATCACAAATACAAAACAGGTTCACTCTTAATGTCATACAAGTATAAACGTTTTCATGTTCCATTTCAGAAGGAGGCTCCTCATCAGCATCAGTGAAGCCAATAAGAGCAGCTAATTTAAGAATCTTAATTTCACTACTACTTGGTTTCCAACTCATTGTGAAATTTTCTATGGTTCAACTGAGGAGGATATAAACTCATATATGTTTCATTATTTCCGATTGCACCATATGCAAAATATTAAATGTAATTGATAGTGAAAAGTTTGATTACATATATTTTTACAAAGTATCTGTTTTGACAGTCACTTTTTTGATAGATTAACATTATTTCATTTTACCAATGACATCTGCATTCAGGAAAAATTTCCATTATGTTAACTATTGGCAACAACACAAAGTTATATAACCTTTATGAGTGATGTGAGACCATACTCTAAAGTCTTCTGTTACATAATGGATAATATATAGAAATGGCACTTTTCAAATGTCTATGTTGTTATTATGATATTACATGGGTTATAGAAACTACGTAAGATCCTCTAATAGCTACTCTGCTAAATGGAATGAACCTTGAACTAACAACTCACAAATTATTCTAATACCCATAGATTTGTATCTATCAAAATTTGTCAAAGAAGATTCCCTTTGCTGTTGACAGCAATTAGCACAGAAACTGTTTCCATGATTTTAGTATCAATCCTAATGTTGAAGAGTACAGATGTGAGTGCCAAATAACTTCCTTTAAACTATGGTTTTATACCACTAGTATAATTGTAGACAGAGAATGATTTAGATGTTTGCTTTATGGGTAGTGACATCAAATCCCAGTGATATTCTCAATTAATGAGACCTGGATCTTTTAGTAGTTCATGTGGCCATTTTGTTCAATATTTTTTTATTGAACTGAGCTTCCCTTTATCTATATTTTTATGTTTCCCCCTCCATAATGAAAATAACTTTTATTTATACCTTTTAACTAATTTATACATAGTATATATTGATTTTATTCTTTAATTTAGTTGGATTCTTATATCTTCTATATTTCCCTACCTATTGACTTTCATGTACTTTATATGTCTGTCACTCATTTTCTCTATCTGTACTTCTGTTTCTCTCTGTAAAATCACACATACAAAAAAACAAAAATCAAAACAAACAAAAGCCCAATAAAACAAATTGCACAGAAAAAGAATGAAAAGAAAAATATGTGCAGTCATTTTGTTTTGGCTAACTATTCTAGTTTATGGACTTTGAGACACTTGGAAACATTTAAACTTGCTATTTTGAAGCCCTTACATTGGGTTTCAGTTGAATTTCATTTTTCAGAGTACCTGTTGGAGAATTAGTGGGTTCTGGTGGAGGGATATAATTTTGGCTGTTAATATTATATTTTTCCTCACCTGGTATCTAGGCCTCTGGAGGTAGAATAGTTTAGGTGATTTTAAGTGTTGATATTCTTGTCCGTGTTGTGTGAGATTTCCAACCCTTGGTTTTGTTGTTATCTTTGGATCTTAGCAAAATTGTTGTGTCTGAGAATTTTCTGATCAGAAATGTCATAATAATTTATTCTGGTAGGAGCTATGGAAAAATGAAAAAGGGTGGATGTCTACACCAAGAGATGTGATTCCCACAAAGTGGGAGGTGTGCTAAGAAGGGTATATTATGGCAGTAGGCTGTAAGGAGGACAGAGAATATATCTGTAGGGACAGTAATGAAAGAGATATGGGACCATAGTTCTGTACTAGGTATTGTAATCTCCGGTAGATGGAGTTGATACAGAAGAGTGTCACTTTCAAGCAGTTGCAATGCAGCTATGGACTCGAATGTAGAAGTACTAACGTACAATGAAAAGGCCTCTAATGTGGGGATGGTCAATATTGGCAGGATCCTTGGTAAAACTGGAAACTTGAGAAAATGCCATATTTGTATACACTGGGTCATGCTCTCCAGAGACAGACTTGGTGGATTACATTCTTACATATTTAAATATAGTAGAACTGTCACCTTTGCAATAAATATGTGCCTAGAAGAAGGATATATGATAATTATTAGGATAGATTCTATTGGAAGAGAATGCAAGAAACATGAGGCTTCTTTCACATGAATAGTTCTATTCATGGAAAGATTATGATCCACACAATGCTCAGGATATTGGAAATTCAGGTGAAGGCTAGCTCCCAACAGTATTTCAAAGGATCACTGCGTGGATTGACCATGACCCTCCAAGTGGTCAGGCATCATTCATTTCCTTCCCATAAAGAAAATAGGACCCTATAATTGACAATACTGGTTTCTCCAATTCTTTTTCCAACATGTGCTGCATTCCCACAAGCATTTATTTAATCACACTGAATTCTGTGATTTTTATTTCTTGATCTATAAATTGGCCAGAGAACTAACCTATTGCAGTAGAAATAGCATCAGTCTTTGTTTACTTTCTCAATAAGTACTTTAAAAATATTTACACAAACTACTATTCTTGAATCTATTGGAGTCCCCTTTTTCAAAAGCCAATGAATGCAGACTAGGAAAGAAAAGGACATGAGTCTTCCAGGGTTTAGAGTTCAGATGATAGTGGGCTTCCATTGGATGCAAGGGAGTAAATAATGGTTCCCTGGAAGACCAGTCACTGTTCCTATCCCCTGAGCAATCTCTCATGCTGCTTAGTGTGTTATTCTTTTTTGCATAGGATTGGTAGTTTCAGAGAAAGTAAATGCAACTCACCGAATCATAGAGATAACTGCAAATTTATGATTACTATTCTAGCCTGGTCTCATTTTTTGTGTTTTTATACATTATCTGTAACATTTTTTTCCATTGATGGATCCACAAAATAGGTCAAGCAGACACTGAGACACATATGGTGAAACAAAGCAGCTTATTTCTGTGTGGAGTACTGGCACACCACCATCAGTCAATTTAAAAATAACATGGTGGTCCACAAATGCAACCACATGGTCCTTTTAAACCAAACAGCAGTGGTTAGAGGATCTTTCTAATTGGTCAGGATCTGAATACTAGACTGGCTCATTAGATCTCATCGGGAAGAAAGGGGCTTCAGGGAAAGTAAGGACTATATGGGGGAGCAGAGAGCTGAGGTCAGTAAAGCTCACCACAGGGAGTACTTGCCCCCTCATTCCCATTTTGATATGTTATCATTAACAAATCTTAGACATTTTATATTGATTTGGCTCATGGGCTAGGAAAGTTTTTGTTTGTTTGTTTTTATTTTTTCCAGCACAATGAAACCCATTGGAGAAAATGATGATGTATTTTTATAGCTACTTCTAGCTGATCTAGGGTATCATATGTAGGGTGTTCAGAAAGGCTGGAATGTAATGGGGTATTAGTCAAATGTATCTGGCTTCATCTGGGACACCAGATGACAAAACAGGAATCAATCACATTGACTGGACTGGCCTGAATGACAGTACTCTCTAGCAATGGGTTACAATGAGACAATTTCCTTAGACTGCCTTTCAAGGATGTTCCTCCTTGTCTGAAACTCTGAGTCCCACTTGACACCCAATTCCCAGTGCCTTCATACTGTCTCTCTTTCATTTCTGTACCTTACTTTCCTGTCAACTTCTTATAACTGTGCCTACTGAACATTTCTTCAATGCTACTTTTCAGACAAATGCTCCAAGATACATGCCTATTTAACATTCTTCCTTTCTTCCTTACAGGATTCACCTCTATTCCTATCTCATGTACTCTTTTAATGTCACTATTTGTAAACCAACATGTTTCAAACATCCTATACTTCTTTGTTGCCAAAGACCTATTTGTCCATTTTTTCCCTGTGGGACCAAACCTTAGGCACAAGATGTTTTTGCAGAACTTTGAACCTTAGACAAAGTGTCACACATGCATATAGGGCTACTCCTTTATCCGTATCTTAACCAATGGCACCCACCCCTGGGTACCAAGACTCTCCCCTGCCTTTATTCTGTAAATGTAACCACCATTGCTTCGATAAATGGAGATGTTCCACTGACACAACTTTCCAAAGAATCCTACACGATCTCATGGGCTCACAGATATCAGTTACAAGACCAGATGTGTGCAGGGTGCCAGCATAGCTTCCTGCTTGGGAACAGAGTTTTTGTTGTAGCTGCTGGCTGCAGGCAGCTGAATTACCTCCCTGGACTGGGAAGCAGTGGGTGGGATTTGTTTTTACAGCATAGATGAACACTTATAGATACAAGATGGAAGGTTTTTTTTTATGATAATTTGTGTTGCTTCTCTTTATGAGACTGTATTACCTTGTGTTCTAGCTCAATTCTGTTGCTATGATGAAACATTCTGATTAAAATTAATTTGGAGAGTAAAGGCTGTATTTTTCTTTTTGAATTACACTTTCAGGACAAAGTACATAATTAAGGAAACCTAAACCAAGAAACTGAAACCAGGACTCCTTGCTCTTTCAAAGGGCATTGTCTGTTCCCAGGAACCTCAAATTATATGGAGTTAGGATGCCTTCTTCATGGATTTCTGGTTCACTTCTGTTTATGCTTACTTAATTTCCTTTCCTCCTTTATTTAAAATATTTTGATAGAGTTAATAACAAAATGTAGAATTATAGAGTCAGTCTCAAAGGACACATATATTCTGCTTTCTTATACAATCCAGGCCCACATGATGAGGCAATGATGCCAGGCACAGTGAGGTGGCCTTTCCTACCTAAGCTACACCCTTATAGCTGAATCAAAATCAGGGACAGTCTTTGAGACACATGACAACAAACCAATCCAATAAAGACAGTTATTGAATTTAGAAGTTTTTCTAGATGGCACTAAAGTGTATGAAATTGAGTGTTGATATTGTATAGGTCACAACATTTAATATTACAACTTCCAAATCTATTCATTTTATTGAAATTTCTTAAATTCAATTTACATAGAGGCTTATTTTAAAGACTTCTAGCTTTAATTGGACTTCAGATTTTGATAATTAATTGTAAATATGTTTGTATGTCTACATTGTTATACAATGAAAGACTCATAGCTAATATATAATTCATTTTAAATAATAAATCATAAAGATATGAAAAAGGTTACTCAAAATCCACATGAATTCATTTCTACTGCAGAACAAGAAAAACAAATATCAGTTAGAATGGCTATTCTAGGTTGAATAATGCAGCACAATGTTTTCTATTGCAATCAGTTATGTGAGTGACAGAAAACAGAGATAAATTTCAAAATATAAAATAACATATTATGAAAAAATATGTTTTAATGGGGATAAATACAAATTGTCCAGAGGGAACTATATTTTTCTATAAAAATACAGTTAATTAAAGTTAATAGATTGGGGATGCTGATATTAAAGAAGATAATTGTTCCCCTTTGAGTCACTCACTATTACAGTGACTTCCATTCTTCATTGACTGGGTATTTGCCAGGATTCTTCCATGTGTATACGCTTTAGTGGGTAAGTTCAATCCTGATATAAACCTGACACTGCTGACAGGATGACTTTAAGTGAGGGAAGTCTTCAGCATTGTTGTCTTTTTTTTGGTCTTCCTTAAAGTATAAGGAAAATAAGAGTCCATTTGCAGCTAAATGTCTTTATAATCAGGTTTCTTTCTTTGCCAAGAAAGCCACGTATGTGTTTACATCCCTGGGAAATAACAGTATTTTGCCCAATCAAGTGTCTCACCTGAATGTTTATGTTTCTAAAGACCATAGAGAAGAATAGTGCCAGGGGAGATAGCAAAGAATGACTTTTACAGTTTTTATTGTTGAAAATGGTACTACTAATGATTTAGGTGTTCAGAATTAAATATTAATTAACATGATTATGGTATGTTTTTGTAGTGAGATACAAATTCCTTTTGGTATATGTTGAAGAGGAATAGAGCTGGACCATGTTACTTTAATTTCTAGTCTTCTGTGTAATGTCCAAAACCCCTTTAAAACTGGTTGTTCCAGTTTATACTGGCAGTGTTTAAGTGTTTCAGTTAGGGTAAATGCATCCTAGAATTTTTTATCAGTTGTATCCTGTAAATGACCTTCTAACTGAGGTGAAGCAGAACCTTAAAAACTAATTTTCATTTCCCTGAGGGTTATAGGTACAAATAAATCATTCTTTCTGAAAAAAAATACTTTATTCACATACATAGCACATTTTTGCTTTTTTTTAGAATTTAATATTTGTATGAAATGAATTATGTTTATGTGTATCTCAGCATCCTCCAATTCTCCCCAATTAATATCATATTTATTCAGTGTTTTTCTGTTTTAAATGCCTCAATTTCTTTGTTTTTTTCTATAAATAATCTGTTGATTGAGTGTACCTCAAAAAATGTTTTCATCTCTTGTTTTGCTACTTCTCCAGTGGAGTTTCCTTCAATGTAGAGAAGATTCTGTGTTTGAGAAACCTCATTTTTCAATCCTTCTCCTTTCTTCCAGTACTATTGGTGTTCTATTTAGAGCTTCTTTTAATGTGCTTAAAAGATCAGGAATTCCCTAATGAATATTTTTTCCTCCAGTACTTAAAGGATACATGACATTAGTTTGAGATGCAAAGCACCTCATATCAGTCTGTTTGTTCAGCAGTATATGTCCACATTACTTTTTTCAATACAAATTTCTTCATTATTTACATCAATCAGTTTATTCATGTTAGGTCAATTTTTTCATCTTTGTGGTTGTAGTGTTTAGGAATTGTGAATGGCACTGCTATCCTCTATAGTATTTAAATTTCCTAGAACATCAATTAAAAATGATTTAGCTAGCCTTAAGGATAAGATTACAATATTTGACTGAATTTTCAAAGTGATTCTTCTTATTCAGTTTTCAGAGAAATTCTGCACATAATTGACTCTTTGTAATCATGTGTAGAACACTTTGTTTGTAAGCTGAGAATTCTCTGAATTTCACACACTACTAATGACTCTTCTTTTGAAATAATCATTTTAGGTATTTTTTAATGTCAAGTTATGAAGTCCTACAAAATGATTTCAAATTCAATAGGTAGATGAATATACCATAGATTCCTGACCCTCAATCATTATTCTGCCAGATTCTGGAATTATAGTCTTGCCTCAATAAATCTCAGTTTGGCACTTGGAAGATGGTTTGGACTTGCAAGGGGGCACAGTTGAGGTAGAGTTTCCTCCACATGGAGGGTTCTACAGAACCCTGGTTGTTAACACTGAGGGGAGCAGGGCTCAGGCCCCACTTGATAAGTATGAAGGGGTATGTCTGGATTTGAGCTATCCAAAGACCTGGGAGTGGACTGTGGAAGTGGGGGCAGAACCTTCCTGAAAAGGGAGCCTGGGAGCTGGGTTATATCTAGGGGATCATAGCCCTCCAGATTGCCTGTCCATGATACATTGCCTGTCTGGAACCTTTTGGACATTGTTCAGTCCACAACCTACTGTCTCCTCCTATTAAGATTCTCCATGAGCCACCAGCCTGCTTTCGTTCACTTATTTTCTGTGTATGCAAAACCAGAAGATATATGTTCATTTCTGAGCCTGACAGACCCCTTGTTGGGATGTAGAATGTGACTCTGGAGCAGAAATCTTTTTTGACAGGTCTGAGTCTCTGAACTTCACTTGTAGTCAAGCTCAAAGAGAATACAATTTCTGGTCAAAATAAAAGAAAAAAAAGGAAGAAGGAACAAGAAAAAAAGTCAGAGAGAAAACAGGAGGAAGACAATGAAGAAAGCAGACAGAATGAGGATGACAGGATAGAAACCAAACGGATAAAACTCACATGACCACAATGTATTACATGTATTATATATACATATATTATTATATAAATATAAATATAAATATATATATATATAATTGTCAAATAATCAGTTAATACCACAAACACCTACTTACGATAATAAAATAACAATTGATAAGCCCAAAGGAAGAAACACAACAGCTTTTATACAACTTTCCAGAAAGGAAAGAGACAGTATTAGCAATACCTATTATATTGTGTGAAAAATCCAGTAGGAAGCTGATCAAGCAATGTCTCACAAAGGAAAGACAATATATCTCAAGCATGGCACAGACATAGGCTTTAGACAGAAACTTGCCCCTTAGGGTGGCAAGACATAGATTCTCAAGATCCAAAGCTGCAGCTTCCATAAAGCCCTGTCCCAAAGTCATTACAGGTCTTGGCAAACATATTGCCAGTTTTATGCATGGAATTAAGTTCCTTCTAGATATATCCGGGAAGCCTTAGGAAAATTGGTGACAAAAACTTTGAAAAAGAACTTAATAAAACATGTAGTGACCCATTCCTGTTATCTAAGAACTAAAGAGGCAGAAGAAGAAGAGTCCAGAGACAAATGGCTATAAAAGTGTGATGGGGTGGGGGAGGTTAAACATCTTGCCCCATGAAATTGACTTTTTTAATTTCCTAGTATTCTAATGGGACAGAATGCCATAAAATTTACAACAAATGATGACTTTTTTTATTTCAGAATGTAACACTGATTTAAAACAAAATTAAACAAAACACAAATGTGAATATCCATAGACTTCAAAAACAACTGAATCTCTCTTTTCTCCATTCCTTATTCAAAGAAAGAATTCTTAATATTTGGGAGTTTGAAAGGAGCCTGCTGTTCCAGCAATGTGGTACACTGAAAAAGATAATGGCTTAATCCCAGGAGTTTAAGGCCATCTAGGAATATCAACTGAAATAAGCTACTCAGTACAAATAAGAGAACACTTTAAAAAATCCCACATATAACCCAATGGTGTTAGTACAGACATTTAATCCCAAACTATGGAGGCAGAGGCAGGCAGATCTCTATTATTTCCAGGCCAGCATGGTCTACACGATGATGGAGAAACACTGTCTTGAAAAAAAATATCCTACAGATTGCTATGAAGAACCACAGCTTCTGGAGAATCTGCTAGTTCAGAGTAACACTAGCTAAATGAACTATTCAAATGATCTCCTGACCACTTTCCAGAGCAAAGTCTTCTCAATTTCTTAAGAATCAACTCTCTTGGTATTATTTTGAGTTCATTAAGAATGAGAAGGATGATATCTGCTTATATTTTAGTCAAAAAAATCACCAACTATGTATTCATTTACAAACATAAATCAAAAGACAAGTCACTGTTTGAAGAATAAGGCACAAGAATATCCTGAAAAAGAACTTTCACAAGTTAACTACTAGGCTAATGGACAAAAGACATTGGCACACAAAAACAGAAGTAGCAACCTGATTTGTGAAAAGTAAAACTAAATAAAGTCATGTTCAAATAAGAAAACAAAATAAGTTAGGTTATCAGGTATTATGAGCATAATTCTTTACAAAAGAAAAGAATTTTTCTAAATGGTTTAGCAATACATTACAAGTACCAGAATACAAAGTCAATGAAATACTTGATGAAAAGTAAATAGCTATTTAGAATCCCCATGTTATTTTGTGGCAGATCTTCTGTTTCTTCCTTCATTGTTGCCTCTGGCCTGACTTCTCTTATTTATCTGTATATTAGTACATACTTACCCTTTTCTCCATACTCCCAGGTCCCTGTACAGGAACCAAAGGTCCTAGATCAGAAAGTCATTATTCAGTGTCAGGTTCTGGAGAGAAGTATTACCATGGAATTAAAAGTTAAAGAAGACAGAAAAATTTTGGATAGGATTGCTTACACTAGCTGAATGCCGAGGCAAGCATATTTATAAAGATATGCAGCACATTTCACACATTTCTCCCAGTATCAAAAATGCCACAATTTCAGGAAAATTATCAAACAATGGGACAAAGTCTATGGGCAATCTGATATAGCAAGGTTTTACAAAGACAACACACATTATCCCATGTTTTTCACACATGAAAATTTGGGAGTTAGAACTTCAGGGCATTAGTGAGGAACTTACTAGGTTCTTAGGATCTGAAAATTTTGTCCACCCAAGTGCCTGATGCCAGTCCATTATTGATCTTCTCAAGAATGTACCTGTTATAAAGAAATAAGTTCCTTTGGCTCCCTTCACTTCATTAGGGAAAGCCCCTGATAAGACAAGCAGGGTTGTCTTCTCAATCTGCTGGGTCAGTAATTTCTAGAAATTGTTTTATACTGTCTTCAAACTCTATAAGGTACTAGTATGGGTTCATTTCCTTATGAGTTAAAGCATCATCCTTTGCTTCCCATCACCTTAAAATCAGGAGAAACATCAAGTCCTAAAAGACAATTGAAACACTGTGATGCCATGTCATGGGAAAAACCCAGGAGCCCCAGAAACACATTTAATGCCAAACACACAAGGAAACTTAAGATCCCTTCTGTAGCATGCACCTGCTACAAGTAACTCCCCAGTTCAGTCCCACCCCAAGGCTATTAGCCTCTGGTACCTCTGTCATGAGACTAGGAGCCTCATGTGCACTAAGGTCCATAGTGTCTACTGGGCATGGTGGGACTAGCCTATTGTCCTGTGAAATATCTACTCAAACCTGCTAGCCTGGCCACCTCTGTTGCTGCCCTATGCTAGTCATTGCTCCTGCTGGTCCCCTCACCATGGGAGATGGCCATCTCATCCCCAGGCAGATGTGGTACAATGGCATGAGACAGACCATTTACAGAACCCTGAAACCCTAGGGATTCCAACTTCCAAGAAACGGTGTCCTTTCCCTCAGAAGGAATGAGCACCTTGCTCCTCCATAAGTTCTTTAAGTGTACCTGTTAGTTAAGTTCAAAGTTTAAGTTGTTCATTTTCTTCATAATTAGAGATTATTTTAGAGTTCCTAATGTCAATCCAAGAAACAGGTAGCTGAGTCGCTGTTCCCAGATTATTTAAAACCTACCAACTTCTAAGTTGGTAGGGTTCTAAACCCAAACCCATTACAGCTCCAAAGGCAGAAAAGTTGAAATTTCAAGGTGTAAAATGTTAACTCAAGCCAATCAATCACCAAGCAATCCCTAAGCCTAAAAACTCACCAATCTATGAGCTCAGACAACCCACCAATTACTGAGTTTGAAACCCATCAATCATGGGTCATATGGTGAATTCCACCCCTGCACAGAAACCTCATATAAATTGCTGAGCTTTGCTCAGTCTTGGGGAACCAGTCACTCTCCTTGATTTCTCTCTCCAAACAAATATCTTTGATGAGATTTGGTGCTGTTAGATTTACACTAGTAGCTCAATTAGACACTGTGTAAAGCAGTTTATTTTTTTCCCATAAGTTATATCCTGACATCAGGGCTACTTAATTAAAAAAACATGGTGGCACCCCAAAAAACTGGCCATGTGTTGCTTTATAAAACAAGTAGGTGGCTTCTAGGCAATCCTTCATATTCAGAAACTGAATACTGGATTGGCTGTCATATCTCTAGAGAAAGAAAGGAGCTTCTGGGAAAACGAGTATTTTACTGTAAACAGAGATGAAAGGTCAGTGGTGCCACCACTAGAGGGTGCTGGTCCTCTTATTCCACCTTAAATTATATACCCAGTTAAATTGTTGATTCTATAGATATGGTTAATTGTGATCTAAATGATATAAGGGCCACAGTAATTAGTGGAAACAGGAAGTTTAAATGCCCCGCATTTGCTGACATTAGACAGAACTATCTGAGGTAATGGATCTATCTTTGAATAGATGTAATTAGACATAAGTCTCTTTGGCTTTTTAAATAAGTACCCTTTTTGATATACCAATAGGCATCACACAGGTTAAGTTATTATGTCTCCAATGTCAGGGAGTTTTCTTTTGATTAAGAAGATCCAGACTGAGGGAATTGGCTGTTTTAATTTCTCAGAGTGCTTTCTGCTGAAACTGATGACATCATTGTCAGGGTCCCCATAAAGGCTGGTACTGAGTAAAAAGCTAAGTGCACAGGAATGGTCTCATCAGGTGGACTGGTCATCAGCTCTGAGCAAGTCCAGGACTCACTGCAGTTGAAGTAGTTTGGTTCCTGGATGATGTCAGTCAGTCAAATGGAAATCTATTGAAATAGATAAAAAATTGAGAAAGAAGTTAAAGTTCATTTACCTTATGTTTGGAACTTTCAGTATGGAAATTCACAATGTAGGATGATTTCTTATCCAAGGTAAGAGGTTACTCAAGTTACATCTAAATAAATTATGCAATACATTTTTAGAACCTCTATTAGTAGTAGTCTTGGAGAAATGGTCAAAGCCATCAGAGTCTTGTAACAGGTAACTTAATATACCTGTGTTAATTAAAATGAAAAGAGGCTTATCCACAGGTTACCTTGATTTGTTGTTTGTGCCCATTCACAGGACCCATGGGGATCACAGGTAGAGCTGGCACAGAGCCAAGATACACACAGGATCTGGGAGTCAGGTAAGTAACCAGAAGCAGATTCAGTTTATTGCAGGAAGGGAAAGCTTTTTAATACCCTTCCCCTCAGCATAGTGTCCCATTGTCTGCCAGACTGCAGATCATTGCTTTGGTTTTCTGTGCATGTCCAGGCAGGTTTATCTCTTGCCACATCTAGGAGGTTTCAGTACTTATTCTGCCCAGTGTCAGGTCGAGTTTCTCCTAAACTGAGTTCATAAAGTCTGTGACTTTATGGGGAACAGAGGCCTCAAGACAATGCCAGTCTTCGGTTGCCAGGACAGAGGGTATGTTTTTGTGGACAAAGTCTCTGAGGGACCAACCTCTAATTTGTCTAGACAAAGCAGAGTGAATGTCACGTTTTATCCATAGCTTAGACAAGTCCAAGGCCTTGGGCAGTTTTTCCCAGTAGTTGGCATTACCACAATTCAGGTCTGTACCCATCTGTCTTTTCTGGAGATTTTGGGATCACTGTTATGATATGGGATCTCTGTCATAGTAAGTTTTGTAAAATATTTAACAAGTATCTGAAGGTTTTGAGAAACAGTATTTATTAAGGATCTTAATATTTGAGGTAAACAAACTCAAACTGTTTTTATAGAATATCTGTCACAGGCTTAAATTTAAAAACATTTATAAGCACAGACATTTTTAGCCCATGGTTTCAGGGTTTTACAAAGGGCTTGGAATACCGCTTTGGATCTGCCTTCTGCAGCACACACAGCCTATCTTCTATATTCTGGCTGGCTCCAATCCACCATCATTGCTGTTCTTGGTGGCCATCCACAGTACTGGCATACTTAGGACATTAGAGTCCCTTGTTGTAACTGGGCAGCATTTTTCCAATAGCCTTCCCTGTGCTGCCTTTATGATACCAAGCATCAACGGTTCCTATGACATCTTTAATCTGGGCCTTCAACTACTAGTAAGGCTATATATTCACAATGACTTCACCATGGTCTTTTAAAGTGTCAAGCCTCAGTTGCTGTCCAAAGGACACTTCATTCCTTCAAAATCAGCACCAACTGGGTGACTCTTATATTGTACCCAGCTCAGCTGTCAGGACTAGATAAATCCTCTGACAGTTCTGGATGACAACTTCTATGCTTTGACCCTGAAGAAATATTTTCTAGAATTTAAGACAGAATAAATCATTTTGTTCACAAATCATACAGTCCCCATAATGTAGTGAACTCCAATATTAAAATTATAACTCTAATATGATTTGAAATGTAAACATTCAATATTTAGATGGTCTCAGAACAATCCCACCAAAAAGGGTTAAGAACAGCTGTTTTGTTTTAATCCTTTTATGTCTTAAAGTGTCATCTGAGTGACACTTATATTGAGAAGTTTGGCTACCAGCACAAGGTTTATGAATGTACAGAGGTATAGATTAAATACTTTATTTTATCTTTATAAACATCATTTTTTAGGATAAAACACCATATAGAATTCATTCACTTAAAATAAAGCTGATCTGTTGTCTGTGATCTGTAACATGTAACTACATACATTAAGATACTATCTCCATTTGCCCTTTTTGACTCTAGTAAATATAGCACCTGCCATGTGGCCATTTGTCTTCTTTGACCCTAGTAAAAATGGAATTAGCCATTTGATTGCCTTCTTCCTCAAGTAGGAAGGCAGCTAAGATGTTTGAAAACCACATGTTTCAAGCTTTGTTGTCCTTTTTTTGTTATAGATTTTATAGAGAGCTCATGTATAAGAGAAACTAGACCTACCACTGGGCAGAACAAGGCCTGAGACATACTGGGACATGCCCAGCAATGAGAAGAGCCAAAGCAGCAGCCTATATCCCTGGAGCCAAAGGGACACTGGGTTGGGGAGAGGATATAAAAGGGGTCCTTCCGTCTGAAATAAATGGGTCTGCTTTTGCCACTTACCTGACTCCCAGAGCCTGTGTGTCTTGGTTCTGCACCACTTATCCTCACCTGCAAGGGTTCCATGAATGGGGACACGCAATACTCATATTCATACATTTAAACACCATTCACAAACAAATCAGACAAACCATTATGCACACATAAAACAAGACATGAAGCATGTGGATTGTACCTATCCACAGGAGCTTTCAGTTGAAGGGGTAGAGTTGGCCAGAAACCAAGACACACAGGCTCCAGGAGTCAGGTGAGTGGCTAAAGGCAGATTCATTTATTGGGGAGAGGGGGCGCTATTATACCCTCCACTTGGCCCATATCCCATTGGCTGCCAGACTACAACTGTTGCTCGCTGGGCGTGTCCAGCCTGGTCTGTCTCTGAGCATGCCCCACAGGTCCATCCATCTCTGGATACATCCATGCAGGTCTCTGGCCTTGTTCTGTTCAACAGCAAGTCCAGTTTTCTCCTACAGACCTATAAACTACATGAACAGGACATATATTAGTAATCAGCTAGACAAAAACCAGGCCTGACCTTATAGAACAGAGAAGCACCAGAAGTTTTCCAGAGATGGCTTATTGTTTCTGCTACTTGTTCCATGGGCCATACTGTCTCCTATGCCCAGTGGGTTAACATGGCCCACTGGGTTCAAAAAACAAGTGCTCAAATCATGCTCACAGGGCAGCTGGGATGACTAGCGCTGTTGTAAAATGGTACGCCCAACATTCGGCTGCACCCCTGCTCACTGTATAGCCATGTTTTTAACAGTTAAGCTAGTAGCATGAGCAGCATGCTTCGTGTGGCTTGCTTGCACTGTGAGCAGAATTTGGGGTGCTGTGTGAGTCCTTCCTATTTTCCCCATTCTTGTAGCAGAGGGTCAAGCAGTCCCTCACATCAGGGTTTTCCCCCATACTCCTGCAACATAGGAACTGGATGTGCGACACAAGCACTAGAATACACACAGGGCTGTAAGTAAAGAGATTAATGTTGGTAGAGGCTTGGGTTAAGGCTTCAGACTATTAATATATGGCATAACCTGACTTCCCCTCTTCTCCTTCTGGGTGCCTGGACAGTACCTAGGAGGAGAACAAGGAGGATACTTCAGAACATCAGATAGGACATATGATGCACTTCACCCCTGGTGTCACTGGCCATGATCTGGGTGTGGACCTGACTACCAAGTGTCCTCTTGAATGCATTCCAGAAACCTGGGCAAATTGCCTCCTTTGAAGGCCTTGAAAAGACACACTCCCAAAGCCAGAGATGCTGCTATCTCAAAGCTGAGAGAGACATGCAGTACAGCGGAATGACTGTCTAGACCCGTGATGAGTTGGTGATGCTTCTATTTCCCAATGTGCCGGTGTTGAAATCTGCATGCCTAGTGGTAATTTCCAGGGTAGGGTCCTTCAAAAAGGAGGATTCCCTCTTTCCTTCTCCTACTCTAGCTCTTTGTACTATGTCATTTCTCATTAATAAATCTACTCTAAATATATCTGTGGCTCATGGACTTTTTTTAGCTGATAAAATCAGACAAAGTGCTAGTCTGTGCATGGCAAACGGGATAATTTATTTGTCATTACAAGGGCCTGGAGCAGGATGGTGAAAGCCATAATCTCCATTTGCCTAAGCAATGCTCTCAGCACACCCAATGCAAGATGCAGGCCTTGAACACACCACACTGTACTTCCTGCTCCCCAGGATTGAGCTGCTCACAAAGCATGATTGGAAGCCAGTGGTCCTGTCACGAACAGCTGTTCCCTCCTTCAGGGCAGCTGGTGCTTCTGCCTGGCCAGGTGCTGAATCACACAAGTCTCCTGTTGTAGAAACTACCTCATGTAGACAGGCCTGAGAAGAGGAGCTATGTGGTGCTCCTGCCCAAGCAAGCTCCTTATCTCTGCACCCAAGACAGTTGAAAACTGCAGCCTGCAGCAGGCACAGTGTCGTTGGTGTGGACCTATGGCACACCCAGCTCGCTGTCTTGACACCTCCAAGACCACACCAGTGGTAGTGGTTTGAACTTGTAGTGTACCAGCTCACTTACCATGACGCACATGGTACCCATGCCCCAAGGGCCCTGCACAAAGTTTAGCCCCAAGGTAGCATTGGCTGCCTCATGTTAGAAGAGCAGCCACTGGGTGCACTGTCCCATAACCAGGCACAGGGAAAACACAAAAATGAAAGTCAGATGATGGCAAAACCCCAAAAGACTTCGTCTATCATTTCAAACGGTCTCAGATTACCCTCTGACCAGAGGAGAGGCTTCAGTGTCCTCTGCTTCTCTGGGTCTAAGACATATGGCCCATTGTCCTGTCATAAAAGAGCCCCAGAATGTTTGGACATGAAAACCAGATAAATGATGATGACACCCGTCCTGTTGGGAAATCATTCCCTGTTCAAAACTCACCTGCAAGTTGTGCAAATGGGGGGAAAAAAGGAAAAAAAATGACTACTTGATTTTGATCTTAGGTCATTGAGCATCTCAGTGGGCCTACAAATGTTAGATGCACGCTAAAAGTTCAATTAGACACTGAGAGAAGTGTAGAACAGTTTATTTCCCAACTGGTTACATACTGATGTCAACGCTGCCCAATTAAATACAACGTGGCAACAGCCCCAAAAACTGGCCATGTGTTGCTTTATAAAGCAAGTAGGTGCCTCCTAGAGGATTTTTCATATTTAGAATCTGAATACTGTATTGGTTGTTGTATCTTGAGAGGATGAAGGGAGCTTCTGGGAAAACAAGTACTTGATAGTAAGCAGAGAGACAACGCCAGTGCCACCATCACAAAGGGGTGTTGGTCCTCTCACTGCCTGCTGAGACTATTTCATCAGACTGAAGTAAAGAACTGAAGAATCACAGAGAAAAAAGAGATAAGGCTGGGCAAAGCATAGCTAAACTCCTCTGCTCTGCTGGGCTGAGCACTTCAGTTCTGTTAGGATATTCTTCCTGTAGGACTGCATCACTTCTACAGGGGAGATTTTTCCCTTTGGTGCTACCCCATGCTCCTTACTGCCAGGATACCCTTCTAACTCTGTTTGACTTGGAAAAATCCCTAACACCTTCAAGTCCCAAAACTTGAGTTTGCTTTACCCATGGAAATTGCAAACAGTGCAATCTGAAAGAAGCCCTCAAAGGCTGCAAAACTTCTTCTTCTTCGCAAGCTCAGGCAGGATTGAAACACAGCCTGAGGGAAAGGAAACCTGAAGCTTGCAGACTCCATGAGTCCCAAGATCCTGTGGAAGCCTTGAACTGCACAAGCAAGACACAAGTCCAGGGCTGAGGGGAAGTCACCACTTGAACTGAGATTCTGGCACACCATAAGAAAATATCCAAGCCTCAGCTGTAGTTTCAACTCAGGTATCAATTCTCCCCACCACCACCCATGCCACAGACTTTTGCATTACTTCCAGAAACCAAGACAACAATGAGTTCCTCAGGTTCCCCCTTCGGGCCTTTGGACACTTCAAACTTCCAGAACACTGGGAACTCTGCTCAAATGGGAATCACCAGATTTCATTCACGTAGACTAATTCCAACTGCCCAGAGACAAAACACCTGAGCTGTTTTATCAGAACCAATGACCTGGTGATCCCAGGACCAGCCAATTTTTGCTACCCCCAGGACTTCACTGTATGGAATGAGATCTTCCTGTGTGGCATAACCAGGTGCTCATGAGACAAAGGGTGGGGGTTTTTACCTTCCTCATCAGACACTGTAAGATAGTCGTGCCTTGCATCAAATGCCCTAACAGTGCCTGGATCCCTAATGTGCAAGTAAGGATGAGAGCTCACACAGGTATCAAGCAAATAGGGGAATAATACTGAATAGATTTCTACAGCTGTGCAGTAATGCTTCATGCTGCTATGTTTCTCTGTTGGGGGCAGGGATAACACCAATGTTTGGTTAATGATGGGCACTCCATCATTTATAAAAATATACACTTGTCTTTTACATATCACAGCCAACAGCCCGCTGCTCAAGTCCACCCTTCACAAAGGAAATTTTAAAAATAAAAAAGAACATTCAACTCAAACTTTTTAAATAGCCTAACAGATTCTTCCAAATCATTTCATTCCTCTCTGAAATAATGGTTATGATGTATGGAGTACTCTCTACAGTCCAAATCATTTCATTCCTCTCTGAAATAATGGTTATGATTTATGGAGTACTCTCTACAGTTCTAAAAAGATGGTAGGTAGTAGCATTTTATTTTTTGGGGACACTAAATCTTGCTTGGCTTTTTGGTGTACTTCTTCAATCCCAGCACAAAGAAGGCAGAGGCAGGAGGATCTCTGGAATCTGAGGTCAGTCTGGCCTGCATAATGAGTTCCTGGACAGTCAGTGGTACAAAGAGAGACCCTACTTCAAATAAATAAATGAATGAATAAATAAATAAATAATAAACACACAGATAGATGAATATATAAAGAAATTAGATTGCTAATACAATTTTTTAAATTACATGTATATGCTAACTTACCTGGATTTCCTACAGGTTTTGGCAGCTATAATTCAGATATTGTTTCAACTTTATTTAATTTTGACAAGGCAATTACTCATTAGTTCAATCTTCCTTTTTATATTGTTTATGAAACTAGTCTCTATATGCACTCTAGGTGGGCCTTTAAATAGCAATCATCTGTTACAGCCTCCTGAGTGCAGGAAGTTAAGTTTTACAACTTGATATTTGTGGCATATATGTTTATACTTGTTTACTTTGAGTGTGTGCATGTGTGTGGATTACTGTCTGGCTTTCACCCACAGTAATTCCATGAACTCTCCACAGAAGAAAATGGACTGGTGAAGGAAAATTATGACAAATGAATGCAGTAGTTCATTTTTCTATGGAACCCAATATGATTCACTTTTCATGCTTTAATGATACAAATAAACACACCTTTTGTATGATAATGCACTTCTTTTAATAATAAAAAGATAAAAAACTAGAACTTATAAAAATTAAGAATTAGAAAAAGCAAATTTAACAATGTGCAAATTGGGGAAAAAATTACAAGGCATCCCTTCAGACAAAGATATTTCTCTAACTAAAATAGAAAAACTTCAGGCTTGTTTATCTAATGGAATGCAGGTCTCATCTAAAAGGGAACCAATGCAAAAGTATTCATCCCCCTCCCCCCACAGGCCTCTTCAAGGTTAATTTTAGTGAGTAGTTTAAGACAATAGTCTATTAATGATTAGCTGAGTTTTGGTCTGTATACTTACTCTTAAAGGGAGGCAGGTATTCAGGGGTGAATTATCTATTTGTTTTCTAAACTTTGCTGACCTGCTGTCTAGACTCTTCATTTCTGATCTTAACTCTGGCTCTGTATCCAGGGAAAGGTCAGTTTAACCAACAATAAGTTTTATATATGTCCACAAATGCCAAAATTTGATGGCTAATAGAACTGTTACAATTACTTAGAGTTGAAATGGGAGAGTCCCTTTCTGAGCCAGCCCAGGAATTGATTTGAGTTTTAATTATTAGGCCAAATAGACAATATTTTTGATGTAAGACTTTTGTCAACATACATTAAAGATGAGAAAAGGGCAAAGCAGTTAAAGAACTCTAATACTAGCAAGGGGCCAGGAACTTTGTCAAACTGGCATGTCCATTGATAATTCCAATGTCCATGGGATTATTGGATCCCAACACATGTGTGTTCATGACTTAAGGGGGAAAGCCAGAGACCAACTTTGAATGTTTTCCCAATTGTTCCTCACTTTCTCTTTTGAGACAGGGTCTCTCAGAATGCTTGGATCTCACTGATTAAGTCATAATGTCTGGCCAGCAACCACCAGGAATAGCCTAGTCTCTACCTCCCCTTCTCTAGATCATAGCTCCTGTGCCTTGGTACTGTGGTACCAAGTACCAATGATAATGTAGGAAGCAAGTAAATTTCCCATGGGGAGCTGAACTTCGGCAGTTATGTTTATATAGCCATTTTGTTACCAATGGGACAATTTCCTTAGTATCTTAAATTGTTTTTAATAATTGCTTTCTTTGTATAAAATAATTAAATATTTATTGTAAATAAATCTTCCAAAAATTTTACACTTGTAAATTGCTTCTTATATTTATTATGAAAAATTTTGAACTGGCTTAAAGGTATAGCAAATAGTATAATAAATTTCCAGGTATGTATTATCAACTGGCAGCCATTTCAATGTGTTCACTAATCTTCTCTTCTCTTACTACTTCTTCATATTAACATTTTCTTTATAAATTACTGTGTGTTTTTCTTCATATTATCAGACTGATCTACTCAATTTTTGGATTTCCTATTGCATTTAGTATGAAGTAGGGACAACTGGTTTGTTAATAGACTCTGATTGAAAATTCAGAAATTACTCAACAATCCCTTTCACTTTTATTTCTGTTTAATCCTATGTCTGTATGCATTTGCTTGGTTCATGTTGTCCAATGAAGGAGAAGGAATGATGTAAAGAAACCAGTTTCCTTGCTATATCCTAAAGCTATATTTTTACGCTTGTCTAAAATACCTATGTAGTACAAAACAATAGTGAATAATAGATAAGGAAATTTTTACAGAAGTGGGTGAAGTGGGAAAATGTGCATGCATATATTACTAACTAGCTATAATCAAGTACAAACTAGATGACTTAGAAAATAGACAGAGTAGTTATTTAGTCAATAGCCAGTACAATAGTAAAGAACCCTAAGGTTCTGCTTTCTATTATGCTGGACTGGCTCAAGAAAAATAGCCATCCCCAGAAATGTAAAAAACTCATGTCTCAAAATATTATAACATTAAAGAAGGACATAAAACTAAACAAACCACAAAATTCTGGATTATTTACTGAGCTGAGAACTGGGGAAGACCAGAAACTTGAGAACACATAAAAAGCTAAGAAGGCTGCTTTTGCTCTTGTGCAAAGATGAAAAGGAAGGAGGATGGGATTCATTTTCAGTCAAACTTTGGAATTAAAGTTAAAATCTTGGAGTCACCAATGGAAAGAATCTGGCAAAACATCTTCTGTCTCAGACTGGGACTAGAAAAAGATCTGTATTTCAAATAAAAATTATTAATATATGTTCATCTGAATTGACAGGCAGAAAACGTGACAAGACACAGGTTCTTCCAACTTGTTTCAGTTAAGGCCATGTTTGATTTAATCAGAAACTGGACCTGTCCTTCCTGCTAGTCCCTCTGTGAAAAGTCCCATAGGAAATATCTCATTGCTCTTCTAGGACCTTGGGATCCTTGCAGTACTTTTACCTGCAACTACCAATCAGGATGTAGTTTTCTGTGTACTTTACCTTTAAAAGCTCTTGTAAAATGCATTTGAGGCTACTCTGTGAGAATTGTTCTCTCTGGGGCAGTCACCAGTAGCTTAAAAAAGACTCAATTTTTACTTTGGTGCTACAGAGTGATCTTTAGATTCCTATCTAGCAATAGAAAATATCAAAAACTATCTCCTATGAATAAAATTTCAATTTATATCTACACATAAGTTTTAAGTAAAATATTGTGTATAGAATTAAATTAAACAAGATAAAGATGTCATCAGGAAAGCAGGTTATGGTAGCACATACCTGTAATGAAAACACTTGTGGTATGAGGAGGACTAGGATTCCAAGAATATGGTTTACATGAAATCCTATCTGAAAATAAAATTAAAACACTGCAATGGAAAGAAGAAACAAATACCTGCTGCAGAAATATAGTCTCTAGTTCACTCTCTTCTGTTGATTCTTAACCACAAGAAAATGCCTTTCTGGACGTTTTCCTAGACAATGAGTCTGGTCCTCTGAAGAAACTAATGAGGTTTTAAAACAACCAATCATATTGATAATGCTAAGAGGTGTAAGCACTCAGCAAGGAACCTTCACAACAGGGGAAAAAAGTAAGTTAATACAGGCTTCATGATTGTTTATTTAATTCAAACATTTTGTAGAAACATGCTTCCTTTTGGCAAAATTAAAAGCACTCTCAGAACTAAGATACTTCAGTGTTGATGGCTATATGAAAAAAGAGAGAGAGAGAGAAAATGTGTATGTATCAATATGTTACTTGTTGAATCAGACAGGACTTGTCCAAATATTAAGTCACATTAATATTTAACAATTAGGCATTTAATTCATCAAAATAATTAAAAGTCTCCTGTTATATATGTAAATGAAGGTAATTTCCAAACAAAAAAACAAAAAAACAAAAAAAAAACTAAACTGTATTGTTCACAGATAAATTTTCATATAGCTGGGATGGTGGCACATTCTTGTAATCGCAACACACAAGAAGCTAAATCAAAAAAAATGGCAAACAGAGAATCTGGCTGTGTCTCAAAAAAAAGTATTATTTAATATAAAATGCAATAAAATTCCATAGGTGACTAACTAATACTTAAACAGAATATTATGTTAATGAGAATGTGCACCAAACTGGATCATGCAAAGGCAACAAATTTTCTAGAGGAGAGAGTTTAATAATATTTTAGTAAGATATATTGCAAAAATTAGAAATTGAATTTTTTGGGTGTGAAATCAAATCCAACAGTACTTAGAGGATTGTGACAGGAGGATAAGTAGTTCCACGCCAGTCTGAGCTACATGAGTCCTGATTCAAAAAAAAAAAAAAAAAGAAAGAAAGAAAGAAAAGAAAAGAAAGAAATGAAGGAAGAAGGAAAAGAGAAAATTATTAAAAAAATCAAGGTTAATACTTTTATGATATCTTTAAAAATTATAACCTACAAGATAAAGCAGCACTTTTCATTTTAAAATGATTAATGTGGAATTTTTGTACATAGTTAAGCCACATTTTATGCCAAAAAATAGATAAATGAAAGAAAAGTCAAAGACTGTCAAAATTTCAGTTTATAGTTTAAATTCCTAAGGTTTTAAACCCTGGTAACATGCTAATTGCTGAAAGATTTGCTTCCCACCTACATTTGTAAATAGTTAGAGTTAATTAGAGTTAGAGTAAAAGGGTTAGAGTCAGGGCATTTCCATTTACTACAGACAGTTTGTGGTGCTGTACTTTGGAAAAAGAACTAGATGAAGTTTCAGTCTGCTTCTATTATCAGTACAGCTCAGTTTTATGGTTTTTAACATCATTCCTATAAGAAATAATGGAAATGATGACAAAAGTGCCTATTAAACAACAGGCTACATAGAATCATACAACTATCTACATCTAATGACAAAGGAAAATTAAAATTCCCTGACAATGCTTCAAATATGTATCAAGCATTTACAAACTATTCATTTCAACACCTCTATAGCTACTGAAATTTCAACATGAAAAAAAAATCTGATTATAAAATAATCTATGCCAGGCAGTAGTGCACACCTATTCAATCTCAGCACTCAGGAGGGAGAAGCAGGTAGATCTCAGAATTCAAGGTCAGCCTGGTCTACACAGCGAGAGTTCCAGGACAACGAGGGGTACAACAGAGAAACTCTGTCTCAAAAACAACAAAAGTAACCTAAAATTATGTAATGCACAAAAATACTTATCATTATTGGCTATTTTATCTCAACATTGTCCACAAAGACTATTTTATCTGAACAGATACATAAAACCCTACAAAGTTAGTTAAAAAATGAATATGGACAGGACTTCCAAGTAATTTTAAAGTATCAAAACTAAGATGAATGTGTTAATGATAGGTTTCCATACAGCTCTTTAATGTCATCCATTATTTTGATCATTTTCAATTCCTTCAACTAGGGTAAGTCTTTTAAACATATTCTCCTGGGGTATAAACCCCTCCCATTTTCTCGTAAATTCCTCTCTACATCATGCTAAACAAAGTAAATGTAGGAGGCTTATCCATCCTTTTGTGGACTCTAATGAGTGTTTTATTAAAGATTTTGGTTGTGTTTGTTTGTTTTTAAATGTCTTATTTATTCTTTTACTTGGCTTGAACTCTGAGATCTATATTCGCAATAATGTTTTCTGTTAAAGTAGCTTTCGATCACTTAATATGAGTCCATCATTAAATTTTCTAATGCTCTTTATTAATCACAACGCATGTCAAATCTCAGGGAATTCTATACCTGGTCGGTTAGGCAGAGACTTCATCTTTTTCCCAATTCCTCCAAGAACTATTCTCACCTCTTCTGCCTTAGCCCTTTTAAATCCCCCTAGCCCCCCACTCTCTTCAGGCCTTCATTACAACACAATGATACTAGGCTGCGGGTGATCAGAGTCTTTGATCCTGATCTGCTACCTGCCACCTTCAACTTTATCTGTTAGTTCTATCTGTTGAGATCTCAAGACTAGCACAAAGGTGTGACTAGGTAGGAAGCTAGCCTCCCAGTTACAAGGCATCAAAACCAAAACAGCATACAAGAGTAAAATATCCCACAACTGTTTTTAATTTATTTTTAAATTTTAGCTTCTAATTGAGAAGTTTTGGCTACAGAAGCCAGGTCATTGTTAGACCCCATTGCTAAAGGAAGGGCAAATTCTCTCTCTTTATCTTCTTCTTTCTCTACTTTTGTGTTCTCCCTCCCTCTCTCTCTCTCTCTCTCTCTCTCTCTATCTATCTGTGTGTCCTCTCTTTTTTTCCTCTTTCATTGCTTCCCTGCCACTGTATGATTCAGTTTTAACTCTTCAGACTCTGACTGTGCTTTCCCACATATATACCAAAAATCTTTGTCCTCAAACATAATTTAGAGCAGTCATATCCTTATTTCCTTATATCCTCACATAGCAGTGGTCATTCAAGCTCTTTAGCAAATTATTGACACTGTATTCTCACATAGTACACTCAGGAACAACAAAAATATTCTATAAATTTTCAAACTAGGAAGGAACCCTATATCACATAGTACACTTTCACTAGCATTTTTAACTGTAGAATCTCACGGCAGAATTTAATTTTGGGCATAGAAAGAACATTACACCACACTATGTAGGAAAAATTATCCACATTGTTTTATGTCAAATTGGCATCACAAGCTACAGTTATAAGAGAATGGATCCTCAAAAGAGAAAATACCCAACCAGAAGTCTTGCACAGAAGCATAAATGGGGCAACTTCTCTACAAATTATGGGTGAAAGAAGGTACATTCCACTGGAAGTGGTATCACTCTTGATTAGGTAGTGGCCAGAGAAGCCATGAAGAGTAAGCCTGTAGGCAGTATTCTTCCATGGTTATCTTAGTTAGGCTTTTAGTGCTGTAACACTATGAACATACTAAATCTTATAAAGTAAATAAACAGAGCACACATTTCCAAAATATAATGGTTAGTATTCGGAAAGGAAAGAAAGGGAGTATAGTAAGGAAATACTGAATTAAAGCAAGATGAAAAAGCAGCAAGGTAAACTACAGACTCTACATCTCCATGTCTGATGTCCAACTATTCTTTGTATCTCCACCATTTTCATCTTTGTTGACTGCAGCATTCTTTTATCTCTTGGGCCCTTTCCACTTTCTGTTAGCAGCTCTCTTTGGCAAATATTCAACATTCTGGTATCAACAAAATCTTGGTTTCTCCAAGACAAACCATGCTTCCCCAAAAGGCTTCAAATAATGGCCTCTCTAGTTCTCTATGTGGAACAACCCTATCACACTCCTGGTCTGAGTATCTTTCCTTGAAGAGGGAGATTGCAGATCCCCAGGCCCCATCATTTTTATATATTTTCACCAGCTTTCTGTTTATTATACTTTCCTTCACAATCTAAGTTTGGCTGTTCTGGAACTCTATCTGCAGACCATATTGACCTTAAATGCAGATAATCTCCACCCTCTACCTTCTGAGTGCTATGATTGGAGATGTGCACGACTGTGACTGGCCTTAAGATTCTCTTTCATTGTTTTCACTTTAATTCCATTCACAAGATAAAATATTAGCTGGGCAGGATCTTCCTCCAACATAACCACTCCATTTATTCCACTTAGCACCAGACTTTCTTCACTCTGTTTAAACTTCCTGGAATGACTTTTCTCTTCAATCTATATACATTGAATTTTTCCTTTCCCACCTTTGCTATATTATAGATCTGAGTGTGAACACTAATAACAAGAAGCACAGACAAAACTGGGCTCTCTGGAAATTTCCTCAGCCAATATTTTAATCCATAATTCTTGAATTTAACCTCAGTCAGATATTCTGATCAAGGTCAGGAAACAGCTTCATTTCTATGAAAGTACCATAAGGACAGTCTCTAGGCCAAACACTGATGTATTCTTCTCTGAAATCCTTTGAGATGGGTACCCACAGATCAAATAATCCTCAATACCTTTATCCTCCATGCCACTTTAAACTTCCATGGCCCTTTAAACTCTGCTTAAACACATATTCCTCCAAACAAAAGCAAGTTCTGGCCTGTCACAGCAATACTCATAACCCCTGTAACCAAATCCTGTCTTATTTAAGGATTTTATTGCTGTAAAGAGACACCATTACCATGGCAACATTTATAAAGGAAAGTTTTTTTTCTTTGGGACTGCTTACAGCTTAGCAGATTAGTCCATTTTTGTCATGGTGGGAAGCATGGTGTCATATTGGCAGACAGGGAGCTGGAGAGAGAGCAAAGAGTTCTACATCTGGAGCAGCAGACAACAAGAAATGATTGTGTGAGACACTGGACCTGGCTTGAGTTTTTGAAACATCAAATCTTTCCCCAGGGACACACCCCCTTCGAAAAGCCCACATCCAATCCCACAAGGCCACATCCGAAGGGTGCCATTTTCTATGAGCCATTAAAGGCCATTTTCATTCAGAGTACCACAATGAAATTTCTTTCAGTTCCTGACTACTGGCACCTGCTGACATAGCAATAAGGCACACAATCTCATACCAAATAATTGAAAATAGCCACATCTGTATGCAGATGCTTCAGTCTCAGACTATTCAGTATCAGTTGCATTTCCTGCTACCTACCTATAGTCAGGAGTATGCATTCTTTCTTCCATACTTCATGTTTGGGTCTGTCTCTTCCTACTCAGTCATCAGTAATGGTTACCTAAGGAGATATGATAAAACTTCCACAAACATGAAACAGGAAATCAATGACAGAACAAGGCAAATACCATCATGTCCAATTTGATGAGGCAATGATTTTATTAGAGTTACTTCCCAATAAGGGCAATTGGGTATCAGAAACAGTGGTAAGACACCCTATAAAAATCCCCTCCATAAATGGAAAAAAAAAATCATAAAAATTGAAAACCTGAAATTCACTGTTTGAAGTGTAACCAGCTAAATCTACTTGAGAGTGTCGTCCATGAAGCTAATTTGGTTTGAGGTTCTTTGATCTCTGCCTCTTCCAAAAAGATTGGATGGTCTCTGCCTCTTCTTACATTCAACTTTGCATGAAGGTCTCTTAGCTATCAATATTGAGTGCTTATGTAAGCTTCTGGAGGAAAAAGTCTAGTAAGTATGGCCTTTTTCAGGGACATCCATAGTTATTTACTTTCTGGAGTGCTAATGAACTTCCCTACAGAATAGAATGTTTCACCTCCCTTTAAACAGTGGTTGTTGAACTTTCTAATGCTGTAGTTCTAGTTCTTCATATACTTTCCAGGTACATGTATATGAGTCAATACGCATGTGAGCAGACCCATCTGGTGACGTATCAAAGTTCCTAAGACTATCAGAAATATGTGTTATCCCATGATCTTAGGTGACCATGGTGGAAGAATAGTTTGGCTCCCAGGTTGAGAACCATTCCTTTAGAACAACCTTCATGTTTATGAGTGTCCCTCCAGAATGGGATGAATTATCTTTAAATAAATTATGGCCGAAAGTACTCTAGGGTATATAGATTTTATTTGGTGTTGTTTTGTTACATGGAATCATATTTAAAACATTACCCACAATCTTAGCAGAAATTTTGGACTATAAAACAATGTTGATATCATTACAGTTTATGAAGTCTCTAGAAGTTGGAATAAATTAACTTTGCCTGCACTAAAAAAAAAAAAATTTGTGTGGTGGTTAGGGGAATATTGTGGTTTGAATAAGAAACGTGACTCAGAGGCTCATTTCTTAGATTAGTGGTTCTGTTTGGGAAGGTTTTGGAACGTATAGTAATGGAGGAATTGAGGAAGGAATTTGTTATTTTCAGTGTATTTGAAGTTTTACAACCCTCTGCTCCTCAATCCCTTCTTTATTCTGTCCTCCTTGACTGCTAATAAAATATGAAGGGATGGCCAAATTCTTTTCTTACCCTGACTTCCCAGTAATTATGGACATTATCTTTTCTATAACTATAAAGCCAAAATAAGTGCTGTACAGGTATTTTTATTGAAACAAATGAACAAACAAGCAAAACTAAGATGAATGTGTAGGTTTCTGTTAATTTTATCTTTTAACTGCTTAATGAGAGTCCATCGTTGAATTTTCTAATGCTCTTTATTAATCACAAAACATGTCAAATCTCAGGGAAATTCTATACCCAAGCAGCTAGGCAGAGCGTTACCTCCAAGGCTTCCTCAACCCATGCTCTCCTCCTCGTTGTCCCTCTACTCCTACTCCACCTCCTCCTCCCTGCTCTCTCCTTGCTCCATGCTCAACCCACAGTTGTTTTTCTTCCTATTTTCAGACAGACCCTCAATAAATGAATAACAGGAACCTCCTGTTGGGGATGGAAGCTGAGGATGGCACAGAGGTGTAAACAAGGAAAAGAGGAATCTTAACTAAAATATTATCCACAACTAATCATACCACAACAGATTTCCACATGGCTTTTTTATACCATCCACTGTTTTGGTCATATTCCATTCCTACTACCTCTTGTAACTGGATCCCCCACCAGCTTACTGCTTAAAGTTCTACCCCTAGCATTCTCTTTTTGTACTTTGTATCTGTTTTTATACAGTTATTTTATTCAAGGCATCCTGTAAGTACTCTTTTGTAGTGTCATAGATTCTACATTTATTCCAATTTCAACACACAGACCAAAGTATTTGAAAGTATACTTCATAAAGTACATAAAAATGTATCATATTTCTGAGTCTGGGCTGTCTTGCTATTTTTTTTTCTGTTCCAATTATTTTCCAAAAATTTCATAGTTGTGCTCAATATATGAACTACATTTTCAGTATCTAGTTATCTGCGATGGACATATAGAATGGATCTCATTAACCAGATCTGTGAACAGGGCAACAAAGAATTTTGATGTAAGTATATTTATAATAATGTGTAAAATTAGTTACATGAGAATATACACATGTATGTTATTGGTTATTATACATTATGTCTATGTTTAGCTTTCCATGGGATCTCAACACTGATACCCACTGATACACAACTTTAAACCTGCCCCATCAATGGATAAACTATTCCCCGTCCATCACATCCTTACCAACATTGGTTGAAAGCATTACCAACATTTGTTTTTTGTGTGATGATCCTCTTTCAAGATTTGATGTAATTTCAGTCTCTATTTAATTTTTATTTCTCTGGTTGATAATGCTATTGAAGATTTTTTGCTGCCTGTTATCCAGGCGTATTACTTTGAGACGTCTCCATATCTGTAAGCCAGTTTTTGTTTGGCTAACTTGTTTTGCTGCTTAGTTATTTGTTATATTAATCTTCTTGTCAGATGTGTACCTCCAAAGGTCTTCTCTCATTCTGCAAGATGTCTTTTCAGTTGACTGAATATTTCTATGCTTTAACGAATCCTTTTTAATTTCAGCAGGACTCACACACTTTGACATTAATTCCTGATATTCTGGGGTCCTGCTCAAAGGTCATTATATATGTGTGTATCATATAATGTACTCTTCTTTTTCTCTAGAGAATCAGGTTATAAGTTTTTGCTCCATTTGATGTTGGTTGAGATTCCTGGTCCACACAGAATAATGTATATTCACTTAATTTCAGTTTCCTATGTACAGCTATCAAATTATCAGAGTATCTTTTGGTGAACTATCTCTTTTTCCCTTTATTTTCTTTTTGTTTCAAATATACCTTCACTGTACAGCTCTAATAGCCCAAGAACTCATTTCACAGAAGATATACTCTCGAACTCAGAGGCTTAGCAGCCACTATCTCCAACATCCCCAGACTGAAGTTATTCATCATCATGCCTAGCCTCTCTGAGAATTTTTGGTGTTTTTATCTAAGGTCATGTTGTTGTGGTTATATGAATTATATTTGTGTCCTCTGAACTATGGTTTTGTTTTGTGCCATTACAACAGTGCTTTTATTATTTTGGCATTGTAATATAACTGGACATCAAATATAGTAATACTCAAAACATTATTAATTTTCTCAGAATTACTTTCAATATCGAAATTTTTTGTATGCTTCCATGAAACTTTTAAAGTTCTTCTTCCCCACTTAAATCTATAACAAATACCATTTAGTTTTGTTTTCGGGGTATGTGTTTGTGTATGTGTATACTACATTGAATCTACAGATTGATCTTGGTCATTGGTGATTTTCATCCTATTTCAGAATACGGAGGCTTTACTAACTACTGTTTTCTTTTGTTATCTTAATATCTCCTTTGGAGAGATCTTTCAATTCCTGCATGAAAAGACTCCTCTTTCTTTATCTCTTCTAAATAGATTTATAAATAAATTTTTATAAATATGTATATAAATAAATATTTATAAATAAATAAATAAATAAATAAATTTGGTTGAAATGTTTTGGCTGATAGTAGAATAACAACATCTTTTTTTTTCTAATTCTATTAACCTTAAACAAACCATGCTTTGATGTTAAGCTAGTGTACATCTCTCATTATTATGAATTATTTATTATTAGGTTATTAGCAATATATTAATAAAACTTGTCACATTAGATAATCTAGAGATTAACAAAACAGAAAAGTCCCACTCCAATCACACCAATATTGATAATTTGTAATATTTCAACAGTATTCTAAATTGAAATTTTCAAAAGCATGGTTTTGAGTTAACAACATTACGGTTTGTCTGATTCATACTGTCCTTGCAAATGGCAGTTCACCTAGGGATTATTTCATGGTGAAAATCTTAATTATCTCAATTTATCAAGACAACATATTTAAAAAACACAGATCTAAACCAAATATACTCTGCTTGTCTCTCACTCTCACTAGAGACAAAATTAATAATTTTTAATAATTTTTAGTGTGGGATAAATATGAAACACACATATCTACCACCCAATCTTCCTCATATTCCATAAAACTTAATTTTCTGATTGCTGTTTGTGATATTGAACCTTCAGGGCTTCTTGTAAACCATAATAGTTAACTTCTACCCAAATGCTTTATCAGCTCGGTTCCTCTTTTTTTTTTAAATATGTGATTCACAAATTTAAATGTAGTATTTATGTCCATATTTTTTTAGAGGCCATCAAAACAAGTTTCAATTTAATTTCCTAAATTATATGCAATAGACAGTGATAAAGGGAAAACCAATGAGAATATAAAGATAATGAAAAACATGTCTCTAGAAATATTAATTCTGCTCATGAGTGTTTGAAACACAGTAGTAATTTTAAGAAAATACAGAAAAGGCAGAAAATGTATGGCAATTTTATCTCAAACTCAAGAGTATTTAGGAAAGCAATCTGTAAAATATTATCTAAACTTCATTCAGTTGGTTAACAGAATCAGTGCCTTAAAATAATCCTATAGAACATGTTTCTTGACCTGCAATTTTTTTCCATCTATTCCTCAGGCTCAGTTTGGAGGTGGATTTTTTAGGGCAAAATCCAGCAGCTTTTTTGGGAATAAGACAGTGCAGGGTTGTACAAAAGGCTTTGCCAAATCTGCATCTTCAGCTTTTCCAGAGAGAGGCTCTTTTAGAATTGTCACCTTCTCCTGGAGCTTGTTTCTTTTCATTTGAAGACCCCTGAACAGCTCTCTAAATGTACCAGTTTTATCTGAAATGCTCTGTACCCTTTATCAAAGTCCATTTTCTGTAAGAAGAATGACTACCACCACCACAGAAGGCAATGTGGGTGAAGTTCATTAAATTTAATTCAGATTGATTTGCACGAAACTAAACAATGTGAGCCACAATTAAAACCACACCAAAAACTACCTTTATATCCCCTAATCATGATTGTATACTAACTGTTCTTGTAAAGATTTAACATGACCGTAGTGAACTTCAACTTATATTGTTAAATTTCCTCAAAAAAATTAAATTCTCAGTGATCTGAACTGAAGTAATATGTTTACACCATTAACTATTAAGGAACTGATTATCTTAATAAAAAATGCCAACCAAAAAGTACCTTATCAAATTATAGTTATTTTTTAAAAAGTAAAAAATTTATAGTGCTGTCAATTTTACACAACAACACTAATCTGTTTAATTTTATCAACTGTTATAAACTAAGTTTAATGATATCTAAATCTATTTAAAATTCATGAAACACAACCATTTTTCAGCAATAAAGAAAGCTATTGTTAATTTGAGAAATCATATATGTTAATATTTTTCTTTCAGGATATGGTCTATGTTAGTCCTTTGAAGTTTACAGAGGTACTACAAATAGAACATATCTAGACAGCTTAATTAAAGTCTAGTAACAAGGTAGTTTACTACATTTTATAGAAGAATCATTCATAAGTGGAAAATACACAAATTTCCCATTTGTTTTCTACAGTACAAATCTGTATTTGTTGTAACACAATGACCATTTAACTCATGATGCCTAAATGAATATAATCACTATTATTTCAATGCTAGAGTACTCATTAGAAATGGAATTTCCTTTGCCACATAACAACCTAATATTTCAAAGACTGGAAAGGAGATAGGGATTAAGGGAATGATGACACTATGTTCAATGAAATATAGTCTTCACATCCAAGCAAAACCCAAATAATTCACATATGACTTAAATGTAGTGCTATTTAATTTTAATCCTATCATTTGGGTAGCTGAGGCAGGAGGATCATGTATTTGAGATTTGAATGGGCTACAGAGAAAGTTTCATGTCACTTTGATAAAAATAGTAAAACTTTATGTCAAAACATAGATAATACATATCTGCACATTTAGCCTAACTTATTCATTAAGTTGGAAAATATACATAAACATCTCATTTAAAATAGTTAAAATTCAAAAGCATTCCTCAAAGTTTAAGAGGTCTTACTGGATTGATTCTCAGGTACGCTTATGTATTACCAGATCTATAGAGTATAAGACCTCTTCTTAAGGTCTCACTGCAACACCAGGTACATGTATAGTAGACATACCTATATAACGGCAAAACACCCATACACATAAAATTAATGAATCATAAAGAAATGTTTAAAGAATAAAGTAAATTATGGCAAGAACAGAATATCTCCAAGATGAATTATTTGTCAGGGAGATACCCAAGTTCTCCAGAACACCACAGGCAACTAACATTGGTGCTTGTTACCTATCATAACTATATGAAAATGTCTTACTGTTGAGAAAACACAAGCAGTACAGAACACAGAAAAATTAACCTGAAATCAAGTGGGAAATCCCTTCTCTGTTTGCTGGATTTACATGATGCCAAAAGGTGGTCTAGAAATTGCTGAGGGACTCAAAATAAGCTGTCTTCTTAATCTGCTAATTACTGAGGATGATCGAATCCTTAAATGTTCAGGAATCTTTATGCCAAACAGTGGCTGTTTTTATGAGTTTCTATGTAGGTGATTCCCATTCTCCTTTCCTCTACAGAGTCTGCAAATGCCCAAGAAGACTCAGATTTCCTCCTTCCTATGAATGCTGTTCACTTTTCTTTCTAGCCTATCCTTATTGTTTATATCATTTATATCTCTGTGATGGTAGAAGAACAGGTACTCAGTTACTATGACCACCTGAAATATGGGAACTTGAGTTGAAGGGTTACTCAACACCCAAATGGGTAGGGAACTATAGGTTGGGAACCACACTGGTCTAGAAAGTACAGAAGTACTTTGGCATACCCATGATACAAGATGAAGAAGAAATGAGTACACTTGATTCTTGATGTCACTAAATTTAAGAGGTGTCACACTTATAAGCTTGTTTTTCTTTCTGACATTCTTCATCAGATTGCTTCATTCTTTGTGTAATTTCTTCAAGTTCAATGTTCAAAACTCGCTTTTGCAGTTCTTTAGGTTTAAACATGCATTGATATGTTACATTATAAGGAAGTCCCCACCACTTATGCAAGGTGTAATGGAATACAATTGAGATTAAAAATGATGCCAGTTTTTGATTACTCCATTTCCTGTTAATGCCCACAATAGCAAACTATATAGGATCTTTCCATTCCTTTTTCTAAAAGTATTGTTCTATGTTATCTTGAAAAGAAATCCAAAACTGCATGATTACTACAGTGATTGGTACTTTCTGCCTAAAGATACAGTTTATTTACATCTAATCATTTAACAATTACTACTCCATTTCAGATTTCTCAAGGACCTATATTATATTCATGGAGGATTTTTAAATCTCTAGATAAGTGATATCATGATTTCATCTTTCATCAAATTTCTAGTCAGTTTTTTTAAATATCAAATTATTTATCTTTCTTTATTATTTCTAAACTGGTAGCAGGTTATATATATTTCATATAAATGTTGGACCATGTTTTAGATGAAGCTACTCCCAAGTATGGATGTGCACACTTAAATCTTAGCACTAAGTAATGGAAGGTAAAGGAATGAGAGGAGAGAAAAGAATAGGAAAGGGAAAACAAACAAAGGACGGGGAAAGGAAAAGAGGGAAGGGGAGGCTAAGTAAGGAGGGGAAGGAGGAAGGGATGGAGAATAAAAGAAAGACAAACAAAACTCTGAATCCTACTCACTCCTAAAGACAAACAATCCTATTGCCTATTTCCTTTGGTCAGATCCAGCTGTCCTGAACAACTCTATTTCCCTGTGCGTATTTCCTCCCTCCATCAATGAAAGACTTGTACGGGAAGGGTATTTCCCTGTAAAAGTCAGCAATCACTCTATGTTCTGATAATAGTCAGCTAAAAAGGGGGTGGGAAACTCTCTTGTACTATAATTACTCTGTTTAGGTTACTGTAACAAAGTACATACCACCGTTTGAGTACTTTTTAAAGATAAAAAATATGCTGTGTGTGAAAGTGTATACCTGGGTGTGCATGTGGAGGTTGAAAGAAAAGACTTAGGTGTCATCTTATTTCTTCAAGTATAAACTTCAAGAGTTGAACTCAGATACTCTGACTTGATGACAGATACATTAAACATCTCAATACCATATAGAATCTTTGTTTATTTATTTTGCATTGCTGGGAATAGAACCCAAGAGTTCCTGCATAGTAGGTAAGCATTATTCATCAGAGATACAAATACGTTTCTTCAGGTTTGAGGCCAGAAGTTTTGATGAAGGTTAGAGACAACATTGATTTCTTCCCAGGTCAATAGGGAGAATCTATTTTTTGCCTCTTACCTAGCTTCTGGTGGCTTTCTGGCAATAAGGCATTTCTTGGCATATGAATATTTTAGCTTGGTCTCTGTCCTCATCTTGACATTCTGTTCTCTCAGCATTAATATGTTGTCTAAATTCCCCCATTTTAAAAATAAAGACAGCAGACAAATTTGAATAAAGTTACCTCTAGTCTTTGATAATTACATTATAAATAACTGCATCTGCTATGACCCTATTTCTTCATTCACTTAGTTCCATGCGGTAGGAATAAAGATTTCATTCCAAATTTTAGGCAAAGCAATTCAACACACAATGCCCAATAATCAACAGCGTTACATCAATTAAATTATTATAAACATATTCTATATGGTATATACAAAGACAACAAGGGCAGAGAGAGGTCTTTGTAGTTAAAATCACTTGCTCCTAAACTTGATGATCTGAATTTGACCCCTGGAATCCTCACAGTGGAATAAAAGAATAGAGTACTTCTAGTTGTCCTCTGATATATGCCTGTACATGTGCATACACACATACAGACTAAAAAAAATATATATAATTTTAAAAAGACACCAAATAGACATACAGTCTTACTACCAATTACTACTTTAACAGAGACCAAATAATTATCTAAATTTAACTTAGTAATTTTAGGGCAGGCCATGGTCTCAAATACTGTTCATCTCAACCATAGTAGGAAGAGAGTCAGGTAGATAGATCTCTGCGAGTCTAAGGCCAGCCAGGTGTATACAGAGTCCCAGGTCATACAGTACTGCCTTGTAAGTCCTTCTCAAAAAAGTAAAACAAAACACACACACACACACACACACACACACACACACACACACACACTACACACTAAATTACACACAAATAATTAACTAAAAAGATAGATAAAACCCCTAAATTTTAAGAAATTTAACAGAAAGAAAATAAAAACATCACAGAGAGCAATAAAATTTCTCTGCCCCCAATCAATATTATACCTCTTACCTATTTCTGTTCATAATACCTAGCTCATAAAAGAAGTTGACCACTAAAGACTGAAACTTGCAAGCTCATTTGATATGGCTACTAGACTGGCTCTGGACATGGGAGGACTTACAGAAGACCAGAATATAGATCACAGATTCCCACTACCCTATTACCTAATAGGGTAACAAGATTCAAGATTCCTTCCTAAATTTGAATTTTTGATAAATACTGAATAATGTTTTTAGTATAAGCTTATTATGTACATTTATTTTTAAAAATTCCTTCATTATTTACCTGAAATTCGTCTCCAAAATATATCTTAGAAACTCTTATTGCATTTTAAAATCTATTGTGTGTGTGTATGTGTGTGTTTGTGTGTATGTGAGAGAGACAGGAGTAGAAAGAGAGAGAGAGAAAGGGACAGAGAGGGAGAGGGAGGGAAGAAGGGAGGTAGGGAGTGAGAGACAGAGAAAGAGAGAGAGAGAGAAAGAGGTTCTCCTATTAGTTAGGTAAGGTTGGCCTTGAACTCACTATGTAGTCAAAGCTGACCATGAGTTCTCTGGAGTGGTATGATTACAGATAAATAAACCACTCCTGGCTATTATGTTAATTTTATGATGGTTTGGTTTCATGCTTATTTACATATTTTTAAGACAGGACCTTACTATGTTGCCCTGGCTAGTTAGAAATCTACAATATATCCTGCATCTACCCTCAAGCTTCTATCAATCACATTGCTTCTGCCTCTCATGTCCTGAGTTTACAGGTATGTTCAACCCTAAATAATTAGGCTCATGTTTTTTTTTCCTTAATTCAATTTTAATTCATGTGTAAGTGTTTGGTCTTCATATATGTCTATGCTGGTGCCCAAGGAGGCCAAGCAAGCATATTGGATCCTCCAGAACTGCAGTTAAAATGGCAATGAACCACCATGTGAGTTCTGAGAATAAAACCTAGGATAATCAGATGATTCCAGGGCTCTTGAATTCTGAACCAAATCTACAGGTTCTAGTTTCATATTCTTAAGAAATACCTTAGTTTTTAGTCATCACTGAATTCTATTAGGACAATCAGTCAACAGTAAGGTTTGACTCTGGGACAACAATAGAAAAACTGCTATTCTGTGGGATTATTATTAATTATTCTAGAGGCATGTCCATAGAGAAGGTTGAAAAATTTGTTCTTATCTATAGCTCAGTATATTAGGTCTTTATCTCCAATTAATTCTAACCATGAAACATGCGGCAGAACATGTCAATGGGAAATTGCCTTTTAACTCAAATGATTATCCTTATAGAGTCACTTCTGAGACCCAGTGCCTAGAGAATTCACTCAAGATTCCAACATCAGTTTATCCCATAGAAATTCACATTTGATCATTTGGCAAGTCTTATCAAACTTGGGCCAGGTTCTGGCCTGTCAGGCATGAATACCCAGAAAAGCAATAATCTTGGTAAAATAGGGTGATCCTTACTATTACTTGTATTTTAAACAATAGTCCAAAAGACCTTATTGATTCTTAACATAGGTAAGTGCAAATTTCTCTCCTTCCAGAGAAGTCTCTGTTTTCTTTCATCAATTTTTCTATAAACTCATATATTTCATCTTCCAGAAGAATTTCTTGGAGATGGACATTTTTTAACAAGTCTTTTTTTTTTTAATAAGCTGTTTTTGCATTTTCTTCTAATACTACACAAATGTATCAACAAGTGTTTCACAGTATAATTTAAAAGAGCAGTGTTGCTTTCTAAAAGCAGGAAACAGGTATTTCCTTGGTTAAGACAGGTTTTGCATGTGTCCTGTTTTTCTATGTCACACTGAAGAATCCTTTTTCCTTATAGCCACCAACATTTCAAAAGCTGTAGGTCAACTGGGTGTGATTCTACAAGCCTGTAAATCCAAATAATAGAGAGGTAGAGTCTGGAGGATCAGGAGTTCAAGTCTATCCTGCTAAATGAAACTTAGTATAAAACAAACAACAATAACGAACCCCCCCCCCAAAAAAAAATCCCATCAAAAGAAATCTCTGGTGGGATGGTGGAGCCATAAAGGATTCTTGCTTTTGTTCCCAAAGGTATGAGTTCTATTCCAGAACCCACAGTAGATGGCATAAACTCATATATATTATTTCTGCCTCAGTGTTTGTCTCAATTTTTTTCTCTTTTTCACATGCAAAATTAATATATATAGTATATATATGCATATATATCAATTAATGTTAAATAATTAACAAAAATGCAAGTATTCATACAAAAAAGAGACGCTTGCTACCTACCTATTTTGATGATCCAAGTTCCTTCCATTTGATCTGTGTGATGGGAAGGAGAAAATCAATTTACATAAATTGTTCTTAGACTTCTAAGCCATGTGGCATGGTTGTACCCCTACACATCATATTCACACTGAAATAAATACATATATGAGAGTAATAGTAAAAGATGTAATTTACCTAAAATAATATTGCATATTGGGTAGATTCTATCTCAGGGGAGTAGACCTGAACTAGCATGTACCCAAAATGGTTTTATTTTATGTCATATTCCTGATGCAAGAGCCAAATGTCAACATTAATAATATAGAGGGAAGAAATACCCATGCCTGTGAAGGGGCCATCTTGCTCTGGAAGAGAAGAGAAATCATGTCATCTTCAACCTAGTTGACATACAGTGCCATCTAGTAGGCACACAAACATCTAAGCACAAAAACAGGATTCAGTTAATGGTCCAAACCTGCAAATTTAAATTCAGGATGTGGAGTTAAAACAACCAGACATTCAAGGTTGTTTTCTACTGCATATTAAGTTGAGGTAAATCTGGTTTATAAAAGTCCTTGTCTAAACATGGAAACAAACAAATAAAAAGTCCACAAAACAGAACTGTGTCCTTGTTGGTACAGTTTATGCGTATAATTCTGACTCTAAGAAGATAGAAAAACTGGGACCTCGGGAACTTGTTGGTAATGGACTTTACATGAATAGATGAGCTTTAAGTTCAGTTAGAAATATTGTCTCAAAATATAAAATTGCAATTGACTAGGAAGACACTGGTGTTGAAATCTGGTTTGTACACAAAAACACAAATGTGCACATATAACAGCATACACCTATACACACTTATAAGCATACACACAAGCACATACAAACATGAACAAATTTCTGGAGAAAAGATTTTGGTTACATGTGTCTATAATGCTAGCACTAGGAGATTCAGAGTCTGAATATTGAGTTCGAGCCTCAAGGCATGCACTACATGGGACTATACATTAAAAAGAAAGAAAAAAATAGAGTAAATTTATGTTTTCAAGTCACCAAATTTGCAACAGTTACAACAGTGTTTAGAAGTGAACATGATAGTATTATTTTGAAGTCTACCTACTGCTGTCAAATCCATGACACACAAAAACAAAGAAGTTGGTGAGAAATGAGCAATCAGAGTTCCAGACTTACATTCCTTCTAATTTCTCCAACCTAAAATACAGAAATAACTTATATTTCATAAATTCAGGTATTCCCTTTCTTCTTTAGAAAACTGAAAGCATAATGGTGCTTGCCAGAAAATTTGAAGCAATTTTTTTCTTAAGTAATTTAATTATTATGGAGCTTGGAGGAGAGCTCAATCAGTCACTGCCATTAAATACTGATTTTGGACAACCCGCATCCATGCAAATGCTGAGTAGGCATGGTGGCCCTCCTGTAATCCCAGCTGTTAGATAAACAGAACAAGCTGCTTAGCTAGATAAAGTGAATTGTTGAGTTAAAGGTTCAAGAGAGAAATGTTATTTCAATAAATAAGGTAGAGAGTAGCCCGATGTAAACCTCTGAATTGTACATGTACACTTGCATGCACATATCTATATATACACACTAGTTTAAACACAAGAAAATATGTATTCATGCATACACATAAGACACACTGAATATATTACCATTACTGTTACTGTTAAGATTATTGTTTTGTTTTGTCTAAGACAGAATCTCTAACTATCACTGTGTAGCCAGAAACTCAACATATAGATAAGGCTAGCCTTCAAATTATGTTGATCTTCTTATTATGGATATATGGAGAGTATTTCATTGTTCTTTGTATGATTATTATTTTGTCTGAAAATTCTTACAGTGAGGAGCATTTCCCTGAAAAAAAAATTGCCAAATTTTTTCTATAAATCAAATACTTTTTATCTTTAAAAGTTCTAATTTCCTTGCTGGTGAAAGAAATATTTGTTCTTCCATTTTATATGTATCACCAATTTCCGAATCCATGAAGTTAACTCTTCCATGATTTTTTAAACAAAATTTTCTTCCTTTAGTTCTCTATTGGTATATACTGACTGCTGTCCTCTCCTCAATCTTTCTGCTTCCTTTATTTCCCTTTCAATTTTTCATTAAAATATCTCTCCTCTATCTACTTATTTCTCTTCTATCTCTCATCTATGCATCAATCATCTATCTATATCTATCTATCTATCTATCTATCTATCTATCTATCTATCTATCTATCTATCATCTACCTATTATCTTTATATCATATTCATTTGCTTGTGTGTGCACATGTGAGTACCATGGCACACAGGAAGATTTTCAGAGGACAATTTGTAGGTGTCAATTATTTCCAATCACATGGATTCTGGGTACCAAATGTAGATCAGCAGGCTTGATATCAAGCACCTTTATACATGGAAACACTTTGCAGTCTCCCAATCCATATTTAAAACATAATCATTCTATGTATCTCTTGGTATTGGGAATCTATATGTATTTTTCAAAGTCCGGAACTCATTGTGTGCAGCAAAGTGGCCATTAGTCCTGTCAGTCGTCTTGACTTGGACTTATGAGTATTTGGAGATTGCAGGCATGATCCCCTGTATCTGGCACTTCCTCATATTCTTTCCTGTAAATTCCAGTTCATCTACCAAGAACCAGTATCAATGTTCTCCTGAGAACCTTAAATTTATTCTTCCAGAAAATTACTTGCTTAATGTCCTTCAAAACTTTAAACCAGGGGATTGCAATGATGTCTTAGCTGTTAATATCATTTGTGGTTCTTTTCAGAGGGATCTAATTTGGTTCCCAGCATCCACACCCAGTGGCTTCCTATGCAGACCAGGGTGACACAGGACTCCTAGGGATTTGCTTATCCTGACTCCTGAGGGCTAGAATTAGAGTGCTACCATGCCAGATCTGTGGATTTGTTTGTATGTGTGTATATATATATATATATATATATATTTGTTTTTGTTGTAGAGAAAGCTTTATTTTTGTTTACAAATGTCAGAAGTTTTTTCCATTGTTGATAGGTAACACACCTATTGAGTTTATAAGTTTATAAGACAAACTTTTATAGTTTGACAGTTATTTCATTTCAGAACAATGAAAATATCTGGGTTTTTTTTTGAGATTTCATTGGTAACAGATTTGTCAAGCTTCATAGCTTTATGAATTTGAAAACTATCTTTTCTCACCTTTGATTTTTGTTCAGATTTCATATATTCTCCTGGTTTGCTATGGTTGACTATCATAGAGTTGGATTAAAATTTGTTTATTAATTTGTCTTCAGAATATACTTTGTCATTACTTTTCTTCTGTTACTGTGATAAAATACCCTGACCAAACCAACTTATTTTGAGAAATAAGTTTGCCACACAGTTCAAAGGGATGAACTGATACAAGCAAGGACTTTCAAGTGCTGATCAGATTAAATTCATATTCAAAAAGGGGACATGTGTGAATAATTGTGCTGAGCACAGTTTCTCAGGTTGTATACTCCAGGTTCCCATCTCTGGGAATCGTGTCAACCTATAATAGGCAAGTGTTCCTACTTCAATTTATCTAATTAAGATAATCTCCCACAGGCATACCTAGAAGCTGACTTAATCTAAATAATTCCTTACAGCTGTGCTTGGAGACCTGTGGGCTACATAATTCTGGATCTTGTCAAGTTGACATTAGTAATGACCATCACAATAAATTTCTAGTATCTATAAATTGATACCTTTTGGGTAGTTTGAAAGATTTTCAATAAAGATCTAATGAAATAATTTCTTTACTCTCTGTTTTATACCTTTGAAGCTATTCTAAATATATACTAGATACAGATCATAGCAGAATATTTACCAAGTGTGCCTCATGCACTAAGCTCATTACCTACAAGTAAAAATATATGTATGCATATCCATTTTTCTGTCTGTGTCTACAGATCAGATATTACTCAACCTACTTTTTTCAATTATATCCTATATTTCTTACTGTAGTGATTAGTTGTTAACCAAACTGAATCCAAAATCACTTGTAAAGACAGAACATTAATTGGAAAACAGCCTCCATATGACTGGCCTGAGGGAAAGTGTTTGAGGAATTTTATTGATTGTTGGAGGGCACATCTCTTTTGAAGGGTGCTTCTCTTGGTCATGGATCACAGAAAAAATCAGAATGAGCAAGTCTAGAGGGGCAGGCCAGAAAGCTACGTTTCTCCATAGCTTGTGCTTCAACTTCTTGCCTTGAGTTAGGTTCCTGACCTGATTTCCTTGATGATGCACTGTAATACTGGGAGTGAAATAAACAGTTTGCTTCCCAGGTTGGTTTGATTCATTGTGTTTACCACAGCAATGGAAACCTAACTATGATACTTTACTTTAGTAAAAGTTTGATTGTTTCTTTAGAGTTGACATCCATTCTGACTCTTAAAAATTTTGAGGATAATGATAGAGAAATATTTAATCTTTTAATCCAGCAACATGGCTGCTCTAGGAAAGGAACACTTTCAAGACTTCTGTGATTCAGCTTTAATGCAGGTCATGCATTTATGTAACATGTCTTCCAACTCATAAAGAAGTGGTGGCACAATTTTCAATCTCACCCTTCATGATATGAAAAGAAGAATTAAATTCAGAAATAGGTAGTGGTACTCAGTTCACAGTAGTAGTTCATAGTTCTCAGCTCAGAATTCACACTTAGTTCATAGTGAAGAGAGATGCATTAAAGTTTGTGAGAATGGACGTAGATTGCATCAGAACATGATGGTCAACTGAGTAGTAAAAAGTTATTGGCAGAGTGAAAGAGAGAGTGAGAACACAGCATTAGTCCCAAATCTGAGAGTGAATCAAAGTGATCACCTGACACAATGAAATCTGAGAGAAGCAAAATGAAGAGGAGACAAAGTGATAAATCAAAGGAAGAATTAGAAAAATGAATCAGAGTAAGGATACAACCACACTCACTTCTCATGATATAAACGATGCTAATAACTCAGAAAGTGAGGCAATCAGTTAAAGAATAAGTCAAATAAGACACAGAGGCAATTCTACAGAAAGAGTTAGTGTCAGACAGGAAGAATGTGTTTGGGAGAAAGAATCAGCTAATGGAGAGAATCAGTCTGAAGCCTTGGAGAATAGTTCAGTCAGAGAAATTGTAGAGTCAGCCCAAGTCAGCCAAAGTCAAAAGAGTTCAGTTAGAAGAAGTCAGCCAGCTTAGAAGATCAATTTGAACGATTCAGCTTCAGAAGAGTTTGAGTCAGACAGTGATTGAGTTAAATCAGCCAACCAGAAGACTCAATTGTATGTAGAACAGCTCTTACTTTATAAGGAAATAATCAGAGTGAGTCAGTTGGCTTCAAGTCTCAGAGGCTGAATCATTCAATGTCTTGATTAGCAGATTAGATTGTTTGGAGCCTTCTATGTTTAGACTTAAGATTTGACAGTTTGGTGGCTGAAACCGTCTAGGACCAAGGATTGAATTAGCAAAAAATAAACTGTCTGTTTTTCATGAACCCATGAGAATAAGAAATAAAGCAATGTAAACTTCAGTTCTATAAGGAAGGGAACATATTGAAGAGTATATAACCATTAGAATTTGTATTAGGTGGGTCTAAAATATAGAGTGAAGACATGAAGTTTGGATACTGTTGTGATTTTATAAATGAAAGGAGATTGGAATACATAATGAATATGACCAAAAAGTACAAAATTCTGAAAGAACTTACCAATATTAAAACAAAAAATAAAGTAAAAATTATCTGGACTTGTCAAAATCTAAAGTAAGGCTATTGATTCAAGAGTTAAAATGAATAAATGTTTGCAAAAATAGCAGAGAAATACAAGGATAGATATAGAAATGCTAATAATCTGAGTAAAAGTTGAAAACAGTAAAAACAATAAACAGAGAGTATACCACCTGAAAGACTGCAGTAATATTGGCAATAGAAATATTTAATTACGCATACATATTTAATTTTGGAAAGATATCATGAACATAACATCAAAATTAATGGATTTTATAAATAGGTATGAGTCTTCCTAGACATTTAGTGTTTACAGACATGATTTTATGAGTAATATATAAAATGGTGGCATGAAGAGAGAGACAAGTCTGTCTCTAAATTAATATTAATCTTACATATTTTCTTTCCACTGACCACATTAGGCTTCCTTGTTTGTTTTTATTTCCTCTACTCATAATACCCTTACTGATGTAGCTCTTTTGTTGTTAATCAGAAGCACTAAGGTCCTTCCAGGACCTCTCTATAGATAGTAGTATAACAGTTAATATTATTGCCCATGCATATTAACCAGGCTAAATTACCTTATATGGCTAACCAAGGAAAAATCCACCAGGCAAATGCTGTGGAAACTTCTTGACACCATTCAGAATTTTTATATCTCTATCAGAAACATAACCTAATGACAAACAACAGATTTAATAGAGTGATGAATTCCAGGAAATAATATCTGCATTTATACAAAGTATATTAGATTGAAGTCCAATTTTCCTGTCAATCTTTCCATTTCCTAGACTGCTAGAGGAATGTTCTTATCAACAAAGACACATGAAATGCTCCAATACCCAAGGGAAATGTACACCAATCCCTAAAGAACTCTAAACACACAGTGTCCACAGGAGCCATGAGTTCTTACCTGAGAAACCTACAATGCATGTCTTTTTAAGCAGCAAGTCAGGCCATCTCCACTGCTTTCTGCAACTTAACTGGTCCATTTCTTGTAAAAAGTCTGTGCGAAGTTCCATGTCTCTTTGTTTCCAGTTTTTAAAACTCTTGTAGACATATTGTAAGTCTCAAAATGTAAGACATGGCTTCTCTTCAGTTCACATTTATAGAGAATATCTGTGTGTTATATCATCTTCCAAATCCATGATTGATATGTACATACCACAGACTGTAACAAAATATTATTTATATATCTGAAATGTCATGTAAGCTTATCAACAAATGAAAACAATAGTTTCATCTTTGATTTTGCAGTATTCTTGCCATATTGGCAAAGAAGTTACATTGTTAGGTTTCTACTTTTCCATAGCACTCAGGAAAAAATCACCTTCCTCACATTCTCACTGCTAGACAAAGAGGATATTTGATTGTTACCTTTAAAGTGTTCTCTTCATTCATTTCCAAAGTTTGCTACACTATAAATATAATAACGCAGTACCAACTTCTTATATAGGTAATGACTGTCTGTGTCTTTATGTTACTTTTTAGAGGAACAGTATCCAGGTACTGCAATTAATTCAAAGTACAGCTACAAATTTAAACTTACACAGGGAAGACAAAAGAAACAATCAAGTCATATTTCACAAACTATCAATATTCAGTTTCAGTTTTAGTTTGTAAAGGTATTCATTGTCTCTGAGATTGAAGGAATATTAATTTGAGATTGCCATTATCGTAATGAATCTTGAAAGGACAAAAACAAAGTAGCCAAACTTTATTCAGATTTCTAGAGGCACCAAAACTGTGTAGGTTCAAGTCATGGGCATGTGACTCAGAACAGTTCCCAGAACTAGAGCAAGAAAAACAATTTCTAAGATAAAGAAGATATGGATCACTGACTAACTACCTTGGGCTAAGAATCTCCCCCTATCCACATTTACTAAGACCTTAAGTTTACATTTCCTAGGAGCCTGCAACCAAGCTATATGTTAGCACCAATCAGTTTAAAGGTTAATACTCACATGACGATATAACCAATAGACGCATGCCTGATAATCTGTTGTTAAGCTCTTGAAAGGACAAGAACAAAGCAGCCAAACTTTAATCAGGCTTCTAGAGGCAACAAAACTGTGTAGTCACAAGTCAGTGGCAAGGTGACTCAGAAAAGTTCCCAGAACTAGAGTTTTTTCTAAGACAATTTTCTAAGACAACTAGACAATTTCTAAGACAAACAAGATGTGGCCTGCTGAATAATGGCCTTGGGCTAAGGATCTCCCTACACCCACATTGACTAAGACCCTAAGATTACATTTTCTAGTGCCTGCAACCTTGGTATATGCCAGCATCAATCAAATGAATCAATTCATCAAATCAATCAATTAAAGGTAAATACTCACATCATTATATAACCAATAGAAGCATGCCTGATAATCTGTTGCTAAGCTCTGCCTTTGAAAGCAATACATGTACTAATTGCCACTTCCACCTGCCTCATTAGAGGCATCTGTGAAAGTGGACCCCAATGCGTTGGAAACGAACTACTTGCTTTCGCATAATTCTTGAGTCTTGATGATTTCTCAGGTGTCTCCTTCCATCTGCGCTAACAGTCTCATTCCCAAAGACATGGAAAAATCTGCCACAAATGGTTTTAATCTTCCTGTTTGATCTTTCTGCATCATATGTTTAATCCATTTTATATTGCTTCACTTGCAATAATGTTCCAATACCTATAAACAGTGTGAATACTTCCTGAAGGGAAAAATTTCAATTCAGAGATTCTTGTGAGAGTATACTAAGGGAAACTTCTCTGTCCACCAATACTTATCATCTACCATTAACTTTAATTTGAATCTCTGATTGTTGATAACATTTTAGCAAACTGCTTGCCTTCCAATACTTTCAAAACCTCCTATTCTTTAACCTAGATTACATGTATTGCCCTTCATACATGTAAGCAATAATAATAGAGTGATCCTGTCACCTGCTTTAAATTGCTTGTCTTTCTATAAATAAGCCATAATTTCAATCTCTCCCTTGAAATCTCCTTCTAGAACGTTTGAATGAACAATGAATCCTTGGGAAGATAAACTATTTCATCTTAAAACCAGTCTACTGTCCTTGAGGGTAGAGGACCATGAACTAAAGGGCCTAATTTACTACGCAGAATTTTGGGAATAATATGAGATTTCCCTTAGAGCTAAGTCTAGGGTACTGCTGTCTGCTGTGGAATTCTTTAGAACTCTGATATCCAGTCATAAAATCTACATGTTTTATACCTCCCTACCACTTAATTAACCTCATGGACATACCACTAACTGAGCCACTCTCACTAGATCCTTCTGAACTGTGGTTTTTCTGGTTTGACACATTCACTTCACTGGCTCAAACCTTTCTCCATTTTGCTAGTTCAAACTGAACTTCTGAGTCAGCTGACTGTTTCTGACTGAACTTTTCTGACTCTGGCTTAATCTACTTGATTTTGTGAGTGTCTCAAACTGAACTCCTCAGCTCAGCTTGAAGCTGATTCACACTTTCTATCTGATTCTGACTTCTTCTACTTCTTCATAGGTGTCTCTATGTCTCTGATTCTATCCCAAAGCTCTTGTAGCTCCACACTGCTCCCAAGTCAGACTGCTTCATTGTCTCTGTTCTTGTGCCCCACCTGCCTCCTCCAAAGAGCAAACCTCATACTGCTTTTGTTACTGATTCATCTGTAAATCTTTAATCTGAACTAAGAGCCTATCTTTCTATAGTGGGAGTTGGGTATATCCTCACTTTGACTCCTTCTGCTAACCTTCCTTGGTTTAGTAATTTTGCATGAACTTCACAATGACTCATTTCAGATATCACTTCCAAACTGCCACTGATTTCTGAGCTCTGATTTCTGTCTACTTCCACACTGTTTCTGTCTTAGAGATTAAAAGTATAAACCATCACTTCCTTCTAACTACCAGGATAAAGGATGGGTATAACATTCTTAATATTATGTATACATTTCATCTGGACCACACAAGTCACTAAATATGACTCCTTGATGTAGATCCATGGATGATAGACACTTCCTAGCTTTCACTCAGGCCAGAATGTCAATGTGTAAGGAACAATGAGAGACATAGGAGTGTAGAAAAAATAATGTTGAATTAAATCAGACTATATAAGAATGTGTTAACCTCAGAATTGAAGTCAGGGAATATGTTACACTGGGGAAGAATTTTGGTCTTATGTCCGCAGATGATGGAAACATGTGGGTCCCTCAAAACTGATAAAGTTTCAATCTGAGTAATAAGTTTCTTAGCAGACAGAAAGCTCAAGAAATTGGCTGAAAAGGAAGAGATGATAGTTCATCAGACTAGAAAACCTTGATGCTTAATTGGGCATTTATTGAAGCACTATTGATGATCAGGAATGATGGTTATTTTAATTATGGAAAATCATTTTATGAATATTTGAAGTGGATCTTCAAAAGACATTTAGACAGTTATGTTTATACGGATTGCCACAGCAAGCTTGCTGGGTCGAACAGTATCTGAGGTGAGTGAGGATTGAAGAAAAGACAGAGACAAGAGATATATTTGTAAGGACATATAGTGAAAACTGCAGTTCTGTGTTTATTTAGTACAGAATATATACACCCTTCAGAGAGCCTGAGAAGCAAAACACACAAGTAATGCAAACAAAAGCTGATATGTGTCTGGAAAGCCTGGGGTTATCATATCATCCTCCTTTACAAGATCAAAAACTCTCAGCTCTTTGGCCTGGTTTCTGAGTTCACCTCCTCCTGAATTCTACAAAACATCCTGCCCAACCAGCAGGATGATGGTGTTAGCATTGTACCAAACATCCAAGGGATGCTCATGAACTTGTTCCATCCAAGTTAATTTTCATAGTAAATTTCTGAGGTGATACATATCTATTGTTATTCTGCATGGCATTCCAGATTCAGTCTTACTTTTAAACCTTGAATCTCATCTTCTAAATATAAAACTGCATCATATAATGCATAAAAAAGCCTAGCACCCCTATGGTAAAGGCACTAACCTCTCCATTTAATGTAAGTACTCATTTTAGTACTCACTATCCCATAAACCTCTCTGTTTTGCCAGAACTCCTTGTTGCCACATAACATTTAATGAGCCAATCCAGTGCCAGTGTTCTGACCAATCAGATCCCCTGTTCACTTTAAAATCCCTTGCAGGAAGCCTCTCAGGGGTCAGCCATCTTTAGTGGTGGTGCCAGACCCCAGTGCACTGATTTGCACTGAAGAATAAAGGCTCCTTGGTTTTACATCAGAATTGGTGGTCTCCTGGTGGTACTTGGGGACCAGGATTTCAAAAACAGGGCACAACATTTGGGGGTTCATCCGGGATTCTCTATACCCTACAAATCCACTTGAAACCCCAATCTGTGGAATTGGATAAAGGCCTGCAACTATCTGAGCTCTTCCTGTTTCTGTCTGTGATGGCTTCTGAAGGTTCTGTTTGTCTGGTGGGGATGCCCCCAAACCAGACTGGGAACCACAGGTTCTGGAGGATGCTTCAGACCCATCTGAAGGATTTCCAGAGATTAGATCCCACATGTATTCTGAACTGAGAGACTGTGGGTCACACCCACAATGGCATGTAGTCTCACTTCCGGTTTTGCCTAGGCACCTGAGAACTTCTGAGAGACTTATGGGCATGAAATCGATCCTCATGTCTGAAAAACTGTGTGACACCTTTGTCTTGTTTGTGTAACGTTTGTCTATTTCTTGGTTGTCTGCTTCTCTGTGTGGTGGGCACCTTAGAGGACTACCAGCAGTGGGCAGGTGATGAGTGGAAAAGTGGTGGACCAGTTGCTGAGGGCACTGGACAGGCTACAGGAGCATCAGCAGTCAGTTATTGTCATGGCCCAAGCGGTGGGACTATGCGTGGGTCAGAACAGGCCGGCTGTCACCAGGTAGCCCTAGAAAGGCTCAGTTTAGTGGCAAATGCCCGTAGTCCCAGCTACTGGGAAGGCTGAGGCAGGAGGATCACTTGAGTCCAGGAGTTCTGGGTTGCAGTGCGCTATGCCGACAGGGTGTCCGCACTAAGTTCAGCATCAACATGGTGACCTCTTGGAAGTCAAGAACTACCAGGTTGCCTAAGGAGTGGTAACTGGCCCAGGTCAAAAATGGAGCATGTTGAAACTCCCAGTGCTTCTCTGTTCTATTTATTTGGTCAGGCCTAGTACTTGCTAGGTGTGGATATGGTTTATGTTTCATGTTTATTTTATGTATACCTGAAGGTTTCTCTGTGCATGTGTGTGCATGTGTGTGTGTTTGTGTGTGTGTGTGTGTATGGCGATATGTTTTCTGGAAAAATGTGTGGATATATAGGTAAAAAAATCTGTAAAAGTTAAGGCTTAAAACCTGTGGGTGATAATGTGCGATTTGCTGACACATGGTTTGTAGCCTCTTAAGCTGCCTTCCTTGGAGAAGGAGGAAGCTACCATCTTTACAAGGGACAAAGAGGACAAAGGGCCATGTCACAGCTGCCATCTTTAAAACAAGTAGCCACATGGCTTTACCACCATCTTAATGGCATAACATCAAATCTCACTTCTGGTTTCTGCCTAGGCATCTGAAAACAAAATTGTCTATGTGGATAAAGTGTCTGTTATGTGTCTTTCTGTTGTCCTGTGTAACAGGTGAGATCTAACATGGGCCAATAGTGCTCCCCCACCCAGACACCTCAGTGGGCCAGCTGGGACCATTTGGTAAGCAAGGGATGGAGGGCCAGCTGAGTATGAGGGAGAATGCATTGAGCAGATCTCTGCAGCCCACCCCAACCAGAGCTGCTTCCAGAAGAACCTGGTTTTCAATAATACTGGGCTTGGTTTGGGGCTCTCAGCCACAGGAGGGAAAGGGTAATTTGAGAAAGCAAGGAAAAAGAGGCAGGAGAGGTGAGACTGATTGCTGCTGATAAGATGCAGGGCTCCCAGTTCCCTCTGTTTGCGCAGAACACACCTACTCCTGAGATAACTGCCAAACTTTCTTGTGTAAAAATCACTTGAATGATATTTTAAAAAGTTTTGAGGTTTACAAGTCTGAACGTGTTACAGCCTAAGTGAATGGTAAGGGTCTAAAAAAGTGATCTGAAATGTATAGATAAATTCTGGCTGTAAAGTTCTGATAAGCTGATCCTACTATTGACAGGAAACAAGACTAAGATTTTATATTTCATTTGGCATATAGATTTTAAGAACTTCACATTGGCAATATATCTGATTTTTTTTTTTTTTTGGGTAAAAGAAAGTGCTTCCAGTTTCACCTCCATTACCATTGTTAAAACTAAAGGTTATACTTCATTAACTCTGGTCCCCAGGTAAAAGAGTGTTTTCTTTCATAGAAAACTGACATACTCCCCTAAAGTACTGGATCCTCTGATGTGTGTTCTGTGTTCATTTGAATATCACTGTCTTGAATATTAGCTTGCCAGATTTGGGGATTCTCATTGGGGGCTCAAAGAAGAAATAATTGTCACAGATTAGAGATTTTTTTAATGTAACAAATTAATAAAAGATGTGACCCTGGGTCAGATAATGAGACAGAAAAATAGTGAAAAATATTCTTTTGCTAACAGTATTCTTTTCAGTTTAAGAGTAAAGTGAAAGTAAAGTTAAAACAAAACAAACACAAAATATCTGGTTTGTAAAAGTACCTGAGGTTTTAAAATTGAGGGGCCATGTGATATCTGACCTTCAGTAATAGCTGACTTAGGCCCAAAAGAATGCTGCTGAAAGGAAAAAATTGTGTGCATTACACAATGAGATATTACAAGCACAAAATTAAAAGATTTAAAACTACTTCAAAAACTTTTAGACTTTTATAAAAGTAAAGGAAAGGCTGGATGTTTTTAGAAACTGCTGTTATACTTTTTACATTTACAAGGTTATAGAGCAATTTAAGTTAAAAAAATGTTTTACAATGTCCTAAATATGCCGGTTATGTGAGATAGCAAACAGAGGTGGACAGAAGCCAGCTAGAACCCAGAAGATAAGCTGTGTATGCTACAGAGGACAGAGCCAAAGAGGTAATCCAAGCCCTTTGTAAAAACCCTAGAATCACTGTCTAGGGTATGTCTTTGTTTGTGTATGGTCTATTTAGGTATAAAGATGTAAACTTTATCTGTTTGTCTTTACTAACTTTGTTAAGACTTAGCTTTAAAATACGATATAAAAATTATAATCTGTAATGTGTATTTGCCTTCGCGAAAACAGGTTGAAAGCCTCTTCTGATTCCAGAAGTTTCTCCCAAAAATTTCTATGTTAAATGGCACCAGTTTTCTTAATGACCAAGAGTTAAGAGTGAGTCACTGTGTTATATGTTTTCTGGTGAAAATCTAAAAAGAAAATATTAAGTTACATTTTATATGGTGTTTTTCTATTCTACAAAAAGGTTTATAAAGTTAGGATTGAATGGATAATAACAAAATATAGCCTAAAACTGTGGTCTGTAATTTCTTTGAAAAACCAAATTTAGGAATGTTTTTGACTCTTTGAGAAGGGGCAGAAGGGCTGAGGAGTGAATGACAGTTTGATTCTGGGAGCTATTAGAAAGAAAGGGTTGTAGTTTGAAGTGTGATGTTTCATGTTAATGTATTTGAATTTCATTTTTAGCCTGAGGGTAAACACTGAAGTTTTAAGATACCAATATTGTGTTCAGCCTGTAGTGGTGTAGTGTTAGAGAGATAATGTAGTTCAGGAGAGGTTCAGAAGGATGTGGGCCTTGGTGTCTGATAGTTCTCTACACACCATTTGTCACTATATTCTATATGCTGAGACATTGATAGTGACATCAATACAAATCAGTCCTCAAAAGTGTGTTTAGTGTATGGTTAGTGTATTTTGTTTTTGAAATAAGTTGTGTAGAATAGTCATGTAGATATTTTTTGCAAGCATTTGGACATGTAGTATTTAAAGTCAAAAGTAGCCAGAACATTGTGACAGAATCATTCTTAAATGGGTTGATGAAAATACCAGGGTGTAGGGAAGAGAAATAAAATAATTACTATAATATATTTGGCATATTGGGCACTTTATATGTGTCCAGTTTAATTTGCATTCCTATGTCCTTGCACAGACATCCAGTTACATATAGAGAGGATGATTTTCAAGTAAATTAAATAATAATCACACAATGGCACATTTTTAAATTAATGACAGATCCAGGGTTTGAATGTAGATCTCTCCACTTAATAAATATGCTTTATAGAATATCAAGGGAGTGGTCAACAGATTAAGAAAACTTAAGGCTGCTGAATCTTTTAAGGGTGATAAAATTTGAAGTTTAGGGTCAAATGGATCAAGAAGTCCTTCATAGTTTTTGCAATCTCGTACTGGTTCTGACCCCAGCAGTCTAGGTTGCCTAGGTTAAATAAAGTACTTTTTCACTAAAAAAGTTTATTTCTGAGCCCAACATGGTGGTAGAGGTTTGTATTCCTGCATAGAAGGCTAGGTCAAAAAGATTGTCTAAATCATATGGTAAAAAACTATCTCATATAAACACAGAGGAGATGAAAAAATTGTAAGATAGAGATTGATTGTTACTCTTGACAGTAGATCTAATATCACTTCATATCTGTTGTTTATCTGACTCAATCTTCATATAATAACCTAAATATATTGGTATAAGAAAATTGTATATGTTTTCTATTCTAGGCCTGAGACTGACATCAAATATTATAGGCAAAGTTTTGTTAACATAGAGGTACTGAGAGACAACATAAGAGATACTTAACATAGGTGGCCCTCACCCCTCAGAGATCTGCTGTTTATAGTTTTTAATTGGAGTTACAAGTAGAGACCCTAGATTCTAACAGTGACTCCAACACCTCCATAGAAGACAAACAGGGACAAAAGAACCTCACCTGGATTGTGGTAATGTGCCACAGAGCAAAACTGCCCAGTGCCACACCTGCCATAGACCTGCCTAAACAGTAGACAAACAAGATACTAGAGAGTAGATCTTCCTGTCTTGACTGGATACGGCAGAGGTCACCCTTCAGAGTCTTATCCACAGAAAAGTACCTACTGGTCTGGCAATGGAAGACTATCACTGCCCTGAGGCCTCTGTTCCCCATAATGTTGCAGAGATCACCTGTCTAGATATGGATAAGTCTCTGTCATTTTAATTGAGTTATACTTTTTTCTATAATTTAGTATTCCCAGATCTCTGGTGGTGTTAATTGCTACCTGGAATTCTGTTAGTTTAAAAACAATAGACAATCAGTTCCTTCCTCTGAGGAACTCTGAATAAGACAAACAGAATTGTCTTGCTAACAGGCTTCCTGTTAAGAGACAAGCAGGTTTTTGATATAACTTTTACTGTCCCTTCATTTGAAAAGAACCTGCTTAAAAGTGACTGCTCTTGGTAATAACAACTCATGTCTTTGGTGGGTAGTCAGATTAAAAAGGAAAGTTTAAGGTCTAGGGAAAAAATATTAGCAGTTGAAAGAATGTAATGAGATTTAAAATATAGAGGTCTATGAAAGTGGTTTAAGTTTTGAGTGTCTGGGAAAATATTAAGATGTGAAGGTTTAAAAATCTGCAGAGATGAAAGCCAAGGTAAATTGTGAAAGTCTGAAGAAGTGACTTTAGATGAGAAGGTGGTTTGAGATCAAAATTAAAAGGTATATGAGAACTATGTAAACTTTACAGGTTCAGAGTTATAGCATTAAAATCCTGGATACATGTTCTGATGAGCTGGTATATTTGTTTTTATCCAGATTGTTTCAGGTCTAGGGTCTTGCTTAGCTCCCCCTTTCTCTTCTGGATTAATAAAAACATAGTTTATTGCTAAAAGGAGCCAAAAACCATTCTCTACATTTAAAAATGACATATTTTGTCTTAGTGGTGTACAGCATGCTTTATATCTTATTTTTATCAGCCTGGTTTTGGTTACTTGAGAACTTTTTATGATACCGTACTCTGTACACAAATATTAGTGGACTAAAATACAGATTCTGTGTTGTGTAAATCATGGCCCACCTTGAAGTCTCTAAGAACACATATGTTTTTAAGTGCCTAAATAGACTCAGTCTGAGATGATTCTCATTGACTGTTTAACAAACACTTGTTAGCTGTTCTTTCTGCAATATAAATTATAATGATAAACATCCCAAATACAAGCTTCTGTGAATTTTTAACTTCTACCCCTAGTTTTTAACTGTCTCAACAGATCACCACTTGAATAACAGATGCCATCCAGGAATCAAAGTGCTTCAACTCCTGTGAGACTTGTACTTGCTGAAAGCTGATGCTCAGTGCAACCGATGTGACCACCCTGTCCACTCCACTGAATCAGAACCAGATGTACCCTGCTGCTAAACATCCCCACAGCTTCTGATTAACTACAGCTTTTTGGAGGCCCTAAGAACAATGCCCATTCTCAGCAGGAAACAGTCTAAGAAATTACAACATCATATTTCCTCAGGCTGGAAATTTTAGTCAAAAGAAAAACATCCTAGGACTGAGGACATGGTTTGTATAGTGCCTATTGGCATACCAGAACATGACCCTGTTGAGGCCAGATAGACTGAGATTCATTAAGCTGACAACACGATAAAACATCTGCTTTAAAACAAACTGGGGAACCTAAATTAAAATTAATAAATTTTGTTAAAGAATCAGTGCAGAACAGATTATGGCTCTAAGACAACAGTACCAGTTTCTTAAAAATCTTACAAGGGTTGACAATGAATTAATCAATGCTAGTGATCAGGAGCTAGAAACAGCTGTTCCATGATTGGAACAGTCACAAGTAAAGGGGAGGAATGGAAAGCCTAGCACCCCTAGTGATAAAGGCACTAACCTCTCCATTTAATGTAAGTACTCATTATAGCACTCACTATCCCATAAACATCTCTGTTTTCCCAGAAATCCTTGTTGCCACGTAACATTTAACGTGCCAATCCAGTGCCAGGGTTCTGACCAATCAGATCCTCTGGTCCCTTTAAAAATCCCTTGCAGGAAGACTCTCATGTGTTGGACATCTTTTGTGCTGGTGCTAGACCCCAGTGCAGTGGTTTGCTCTGCAGAATAATGGCTACTTGCTTTTGCATCAGACTTGGTACTTGGGAAGGAGGAGGATTTCAAAACCTGGACACAACAGCATTAAGCTTTTATTCTAGTTTTAGATAAATGTCCTCCTGAGTTCCTAAATCCATGGTCACATTCTTAGACAAATCATTAACATAATGAGCATTTTGAAAATATTGTGACAATGCAACAGATGCAGGAGCAGCAATAGCTATAAGAGATACAATAGCAAAATTCCAACAATAATCAATCCTAACATTCTTTTCTGCCTACTCAAAGCTTCATTAATCTCCTCAATACTTGGATACCTAGGTCAGCTCATGAAAGCCCATAGCACTAACTGGAAGCATTACAAATGAGGGTTAATGAAGAACCATTACTACAATGCCTAGTGCCCAAAATTGCTGTAAGAAATACAATTAGTAAGGTTGCAGTTATTACAAGTAACATAAAATCTCTTCCCATTCATTGTGATATTAATACATCCTTCCAATAATATATGAGGTGGAGTGGCATAGTAAGTTCATTTCTACCAGGTATCAAATCAGAGTCATTCCTTTTTTGCAATCTAGTTACAGTAAGTTTACTTCACCCATAGCAGCAGCAAGCTTCCAAATATGAGTTTGGGAAAACTCATTATCAGACTACCATACACTGGCAAACTTCCTCCTCCAGAATTCTGCCTTAGGAAGTATTTGAGACCCTCAGACCAATCTATAACATACAGATTTGTTCCTGAAAAAGTATACCTAACTGGGTTGTCCACATAACAGTCCCTCCATAACAAAGTCTTTTTGTTAACATGTGTCTCTTCCCCATATGGTAAAAGAGACAATAGAGGATCCCCAGAAGTCTCTTTTTCTACACTGGGTAACAAAATATGCACAGTGTGCCTTCTGGAGTACAACATTTTTATAGAAACTTGCAGACATGAGATTTTAGTCATCACCTTGGAAACATAAATTGTACCTCTATCTCTGAACTGGTTTAGATGAAGCTCTTCTCAGTCTGCATTTGCATTCTTTCTATTGAATGTTGATCCAGCAGGCGGCTGTCATTCACTCTCACCATTATCTCCGGGCTTTCTCATATACATAGCATGCAAGACTGGTGGATCAAGCTCATATGTCCAATACAGCTCTCCTCCAATCTTCAAAACATGGTTCATCAACATTAGAGTAGGAGCCACCTAGCATTTTTAGCATTCTGTGGAAAAACACAAACATGCTCTCATCCCCATATTAACACTAGGTAAGCCCATTCCATCCACCTGTGAGATTATCTTTCCACGTCAGTTGAGTATATGTGGATCTTAGACTTCAGATGCCAGAACTGCTCTGCTGAAGAAAGTCCCTGAGCATCCACAGTTAAAAAAAACTTAAAATAAAAAGAGCATGTTTTAAGCAGTTTTGTGGGAAAAAAGGGTACAGCTTCTCCTTTGTTATTTTTAATAATTGATTTTTAAGAGCACCATGGGCTTGCTCCACAGTTCCTTGTCCTTGCAGATTATAGGGAATATCTGTTTTATGAATTAGAGAAAGTTGAGAACAAAGACACAGGAATGCTTGATTGTGTACCTGGAACATTTGTCTGATTTTATAATAGAGGTTAGCCTATTATAACAAAGCATCTATGGTAGTGAGAAATGAAATGTTTAATGGCTTCTCCAGTTTGAGCAGTGGCTATAATAAATCTTGAATAAGTATCAACAGTTATATGCACATACTTTAATTTTACTAATGTGTTTTATATCCATTTGCCATAATTGATTATGTGTTAAACCTCTTGGATTACTCCATTATGAGGTACAGATTGGTGCTTAGAACACAAAATGCAATGCCAAATAATCTGTCAAGCAGCCTCCTGGGGAATATGAAAAATTTTTTCTTCAACTTTAACTATTTGGTGATGTAAAGCTTAAGATTGCTGAGTTACTTCTAATTAAATAAGAGCTACTACCTGAGTTGCTTGGTCAGCAGGGTTATTACCATCTGCTAGTCATCCAGGTAGTCCAGAATGTGCCAAAATATGGGCCACATAGCATGGATGTTTGCAGCATGCATGCAGTCATCATTGCACAACGAAAAGTTTCCTTATTCTTGGTTATCAGCAGTATAAATATATGTGACAGTTTTTAACAATTGCAGGGCTCTAGCAATGTAATTACCATCTGTATATAGGTTAAAAGAACAATAAGCCATGTTTTCAAACACCACAGCTACAGCTCTCAGCTCTATAATTTGAACTGATGGGGGAGGCATGTAAATTTCCTGTGGTTCTCCCTGAATTATATACACATCAGTGCCTTTGGAAGCCTCATTGAAAAAAGTACTTGAGCATCTTTTGTAGGATCCTGTCTCATAACCTTGGGAAATCCAAAGCATGCTTATTAGAAAACTACAATAATTTATTCTTGGGAAAATGGTTGTCTATAGTTCCAGCATAATTGGCAAAGGCAATAGCACATGCATCTATATTTTGAAATAGCCAATCTATTTGTTGTTTTGTAAACAGGATCCTGATCAAGGAGGGCTGTACTCTAAAATATTTTTGAGGCTCTTCTCAAGCCATCTGTACAAGGCAAGCAACATATTCATAATATGGAGTCAATAATCTGTCTGGAGAAATAGGGGTAACCAAAGTAGTGAACCATATTGCCTCAGAATTCTGGTGGGTGTATGTGAACTTGCTAAGACATAAGACTCCTGTGTGTAGTTCACACACTGTACCTGATGTTGCTCTATAGCTTGCTCTACTTTTTTAAGGCATTTCTTCTTTCCTCACGTAACTCTCTAGCTGATATAGGAGCTGAGTCTCTTTGAAGAATATTAAACAAAGTTCTTAATTCTCCAGTAGAAATTCTCAAATTTTGTCTAAGCCAATTAATATCCTCTAGTAATTTCTGAAAATCTAATTAAAAGAATTAAACTATCCTGTCATATTTGAATCTTTTGAGGAATGATGTTTTTCAGGTACAACTTATCTACCAGGTAAGAAAAAGTCTATTCAGTCTGAAACTTATCAGGGGCAATTATCAATCTCTCATCTTTCAAATCTTGCTCCAAGTGTGCATAGACTGTCAAAGGATCCCTTCTTGCTCATGAGAGAAAAGAATATCATCCATATAATGAATTATATAATTCTAAGAGTAAGCTTGCTTAGTTCGAGTCACTGCTTAGGTAACAAAATTCAGAAACAAAGTAGAACTATTTGCCATATCTTAAAACAGTACCTTCCAATGATATCATTTTGTAGGATCCTTAAAATTTGTTGAGAGCACACTAAAGGTGAATCTTTTACAGTTCTTAGGTATAAGTATCCCTAGGTATTGCAGACAGTGTAGGCAAACCTGACTATAGAGGCCTCATTAGTTTCTCAATCTCATTAACTTTACTGAGATCTTGTAGTAACATCCATTTATCTTATTTTTTTGATTACAAAAATAGGGATGTTCCAGTGATTAGTTGAGGGAGCAATATGCTGACTTTCAAGCTGTTTCTGTACTACCTGCACAGCAACTTTAATTTTCTCATCAGTGAGAGGCCACTGATCCACCCACAGAGAGCCTCACTCTTTGAAGTATTAGGATCTACATGGAGTACAGACTGGCCAGTGATCTCCATTAAAAGTATCCTAAACCTGCTCTTGGAGGACGTTGGATCAGTACTAAAGTCTCTTGTATTCACTGACCAGTTTCTCCCAATCCCTGGTTAGGCAAAAGCCCTTGGTTAAATACTTGCTTGGTGATGGGCTCACAGGGACTGTATAGATATATTCCCACTTCTTTCATAACGTCTCTCCCCAAAATACTAACTGGAAGACCTAGTATGATATAAGGTTGAAATGTATCTTTATGTCCTTCTGTGTCCTTCCAAGGTAAAATGTTATTGCTCTGTTCTGGGCTCTGACTTTGGCCTATTTCTTGCAGCTGTGTCATTGTGGGTTGTTTGATCTAAGCTCCAGACCATTGGTTAACAATAAGAATTAAGACATCAATCCCATTGTCCAGCAGACCCTGAAAGTTTCTCCCATTAATGATTAAGATGAGTTCAGGACTCTGATCTTCCATAACTTGTATCCAATAGGCATATTTATGATCCAAATCCTACATCCCCTCTCTTGCCTTTTTTGCCTGCATTCCTAGTTTTTACTTGAGGAAGTAACAGAAGCTGCATTATCTACTTTCCTGATTGTTTTGCAGCAATCTCTGAGGGTGAGTGGGTCATAATTTTAATTTTTCCAGTATAGTCATTGTCAATGATCCTTGGCTCTATTAACATTCCCTTCATGTTAACACTATTTCTACCAAGGAATAGTGCTACTGTACCTTGTTGAAGAGGTCCATAGATTCCAGTAGAGAGGGTTTGCCTTCCCATTTCTGAAGTTAATACCATGTAGTCAGAGAAACCGAGCTAGTGTCCTTTGTTACCTATGATTGCTCTAAAAAGATCCAGAATGGATTTACCTACTGGGGAATGAATGTCTGTAATGCTCCATAACATTGCTGCTGGGTCTGAGGTGTGTCCCTCCTCCCATTTCTATGCAAGAGAGGATTTCTCATGACATCCTTTTTAGTTTTGCATTCATTAGTCCAATGATTTCCTCTTTTGCATTTAAGACATAAGCCTGACTGCTGGGCCCCCTTATAGGGACCTTGAGGCACAGTTCTTTGTTTCTTTGGACATTGCTTTACTTGATGTCTGGGCTGACCACACCCATAACAACTCTCTGGAGTCTCAGAGAACTACCCTTAACAGGCTTCCTCTACTGAAATAGCACTTATTGTACTGTCTTATAGTGCAGCAGTTATGGCTAGGCACTGTGTATATGTTGGACCTATGTCTGTACATAGCCTAATGTAATAAGAGATGGTGTCCTTCTTTCTAAAAGGCCTTAAGCCTGTCTAACATGCAGTATTAGCATTTTCATAGGCCAGCTGCTTAATCAACAACAGACTTGCACCAGAATTTTCCAGTACTCTAATTTCTGTTTGCATAAGTCTGGCCATAAAATCTTGAAAATGTTGATCAGATCCTTGCCTAATTTTAGATAAGTCCTCACTCTGTCTTTCTGTGAAGGGTAATTTATAACAAGCTCACTTGGCAGCAGCATTAACTTACACAAATACTCCTGGATCAAATCCCAATTGCTGTGCAGTGTCCTGATATTGCCCATCTCCTCCCAACATTTCAAATGTAACTTGAATATTCTGTTTCCTGTTAAGGTCCACAGTCTTCTGACACTGCTCTGTATATTCTGACTTCTATAGCAAGAAATCTCCTCCAGACAGACATGCTCTAGCTATTTTTTTCTGATCTCCAAGGGGAAGTGCTTCAGTAGACAGTGATTCAATCATTATCTTAATAATTGGAGACATGGGTCCATACTGTGCACAAGTAAACTTTAATTCTTTCAATTGTTTAAAGGGGATAGGTCAATGAGTTCGAACCTACTCACCCCATGTTGTGGGATATTTTATTTATGCTGTATCTTGTAAAAGTTTTGCTTTCTACTTGTTTACATTTTTGTGCTAACCCCAGCTTTGACTACCCCCTGCCTCTTGTCAGGAGGTTCCTGATCATTTGTTCATTGAGGCATTGCCTGGAAAGGGGAAGAAAAATACCTGGCACAGATTTCCAGATGAATGTGAATTACGTGGAAAGGGTTGACACTGGGCAATTGAGTGTAGACACAAGAGAGATATAGAGGGCAATTCCTTGCAGTTGGAAAATATCACATGTGGTTGATCTAGGGCTGCTTGGCTAGGGCTAGAGAAAAAATGAGCTGCTTGGTTTCTGTCAGCACTGGCTTAGCATTCAAACCAAAAATCTGAAACTTGATGTTGGAGAGCTGATTTGTGCTACTGAAGGCAGTACTGAATTAGGCCTGGCAGACAGTTTATCCTATCCACAAAATTTCAATGCTGTAACTTGCTACTGGAATTTATGGTCTTCTTCCCTCAGGGAGAGTAGGAATGATCCTAAGTAGTAGCAGCATCACTTTACATGGCTTTGTTGTACATCTTGGAATTATAGATGAAGTTTCTAAGGAAGAAATTAAAATTTTGGCCTAGCAATTTAATGCAGGAAATAAGATAAAACAACTGTTACTGTTTCCTTTTATCAAAGAAATTCATCCTTGTGGGTAGAACATGTGGGTTGGAGATCTCTGAGAAATGTGTGTTCTAGGTGGCTGTCATTAATAATAAAAGGCCAATATTAAAAATGTAATTAAATGGCATTTTAATGGAAGGGTTGGTGGACACAATAGAGAGGTAAAAATCAACTTCTAAGAGTCATGGAATTCAAATTGGTCTCTTCAGGAACTACCCACACACTTTATAAGGATTGGGAAATTATCCCACATAAAGCAAATTGTGAATTGGTTTAAATATTTGGGATCAGAAAGGAAAATGGGACAGTTAAGGCCTATGTGGCTGATAATTTTATAAATTTATGGGGGAAGAGATTTATTGTGAAATGGGGAGCTCAGGTTAATATCCCTTCAATTCCAGAAAGAGTACATAAAATACGGTCACAAGTGGAAGAAAATATCTGACCAAGATATTTTGAAAACTTTTTGATGAAACAACAATAATCTTACCCTGTTGTCATTGAAAAAAATACAAGGAGAATATTCTATGAAATACCAGTTTATAAAATAAGCCACGAAAATTCAATCACAAAACATACATATCAGAATAGATCAGTTGCAAACTCTTAATGATTTTCAAAAACTAAGAGGAGACTCAATTGGGTAAGAACCCAATTGGATTAACTGTGGAGAACTAAATTCATACACTCCAGCTGGGATTTGTTACTGCTAACAAAAAGCATGTTATTGTTTTTAGCTGATATTTGCTGAATTGCTTTGCTGAGTTCTCAAGTATATGACCTTGGATCAGGGAATGAGTTGTGTTCCTGTTCCAAATAGAAAAGCACTTTGTCTAACTTGATGTTTTTGAAGAATATATTTTAAGCATCCATTGATCACAAGGATAATGTAAACTTGTAATTTCTGAATAAAAGTTATCTCCAAACTCTAGTCCAGGGCCAGTGTGGTTTGAGATTACCGAATTGAGCTATGTTTTTGTCAATCATTGCTTCTCCTCCTTGAGAGAACTGCATTGCTTTGACAAGCTGGCTCCAGCAATTAACTACACTAGTAATAAGCAAGTTGTTTCAAGTGTTACCAGGAGACTACAACCTAGAAAGTCCAGGTCACCTAACCACTGTAGCACTCTGACAAAAAAGTGACTACAAGATGCAAATGTGAATCACATAGATCCTTTTCTAAGTTGTATTTTGATCATCAATCATTCAAAATAATCCCCTACTGGAATCTAATACAGAGGGGATAATATCTGACAATGGATATTTATAACCAGAGTGAAAAATTAAAGACCTGTATAGTAAAAGTTGAGGATTTAATTATAAAGGAAAGAATAAGGAATTGTCAGCTGTAAAGAGTAGATCCAGCAGAAATAGTGGTGCCTTATGAGAATACTGAGATTATGTCATTCTAGGCAATCAATGACTTTGGTAAACAGCTAGTAGCAATTTTGTGGGAAAAATCAATAACAAGTATCCAAAAAACAAGTGAATTCATGTAATCAAAACGATAGTGTTGGGCTGAAGGGCCCAAACTGGGATGCCGCAGCCCCACAGAGATGCGTAGCCAGGATATCGATGCAAAAGCAAGAAGATTTATTGAACCCGCACGCTATGGGGCCACCCTCACATAAGTGAAAATGGCGACCCCCAAGAACAAACTTCCATCAATTTTATACAGTACAGAGACAGTATCCCAGATGCAGGTTGAGTTGGTACATTTCGATAGGTTCTGAAGTTGCCCTTTACCCTGATTGGTCTCTTCAGATTGCCTAACAATTTTTGACACCTAGTCACTGTACTGTGGTATAGTGGTGAGCTAGTTCCTGGAACAAGAGGGGCTGGAAAGTCCCAACTAGCTGATATTTATTACTTCCTTGTTCCTGGTTCCTGGTGTTGATTGACAGGAACAGGAAACTTAGGCCTAGTAAAAGCTGACTCAAATTCCCTCACAGCCTTTCACATTCCTTCGCATTCCTTCACACTTCCATTTGAATCTATCCATCGGACTCAAGAACAGGGTGGGGGGACACACATAGGGGAGACACAATAGAATGGAAACTGTCTCCTATAGCAAAAGAAAATCCTATTTTGAAAGTGTCTACATTTTATATTGACAGAAATGAATTAGCATTGGCAGACTACAAGTCAGAAAATATAAGTAAAATCAAACAAAGCCAATATGTTTCAGTTCAAAAATCAGAGATACATTCTATTCTTATGGTACTGCTAGACTTTTCTGGAATCTCTCAATATCATCACCTATTCTCAATATGCAGAAGGCTGTTTTTTCATGTAGAAACTGCTGAATTTATTCCTGATAATACAGATTTATCATCATTATTTATACAGCTGCAACAAGCTATTTTAGACAGCGGTTCTCATCCTATATTACTCATATTAGATGTCATAAAGGGTTTCCAGGCCCATTGGCACAAGGAAATGTTGAAATAGATCAGTTATTGATATGAAGTATATTAGAAGCCTCAAATTTTCATGAAAATCAACATATAAATAGTAAACATTTAAAAAGGAAATTCCTCATTACTTCACAAAAAACCATGGAAATTAAAATGAAATGTTCGATGTGTTCCTTGTATAATCAAGTCCTGTTGACAGTAACCCTAAGGGTACTAAAAGAAAAGAAATCTGGCAAATGGATGTGTTCTTTGTTGCAGAATTTGGGGAAAAAAAAGTTTGTACACCATACTATTGATACTCATTTGGGATTTCTATGGGCTTATACTTTGAGTTCTGCAAGAGCTGATTCTGTAATTACACATCTACTGGAAGTAATGGCCATTATGGGAATACCTTTTCAAATTAAGACGGAGAATAATATTTTAGTTATGGTGTAGCATGTAAAAGATCCACTTTTTACTTGTTTACAGCTCTGTGCTATCAGAGTTTCGACCCCCTGCCACGAGGTTCTGTTCATTTATTTATTGAGGGTCTGTGTGAAAGCAGAAAGAAAAACACCTGGGCTCTGGGGGCAGAGCAAGAAGAGAACAGGGAGGAGGAAGCAGAGCAGGAATGTGATAAGCATGAGAAGAAGAACCAAGAGGAAAATTTGTGGTAAGGAAAGTTTGAGGTAGCTCTCTGCCTAAGCTGCCCAGGTATTGGAAACATGAATTTTGTAATATAATGTTTTAATAAATAGTTTTTTTGATCAACAACGGAAATTTATTAAAAATTGGTGCACCAACACATGACACAAATACATGTGTAACAGAGAGTCCAGGCAGAGATTCACCAATGAAGGGACAGACAATATATGGAAAGAAAACACATGGAGCACAAGAGTCCAGATGAAGAGTCTTCAAGGAAATGATAGACAACACAGGTCAGTGAGAGTCAAGGCAGAGAAATTCTACAACACCGGGAGAAGATTATGAGAAACAGATATTCAGGCTGCGGTAATTGAAGATGAGCCTCTGAATATGAGTTTGGCAGTGCTATACATATTAAGAGAGACTAAAAATGTATTTGATGAACTTATAAAAGCATTAATTAATTTTATGAAGAATGTAATAATTTGTGGCTGTTTATTTTGTTCACTATAACAGTTACCCACTAAGCGAAAGATTTACTTGCTATTAAAGGCCATGGTAAAGATAGAATATATAATGTAAATGTGTGTGAACCTGAGTAGGTGTAGAGAAGCAGAGCATTTCTCAGATTAGCAAGTAAATAGGCAATTCAATTGGCAAGGATGGATCATAAAAATGGAAAACACAGCTACACTGAGATGACATTAATTTAATGGATGGGGTAGGTATGAATAGCATTAAGCTTTGATTTAGAAACTACATGAAGAAATATAAACACCATTTTCTGATGCTGGTTTTGATTGGTAATTTAATTTTTAGCTATGTTAGGTTGAGGACAATGTTGTATTTTCCAAGTTTGAGAATAAATGTGAGGAAGACTCCAGTGAGTCTCTGATGAAGAATGCCTAAGACTATGCTCAGGTGAATATTTCAAGAGCACTGTAATTCCTGAGAGCACAGATATCGTTCTGGTGCTTAATATCTGATAAAACCAGTATTTTGGGAGTTTCTATATTAAGCAGGTTGGCAACATTTTTAGTAATTTAGTAATTCTCCCTGTAAAGAAGGAATGGATCCTGAAACCCATTACAGTGCACTGGATTTAACTGCAGTACTTAACTGCATATTGAAGGAATTTTCCTATGGAAAACTGGAGTTTGAAAACATTCTTAAAAATAATATATGTGTTTGTGTAAAATATGGACTCAATATACTGTCCATGTATACATGTGCACATTTTACACACATAAACATATATTTATGTGTATATATACATATATATGTGTGTGTGTGTGTGTGTTATGCATTGTTATATATTATGTGATATGTATATCACACTATAAGTAAAGACATACAAATATTTGTGTCTTTGTATGCAAAGAATAATAATCATTAATTTAGAGAACATGATTTTTTAGGGAGTGTGACAGAATATTAATATATTCTAATGACAATTCTAATAATAGAAAAATGCTTTTCATGCATTTAAATTGTCCATCCTGCTTGAATTATATACATTTGCCTAATTTACTTCAATCATTCAATGATTTCCATCTGGTCATCACAAGTCTGCCAAGTTTATTTCAGTAACTCTATGGAAAAAACCCAGAACCTAAGATGAGAGACATTTAGTCAATTGAAAATGTCTATAGCAATGATATTTCATAATTTTCTTTGTCAAATAAGTGGCTATTTTTTTTTGCTTTACTTGTCGTATTTATTTATAATTGAGGACAATATTTGCAGAACTTTATACAGTGATCATAATGAGTACACAATCATTTTGCGATGTCATACCTAACAGACTGACTATAGTCATGATGTCACTTTCATGTGTGTAGAACTACTGAAGGAACAATTAAAACTGCTGAATACCAAATCATTTAGGAATGATGCTTGTGTAGTTAAATATAATTGTACAGGAAATTACAGAGGTACATTCAGAAACTTCTCATTATGAAGTAATAGCTGCTCAAGAAACAACTACTTATTTTTTGAACAGAAAGGTTCAGACTTGTGAAGAAATTTTGAGGAAAGTGCAATGCAGATTTTGGCTCAGCAATTCTTAATAAATAGACCATATCACACACTGTACCTCAGAGCAAGGTTTGCATTAACTATTATTATTTTTTATTAATTTATTTCCTAAAATCTTCCCAGAAAACTTTGAGAAATAGTATAAATGAGAAATTTAAATCTATTTGGTGGAATAAGAATGAAAATTACATAGTGATCAATGACGATATTTTGAAGAAGGAAGCAGAAGAAAGACATGCCTTCTTATAATATTTGAAACTGAGAGTATTAAGAGTGTGGTTCAATGACAGAATCTACAGTTTTTGGAAAATAGTATGGAGTTTTCAGACATCTGCTTCTCTCCCTGACATTCACAATGAACAAAAAGAACTCTCTCTCACTTGAGGTATTTAAACTTAAATTATTTGGAAATTTGGTAGAAATACAAAACATTATTTTGTACCTGTCTCCATGTCTTTGAAAATCAAAAATGGAGCAATTATGACATGCAAATGTGAATTTCCAAATCATAAAATATATGCTCTAATACTTTTGGAGCTTATGAATGAACTACATATATCCCTAACAATGCAAAAGACTCTCAAGAGTATGACTCTTTTTCTGTAAGAATATATATCATGTTTTATTATTTTTGTTTGTTTTATTCTTTACACTTTTTCCTTTTGAAATAATTTACTCTGTTTATACCAGACTAACCTGGAATGATGTTTAGCAAATTGATATGACACTCAAAGAGATTGCCTAAATTTTCCTACAGGCATGTGCTCCATGAAGTCACTATGTTAGCATGTTTTTAAGTCAATATAACATTTAAATATTTCTCTGCCTATAAAGACTTTTACATACACATGCAAAGGTGAATAATTTTTTTGCTTTAATTACATGTCAGATAAGATTGAATGTACAATTTCAGAAATACATTTTGCTACTGTTTGGTCTTGTCTGTGAAATGTCAGCAAATAATTTCCTTCTCTTTTAGCCATACTTTTATCATAATTAAACTTTATAACAGAATGTTTCCTATTTGACTATTAGTAAAAACAATTTGGATTAAAACTGTTTCTCATGGAACACCTTACTTATGTCCATGTCTCAAGAACAATCATTATAGTTGAAATTTTGGAAACATGGAGGTTCAAAATTTGGGTGTAGTTATCTAAAAAATGTGGAGAGGTCAACATTCCAGTCCTGCATTTTAAAATATGTATCTGAGACAGAAGCTGTCGATCAGACCAAGTTTTCTGATACAATTTATATCATTAGAAGTGACATTTTTTGCATTATTGATTTAAATTAGACCATCTGAAGGAATTCTAACATATTGCCATACTCCCTTAAATTAGGAGTTCTTTTATCATGTTGGTTAAATAGAATCTACATTCAAGAAAGTGAATGTTCTGCTAATATACCTTCTACTTCTCAAAATCATGATGTTTCTCATTTGATAAACAGTTTTACAGAAATATAGATGGAGCTTATCTTTTTATAACTAGATGTTTCTACTTATGCTCAATTTTTCTCCAAATTGTGACCTACATCAAGTAGATTACCCTAACTTAGCAGTGCCAAAAAACAATATAGTATCTTCTACATCAGGGTAAACAATAACTCATTATCAGTGCTAATAAAAGTGGTTCACATTTTTACTAGATCTGGGGAAGGGCAGAACCAAATTCATGAAATGGAATTTATAAGATTCATACTTTGGGAAACACTATATTATTGCTCTCTAGCCATCCAAGGCAATTTGTACCATTGTGGTGGTTGAAATAATATGGATGGTCTTTACTGCAAAATTCCTTCTTGTTAAAAGCTATTTGATTAACAATGACCACAGTAAGTCGAAAGGATCCACAGAAAACAGAAATATAAGAAGCAAATATTTGACAAAATACATGGTTAGCCATAGCTTCCCCTTAGCTTACTGGTTTTCTTGGAAATCTCTTTGTTTTTCTAACAGATATTGGAGTTAGCCATGACCTATCTATGTGAAAGAACATCTATTCATTCCTTATTGGTTGCAGTATTGATAGTTCAATGGCAAAACTTCCTGAATAATATATTCTCTGTGTTATTATGTTAAATGTATAAATTAAGTAGATAAGCTATCAACACTGAAAGAAACGGAGGATGAGCCTCTGTTCCTGGCCCTCTTTCCAGTTGAAGCATGCCATTCAAAAGCTAAGAAACTTAAGTGGTAAAATTTAATCCTAAGGAAATTAACTAAAGTAAGACATGATATTTCAAATTGTATTAGGCCTTAGTATTTGAATGTGGAACCAGATTTTGAAGGTTCTGGAAAACTATCAATTTATGCTATAAAAGAAAAGGTAAGATTCTCTGTTTGAGGGTGACCATGGTATGTACAGTAATTGAGAAAACCCAACTTTGGAATTTTTAAAGTGGGGCAAATAAAGTAGTGTTGAGAAAGATAATATTCTGCTACTCTTTATGCAAAATGTAACACTGAGTTATTATACTTGATATGTACAACCTCAACAAACATGCTACTCAGAATATTCATTGCTGTCAAAATTCATGGAGACTAATATAGCATATAAAGAGACAATATGTATGTGTGACAAAAAATAGAATAGAAATTCCCAGGCTATTTCAGGAACTGAGTTCATGGAGAGTCTTCATTTTCTGTAGAGATGGGCCCTTAAAAGACACAGCTCAACCTTGGACTACTGTGGTAGAACTGGCAGGGAAGTTTCTGGTTTGTTGAGAGAGCTATTTGAGCAGATACAGGGCTGACTGTATTTAGATTTACCCATGTTGGTTTAAAGAGAAAGAATATTAATAATTAATTTTAATTAATTAAATAATTAATAATTGATATTATTAAATTGACTTTCATAAAATGTATCTCAATAATACCATTTTCCATTTCTCCTCTCCCTCTCTTCTTCCCTTGTGCCCTCAGAAACAATAACAAACAAATTCAAAATGTTGAGGGCCAATGATGTGTAATCAACTTGACAAAGATCATGGTTTTTCCTTTGTTGGAAATCTTAAGCCCACCAACTGCTTTGAACCTTTCTCATCTTCACTGTATGGTGAAAAAAAGACCTCTCATCACTAACATTGTCTATTTAACCTAATAGTTAAAACGCAAATCAATTCTTGGGATGGCTGTGAGAGGGACACTGTCATCTCAGCTCTATGTAGTTGTAAACTAACCTTTAAGTTTTGGCAAGTGAGAACTAGTCATGCTTTCTGCAAACATATCATAAAAACTTATTCTTGGTTACTCTGACCTTCACATGGAAACAGAACCATAGTTATGATCAGAAATGAAGAGTCTAGACAGTAGGTCATCAAGCTTGAAAAAAATAATAGATAATTCACTCTTGAATGTCTACCTCCTTTAACAGTAAGTATGCAGGCTAGAGATCAGCTATTCCTTAGTTAAACTATTTGTGGTGAGCCCCCAGACTCTGTGCCTAGATTTTGTTATGAGCCTCTGGTTATATGCCTGTTTCTTTATTGGGAGATTTTCTGAGCAAAATTGAGTCACAAAATAAGACTGTCCAAGAGTGCCTAGTTTCCAGGAAGTCAAAGATTACCTAAAGGAACATTCCTTCCCTGGGTAAACATTCAGCTTCCCAGAGAAAGACTATCTCCCAGGATAAACATCCTGCTCCAGCAAAAAGGATGTTTTAAGGTTTAGGTTACACAGCAATGGATACCCTCATTGAACCTGCTGAGTTCCTTGTGATCATTATCTTTGTAACTGCTGTGGATACACGTAGACACTTTAAAAAATTAAAAAATGAGACAAAAATTAAATTTCAGCTCCATTCCATTTGAACTCAATGATGCTGTACCTGCCTTGTCTATTCCCCTCCCTTTTTGTCTCTTTTCCTCTTTCCTCATGAGGCCCTTCAACCCCCCCACACCACCACCACCACCATTCAAATACTTTCTGACTTGCCAGGCTGGCCCTGGCAACTATTGTGTTAAGCCTATTCACACAAATTAACCTTGAAGATCAGAGGCTTGCAGCTGGGAAGGGATGAACATTCTTACATTGGTTGCCCTTTGACATATGTTTGACACCTGCAGATAAGAAAGCCTGAAGGTTTTCGCTATTTGAGTTTGAGAAAAGTCTGTGTGAAGGAGGGAAGTCTTGTAATTTTTCCCCCAATGTGACATAGTAATTTAGTTTTCTCTAATTCTTAATTTTTTAAGTTCTAATTTTTATTATTAAAAGAAATACATTATCATTCATATGCCATGTTCTATGTGAGTCTTAAAAACATAATTGTGTCATATTTTGTCCCAATAGAAAAATGAACTACTACATTCATTTTTCTTAATCTCTCTTAATTTTCCTTCAGTGGTCCATTTTCTTCTATGGAGAGTTAGTTGAACTGTATTGTGGGTGAAGACAGGTCAGTAACCTGTATCTGGTGTAAAGAACAGTGACTCTGCAAAGGTAATCAAATCTTTTCTTTCTTCTTCATAATAGCAAGTTGGAGGATCACCCACACTCAGAAGCTTAGTGGCTGCTTGGCTCTGTAGGATCACCAAGTTTGGGAGGGAGAAATGCTTTAAAATAATCACGGGGCAATCTAAGTCAACTGACATGAATGTATACTAAGGTATTTAAAAGAATTTTGATAAAGAAAGGAATAAGTCTACAACAGAAATCATTGGAGTACTTCATATGTTTATTATAAAATTATGTCTTTGGTTCCTAAAAGACTGGGACAAGGTAGGGGCAGACTTTTTAAAAAATGGGTGTCTAATAATCCTAAGGAAAGAACACCAGAATATGCTTTCACATTATGGCTAATTTTAAAACAGAAATTGAGAGAGAAAGAGGAATCCCTCCCTCTGGTCTCCAGGCTTTTCCAGAGATTGGCAGTAAATAAACCTCTCCCCTTGGAAAAGCCAGAGAAGCAAGAGAATTAACTCTTTCCTAGACAGTACAGACTTCCAAGTAAACTTTTTTCCAAAACAGCCTCATCAATTAAACAAAATAGTTAATTATTTTCCTATTCTCTATACTGTTTAAAATTATACGTTTAAGACCTCTTGTGTTATGTTTTAAAATATGTGTCCAAAAGTTTTAAAGTAAAACAAAAAGTCAAGATTAAATCCCAGTACAACTAAATATGAGTCTGTAGTTGTTTCTTAATACAGTAAAATCTGGTAAGTGTGCTAAATTAAAACATATATAATGCAGTGTGATTAGAGCCTTTTTTACTCATAACTAAAAGTAGTCTTACTGACTACAAACAAATATTCTTTGGTTGCTTTCCTAATTGCTTAGTGATTATTTTATGCTATTAATAATTGATGGTTTAAAAAATAATAATCCTATAAAAGTTTATACAGTGAAGTTTGTTTATCCATTTTCTCTGTTTTGTTTTCTTGCCAAATCTGCTTCAACACTGAGTCATTAGGATTATCTATAAATTAATTAAACTTCTTTACTAACATCATCTATCAAAAGAAAAATATTTTAAATTGATCATATAGCTACAATATAATATTTAAAATCACCTAATTAGTTTCCATAACATAAAAATGATTTCTCTATTGAGTATAATTCAAATTGGTACCATTATAAAGTCCTTATATGTTGTTATTTGCAAAAGTATTTAAAAATGTCCTTGCAGTATATTCTTAAAGAGGAGTTGCATAGTTAATAAATTGACAATTTGTGGTGTTTGATTTAACAGATCACATTTCTTTATATTTTCTCAAATTTTCTTTAAATTTTCTTTAAAAATAAACTTATTACAAAAAGGTAAAATGTCATTGTTCTTTTACATCAAAATGAAATTTTTTCTCTTCATGCATCATGCTAAGTCTCTGCCACTTTGCAGTATTTATATTTCTATTTTTGTAAAGTTAATTCATAAAGATGACTAACTATAAAAACATAAATTTGACAAAACCCTTCAGATTAACTGCTTATTAAAAGACCTGCAGATGCTTCAAACTCATATAATTTAAAACTTCCTTGGAGATGTAATAACATTCTTCCACAGACTAAAGTGCTAATGCAAAGTTAAAATTTATAGTGCAAGTTTGTTGAGTGCCGATGATAATCAAGAAGTGGGCATTAAAAAACAACAACAAAAACAAAAACAGTAAAAAATCAGAAAAAAACAAAAAAATAAAAAACTACATCCAGGTAAATCCACTGACAGGAGCAGCGATCACAGACATCACCAAGGATCCTTGAGGCAGCAGGCTGCTCTCATGAGAGAAACTATGATGTTGACCCATATTAACCTGAGTTCAAACCTAAGTTGGACCCCACTCAGGCCCTCAGGCACTGTGAGAAGACACCATAATATCCTGCAAGCACCAGGATGGTGCCTCAGACAGATTTCTCCTGGATATTCTGCATTCGCCATGGCAACCCACAGGTTCCTGGGTATCCTGAAGGGACTAAGGCCTCCTGAAGGCACTAGCACATATCATGGGCAATCATCCCACAGGTAGCATGATATTCCATGGGTAACAGGCATACATCAGATACAGAGAAGTCCTATAGAAACAAAGATATCCCCCAGGCTCTAGGACATCCTTCAGACTCAAGGGCATTAGGGAAGTACTGGCAAACCTGCAGAAACATGGACATCATGCAGGCACATTGACATCTCACAGGCAACTGGACCCGCTACGAGGCATCCCATAGTTCCTTGAACACTCCTCATGAGGACTTCTGTGGTAATCAAGGCATCCTGCAATCACCCCATATATCCAACAGCTGCCAGGACATCCCATGGACACCCAGACATTCTACAGGCACCAGGACATCCCACAGGTACCAGGGAACCTTGCAGATTCCTAAGCATCACATAGGTACTGGGTCAAGCTACAGGCACTGGGATACCCAGAAGGCACTTGGGAATTCTGAAGATAGCCAAAATGTGTGCAGGCACAAGCAATTTCTGTAGGAACCATGGCATCCAGCAGACACAGAGACAATCAGCCAACTCACTGGCACAGTGCATCATGCAGGTCTTTTTATAGGCATCTGGACTTCATGCTGCCAACTGGTCATCATGAAGCCACTTTGACATCCTTCAAGCAACTGGATCTCCCACAAGCACCAGGTTATCCAATAGACATCTGAAATCCCACAGGTGCCAGGGCCTCTCACAGGAATCATGGTGTCCTACAGGTTCCTAGACAATCTGCAGGTACCAAATTATCCCTAGGATTGGAATCATCCTGTGAACATCTTGGCATCACACTGATATTGGGTCAAATTTTAGACACCTATGCATCCTACAGACTTCTGGCCATCCCACAGGCACATGGATCTTACATAAAAACATGGCCATCCCACTTGCATGTGTACATCATAAAGGCAAATGATCATTTGGCAATCACCAAGGTAATATTTATCTAACTGGATATACCACAGGCATTAAGACGTCATTTAGAGTTCAAGACAGTCCAGATATCAAGGTATCCTTCTTAAAAACAGGAGACATAGTATGGAATATTCTTCAGCTGGCATATCTTGCTGTTGCTCACTATCAGAGAGCAACCAAGATTTGACAAAGCATTTGAGGTCAGGTCTTGTTTGAGCTTGAGCTTGATGGACAACTTCCCACAGTTATCACCATCAGTACTGCTGCCTTGTCCTTTGTGCTTGGAGCCCTTAGGTAGAGTCATAGTCCATGCTCTCCCTCAACTTATCAGGGAGTATAATTTGAGTAATGGCCACGATCACAAGAGCAGAAGAATTGGAGTGGCTGGTATTTAAGTCGTCTCTTGGTTACCAGAGGACAGGTGTGGATACTCAATCCAGGAGATGAGACACTCTTCAGTTAGGTAATCCTCTCATTGCTTGGGAGCAGGATGGTGTTAATTTTATCTTTCAACCACTTAATGAGAGTCCATCGTTGAATTTTCCAATGTTCTTTATTAATCACAAATCATGACAAATCTCAGGAATTTTATACCCAAGACTCTAACCAGAGGGCTTCCTCCAAGGTTTCTTCATTCCATCCTCTCCTCTTCATTCTCTTCCTCCTCAAGTTCCTGCTCCTCCTCCTTGCTCCCTCCTTGCTTCACCCCTCAATTCCCAGGTGTTTTTCTTCCTGTTTTTACACAGACCCTCAATAAACAAATAACAGGAACCTCCTGTGGGGGGTGGAAGCTGGAGATGGCACAGAGGTGTAAACAAGTAAAAGATGAATCTTATCTAAAATATTATACAAAACTAAACATACTACATCTCACCCTATTTGTTTAAAATAAGAACAATATTGACTCAATCAAATGAAGCTAAGTCATAAAGTTATAGTCTATCAAATATCAAATCCAATGTTCAGCAGACTGCTCATGCAGTTCAAAAGTCTTTGTGACTGCAAGTGTCCCATAACATCAAGTATCAAGTCCAAACTTCACCAATTGTTCATAAAAGTTCACCAACTGTTCATATAAGTTCATCAATTGTTCATAAAATTTCAATGTTTAGCAAAATGTTCGTGTAGTTCAAATGTTTTTGAAGAGAATCATAGGTAGCAATGTGGTGAGAATTAGCAGGTATCTGCATCTACATCATCATAGTTGAGCACTGTGAAAATTGCCTCAATTTTCAAAACAGGCTCCCCGTCAGTTGCAGAGCTGAAGAGTTGTCTCTAAGATGATTTCAGAGAACAAGATACTTTTACAAAGCCAGTAGTTTCCCATTTTTCCCCTTTTCAATATGACTGTGCCTGTCTTAGGAGAGAATTAATGAACAGTGAAAATGACCCATCTCTGAGTTACTGATAGCATGATCATCACTCTTATTAAAATCTGTATCATAATTCTCATATCCCGTCTCTGACTGCCAGCCTCTGTTTTAAGCTGGGGAACTCAATTTTTTGTAATCCGTTGCCACTGGTTTTTCACCATGTTTTAAGGAGACCTTTATTCAAGCAGAGGAGAAAGGCAGCTAGGAAGCCCTTCAACAGTCCATTTTCATGGAACTATTGAGGTTGAAGACTGGACAGTAACCCACACACTCTGATGTCTCTCTTCAGTTCAGTGGTCTCTGGATACTGTCAGTTGGATATTTCATTTCTATAAAGACAAAAACAGAACCTGTCCCCAACATGGGGTGGAGTCTCCACACACCAGACTATTATTATTAGAGCCAAATGTTTAAACATTTTCTTTTAAAATTAAAAATTTTATTATTTCAGGTTAAAATAGCCAATTATTAATATATCCTATACCCCTTCTTTTTAAATTTAAGCTGAGGTTTTATTTACCATGTATAATTTGAAAATCCAATAATTTTCCCCTTTCTTGCTGGATATTCATTTAGTATGCCAGCATAAGGAGCTGTAAGTTTGGCTGATAACAGAAACATCTATCTGTAGCAGGACAACCTGCAAATCACTGTGAGTACTGCCAGCATTTCTGAAGTTCCTCAAAGAACTTTGTGGTTTGCCTTTTGCAGTAGGCCTGGGCTTTCTCTTATTGAATTGAATAATCTGTTCTGTTCCTTTTTTTGCCTTAGTTGCCAAGCTCTAAACTAACCACCCCCCCACCTCCGCTTGCTCAAAAGAACAATCACAGAATGTAGAGCCCATGGTAGAGAGACATATGCCTTGGTAACTGCAGGTAGCCCATGGAATTCCCTCTTTCCATCCCTTACTCTTCCTCCTTAAGTAGGGTATATAATTGTATGGCAAACTTTGAATAAACAAACTTGATCATCTATGTGTTGACTTATTCCTTTCTCCCTTTTTTGCCTGTCTTTTCCCCTTCAGGAACGAGTTTGGAAGTCCTGCGGGTCAGCACAATTGATGCCTTGGACAGGGACCTGAAGCGTGGAGACGACAGGCCAAGCCAGGATTTAGGAGTGAGAGTACTCGACGGGGCTGAGAGCCTCCAGGCGACAAGAGATGGGATTCATCTAGCATTTCCAGGATTAAGGTGAGATATGGGGCAAGAAATAAGTTCCCATAAGACTTTCATTAATGGACTTAAACAGTCCCTCAAAATGAAAGGAGTAAACGTCATGGAAAACCAATTAGAAGAATTTTTCAAGTTTGTAGGAGACAATTGTCTATGGTTTCCTCAAGAGGGCACTATTGATGAAAAAAGATGGAAATGAGTTGGAGAGTGTATGCAGGAGATATATGAAAAATTAGGACCTCAAATGATTCCTATAACAGCCTTTAGTTTTTGGAACTTAATTAATGATCTATTACTTGTACAGCCTCGCCTACCTTTAGTGCCTACAGCTGTTAAAAAAGGGGAAAAATGTTGTTGGCTGCCAATAGCAGATGAGAATCTGATTCAGACTCAGAAAAGCCTGTTGTTAGAACATAGACACAGAAAAAATGAATGATCTGCCTCAGATAGTAAGACCAAAAACTGTACAGACATCTGGATTAGATTCACAAAAGGAATCAAAAGAAAAGGTTAAAAGTCCTTGTTCCTCTAAAGTTCACAATTTGTCCATAAAATTTATCCTGATTTAAAGGAGGTGAAAATCACTTCTTCAAAAAGAAATACCCGGATCTCTTCTTCTAGTGAAAGAGGAGACTCCGACTCTTCTGAAGTGGACTAGGATGAAATTGATGAACAAACAGCTAAATATCATAACCCTGATTTACCGCCCCTAAAGACTAAAGGGGCTAAGGGCTCTTGTATAAAAAAGAATTTGTTTCCTCCACCAGCATATAATTAATTGCCAAAGCCTCAATCTACAGATTTCCCAGTTTTAGAGAAAAAAGATGAGTTAAAATCATTACAGGAAAAAATTGAAAGTATACAGAAACAAATTAAATTTGAAAAGGAATATCGCCGTTTGGCATGAGAACTAAATTCATTAAAAACAACTTCTTTGTTGAAAGAGGAAGTTAAAAGGGCTCCACCCTCCCCTGCCATCTGCTTCAGCCAGGTGGAACGCTTAAGACAGAGGCATTTCCCATTACAGAAACAGCTATACCTGATGACCCTGAACATGTAATTAGATATTACCAGGGCTTGGATTTTAAAATAATTGAAGAATTAAAAACAGCAGTGTCCCAATATGGAGTGGCAACCCCTTATACTACTGCCATTCTTAAAGTAATGACTAATGGCTGACTTACTCCCAATGATAGGTTTACTATATACCAAAGTCACCTTAAGTGGTGGGGACTACCTGCTTTGGAGAAGTGAGTATGCTGATTTATGTAAAGACATTGCCTGCGGCAATACACAAGCAAATAATGGGTGGACAATTGACATGCTTCTCAGAGAAGGGGACTATTCTGGTCATGCTGAACAATCTTTAAATCACGCAGGTTTATTTGCCCAAATACAAACTGCAGGTCTTAAAGCCTGGAGAGAACTCCCAAATAAAGGAGATGTGACTTCCAGCCTGACAGCAATTCATCAGGGTCCTGATGAGCCACTTGCAGAATTTGTCCATAGACCAATTACAACTGCAGGCCACATCTTCGACAGTCCTGAGGCAGGTACAGATTTTGTGAAACAGTTGGTTTTTGAAAATGCTAATTCAGCCTGTCAAGCTGCCACATGCCCTAATATAAAAAAAAAAAAAAAGACTGACCTCAGTGGATATATCAGACTGTGTTTAGACATAGGGGAGGGATAATTGAACGTGCCTAAAGAACACTCAAAATATATCTTGAAAAAATAAAAAAGGGGGAATTATATAGGCCATCACCTAATTATTATATTAAACATACTCTTTTTATTTTAAAATTTTTACTTTTGGATTCATCTGGACGCTGTGCATCTGACCGTCTCTGGCACCCACAAACCCATAAGACTTTTGCCTATATGAAATGGAAAGAACCATTAACTGTTGAATGGCATGGACTTGATCCAGTTTTAATTTCGGGCCGTGGTTCTGTTTGTACATTTGATACAAAAAATGATGAAGTTAGATGTCTGCTCGAACGCCTGGTTAAAAAAGTACCTGGCAGGTAACCAACCACTTGGGGTAAGTCTTACATGAGACTTACAAGGATACCAATGCCCTCTTGTGGTATATACCCATTTCTTCTCTTTTTTCCTGCTCCCATTTTGCCTATAGCTATCAAAGTGTGTTTGACCCAGGATTTCAGCTTCATTTCTGTCCTGGGCACCCTGAGGCTTAGATGAGTTACTTTGGGGGAGCACATGATTATTTCTGTAAAGCTTGGGGCTTTAAAACCAGTGCCACTCATTGGACACGTACCCCTTTGAGAGTAGAAAGTGATTTGTTTCGAGCTGCTTACAATGGCTCTAAGCCCTTTACGTGGGGAGGATACTGGACCTGTAGCAAGAACTCTGGATTACAAAACCATTCCTTCCTTAAAGATTAAGTTTAATAATACAGGAAAATGAGAACAACTATGGGTATCCACTAAGGCACGGGGCATTAGAGTGTACTCCTTGGTCCCGACCCTGGAGTGAGATTTTTCATTCAAAAACCAAAACTCAGATTCATTTTTCTGGAGGATTAGGAAAAAATGCTGTATTAAATACCAACCATGATCATAGCTCTTTACTCAGTTCTGGTACATCCCTCTCATCCACTCCTAAGAGATTATTTACTCATGACCCTCCCTTAAAATCTACCAAGGAGACTCTTCTAGAGATGGTTGACGCCACATTTTCTATGCTTTATGCTAGTAACCCAAAGTTGACCAGGGAATGTTGGCTTTGCTATAATCCCCAACCCCCTTTGTTTGAAGGAATTGCTGTTAATTATTTTAATCTGACTATTGGGAAAAGTTCACAATGTCACTGGAATCATCGTTCTGATTCTCACATCACTCTTCAACTTATATCAGGAGCAGGGTTGTGTTTGGGGACACCTGTTGATAATTATTCTGCACTTTGCAATTCCAGCATTCTGAGATTTTCCCCAGAGGGAGATAAATATTATATTGCTCCAGAAGATTACTGGTGCGCCTGCACATCTGACATTACCCGATGTGTTAATTTAAAAGTGATGAATAGATCATGGATTTTTGTGTACTTGTTAAACTTGTTCCCATACTTATATATTTTACAGGAGAAGAAATTGCTGAAGAATGGGAATTGAATCACCAGATTTTACTTCGGTCTAAACAATAACTGATGTCTACCCTCATCGGGGCTGCACTGTTGGGACTAGAGATTGTGGGAACAGGTACTGGGATTTCTGCCCTTATCCTAGAAGAACAACATAATAGACAGTAGAGAATGACCATATACCCTGATTTAGAAAAACTAGAAAGGGCTATATCACATCTTCAGACTTCCCTTAGTTCTTTGGCAGAAGTAGTGCTACAAAAGAATGCTGCTTCTATGCTGATCATTCTGGAGTGGTCAAAGACTCCTTAGCTAAAATTAGAGAGGGTTTGGAGAAAAGAAAGAGACAATTGAATGCAGACAACTATTGGCTTGATTAATCGTTTCAAGTCTCTCTCTTTCTTTCTACTATCCTGTGTAATTTGCTTGGACCTCTATTAGGTCTACTTCTTTTACTTGCTGTAATTCCTCGCTTACTAACACGATTCATATGATTCATAAAGACCCAGATCGATGCCCTGTAGGCAAAACTTATTCAATTGCATTATGCACGGCTGACCGAGAATGACTCTCTATGAAAAAGAGCTTAAATCATCAGAATGGTAGCCAGTGACGGGGATCCAGTATAGAAGGAGATCACCTAAGACAGGGCCTTAGCATAAGATGCTAGAGACCCAAAGATGGGTTTGATCTGCTCTCTTGTTCCTATGACAGGCACATTCTACAATAAAGCTCTTGTCCTCGCCTTAAAAGAAAAAGGGAGGAAATGTAGCTGGACGCCCTGCAGATCAATGTGAGTACTGCCAGCATTTCCTCAAACAAGGAACTTTGTGGTTTGCCTTTTGCAGTAGGACTGGGCTTTCTCTTATTGATTTAAATAATCTGTACTGTTCCTTTTTCTGCCTGAGTTGCCAAGCTCTAAACTAACCACCCCACTGCTTGCCCAAAAGAACAGTCAGAGAATGTAGAGCCCATGGTAGAGAGATGTATCTCTTGGTAACCGCAGGTAGCCCTATTGAATTTCCTCTTTCCATCCCTTACCCTTCCTCCCTAAGTATGGTGTATAATTGCATGGCAAACTTTGAATAAACGAACTTGATCAGCTATGAGTTGACTTGTTCCAATCTCCCTCGTTCGCCTGTCTTTTCCCTTTCAGGAACCAGTGCGGAAATGCTGCAGGTCAGCACAAACTCCCCTCCCAGATTTAGTGGTGGAGGAACTGGTATATAGCATCTGGATAGTTGAGTGATGTGACCTGTGGATCACTAGATCCCTTGGCTACTAAATATTCAAAATCTATGTGCACTGGATACCGAAAAGCTTTTAGACTACAGCTGTTAAAAGCTCTGAGCTCTACAGTTAAATGTCTGTCATCTCTGAACAATTCATTTCTGGTGCTCACAACAAGAAGATGCAGTTGTCTCTGGATAGGCATCAAATCTTGAGTCTGGACAGATGGACAGTTTAAGATCTGCACTACCCTGTAGAGAGCTGTGGAAGTCATTGTGAGCCATAGATTGTTGGAAGCAGTGTGACATGTATAGTCAGAGTACTTAGCTTTTGGAAATTTAGTGTACCATTTGAATAGTTAGAAGCAGTGGTTGCTGACAATCAGATCCCAGTGCCTGGATGGTCAGCTGCTGTGTGCATAGATACTCTGAAGCTGTGTGTTCGGAGAAGCAGATGCAATGGGATCTTTACAAAATAATAATGTAGGCACTGAAAAGTCAGGTGCTGTGAGCTCTAGGCATCTTCATGCTTTTTGTTCTGCAGACTCAAAAGATCTTTTCATCATTGAATTGGAACAGATAGCAACTCTCTGGAAAATCTGAAGCTTTTGTCTTGAGACAGTTAGAAAATATGGATGCTGGAGAGCCAGATTCTCTGTATTCTAAACTGTAGGAAGCTAAGAGCTCTAGATAACCATCACCTTGAATTTTTGTTAATTGAACACTCAGGTGTCTGGACAGTAGAGTTTTGGAGAGTAAGAAGCTGTGTGCTCTATTCAATCCAAAGTTGTGGAGAGCAGATAGTCAGAAGATTGAGGCTTTGTGCAATTGGCCATTGTGAGTCTCAGACAACTATACACTGTGGGTTCTAGAGTTTAGAGCACTGTTTCCTCCAAGTTTTAGATAGCTAACACTCTGTCCATTCAGAAGTCAAGTGATGGTGGTGCTCAGAAGATTTATGCTTATGAAGGTTAAACGCTGTAGGTTCTAGACAGTAAAGAGTTGTAAACTCTGGAAGCATGCAGTCAGTTGTTTCTGCACATAAGGAGCCTGGACTGTTGTTCACTTGAAGTTCAGGACATGTGGAAGCAGTATGCAACATACAGTTTAAAGTTATAGGTTGTGAAGAGATGCATGTGATGAGCACAGAGAGTGGAAAGCTTCTAGGCTCTGAAATATTGGACTCAGCAGGCTCTGGATGGTTGGAAGTTGCAGACTTTTGAAAGTCAAACACTGTGGGATATTGAAGATAGAATCTGTTGGTCTAGACAGACGTAATTATTAAATATGCATGTTTAAGGGATGAGAGCATTGTACAAGCAGAATATGCAGACACTGAGGAGCTGGGGCATGAATGTTTTAGAAGTTTGCTGTTGCACATGTTCAGTCAGAAAAATTTGCCAGTGGATAGTCAGTGACTGTGGCTTCAGGGCAGTTACATGCTGTTAGCTATGGATAGTCATAAGCTTTGTCTTCTGGACAACAATACTTGGATTCTGGAAAGTTGTGAGTTGCTGGAACTGAGCTGACAGTTGCTGTTTTTGGGAGACTATCTTTGTGCCCTATGTTCTTTGTTCTGGATAGTCAAATTCTATGAAACTAGAGTGTCTGTGTCTGGGGCTGGAGAAATATTTTAGTGGCTAAGAACAGTGTATGTTCTTCTAGAAGAACCCTCTTAGTGTCTAACAATTGTATGTCATTTCTGTTCTAGGAGATTTCATATTTTTTTCTGTTACCAGGTACACACACAGATAGTGGACATATACACAAATACATAAAATAAAATTTATAAGGACAAAAGAAAGTCTAAGCCTGAAACCTCTAGATAGTAGGATGTTTGTGGTGCATAATGTTAAATATTCTGGGCTACTTGAACAGTTTGATGAATGGACCAAATTTACCATTTTGGCCTCAGTTCTGGAATAATGGAAGTTATAGACTCAGGATAATCCATATTCTGTGTGCTTTGGAAAACCGGAACTCTTTGTTACTGTGTCAGAAGGTAAGTGCTCTATGAAATCCGTAGTTAGTGTTCTAGACTGTCACATAGTCATGGCCAATGGCAGTCACAGATGTTATGGGCTCTAGACACTTGGATGCTTAGTGTTCTGTACATTTTCCGGACTACTTGCTTTGGAGAGTCTGAAGGTTTGAGCTTTGGACGTCCTATAAAACATGAACTCTGGATATTTTGAGGTAGTGACTTATGGATAGTCACAAATGATGGATTCTTACAGTTAAGACTATCTGGGCTCTAGACTGTCAAAATTGTAAGTTTTAAGTTAGACCCTGTAGGCTTTCTACAGTCTATAGCTGAGTAAACTAGACACTGGGATTCTGGACATCAGATGCTTCAAGCTCTCAATGAGTCACAAGACCTGGGATCTGAATGTTTGAAAACTGTGTTTTGGGAAAAAATGCTGGAGATTCAAATACTGTGGATTCTTTACATCAAGACACTATGTGTATGAGCTCTGGAATTCTGACCATAGGATATCTGAGCAGCCTAAAATTGATCTCTGGCATACTTGCATACTTAGTTTCTAAACAAATGGATGCCATGTGCTCTGGATATTTGTGAGCACTGGAATCTGAAGCACTGGGAGCAATGTGCTATGGACAATACGTATAACTAGAGTCTGTACTGTGGATATATAGGTGATATATAGATTACAGTCAAGACAGTAGGCTATAGTACTCAGATGCTGTGGGAAATGGTCAGCCTGAACATGAGGGCTCTAGAGCATGGGGGGAATGCCAGTCTTGGACAGAAAAATTGATATATACTCTTGTCAGTAAGAAGCAGTGAGTGTTGGCAGGAACACTGTCAACTATAGACTATGAATCAGTTGTTCCTGTACACTTAACATTTTTCTCTGATCAGGTAGACAATATACATTAAATATTCAAATGCTCTGGAGAGTTTTGGGAAGTCATACTATGGGCTTTGTAGAGAGAAAAGTACAATGAAAATATGACGCTTTGTGATCTGCTCTGTTAAAAGCTGTAAACTCTGAACATACAGATGCTCTAGTGTTGGATAGTTCCAACACTGTGGGATTTTTCATTTTTCAGGATTATTTTAGCTATCCTGATTTTTTTGTTTTCCATATGAATTTGGGAATTGTCCTTTCAATGTCTGAGAAATTCTCTTGGGATTTTGATAGGGATGCTCTTTGTCTTGGATAATTCTAACACTATGGGTTCTGAAGCACTGAGCTATGTCCACTAGGGAGTCAATGCTTTGGACTCTTCACAATCTGATGTTGAGTGGTAAAGACAATGGAAAACAGTGGTCTATGGACAGTTAGAATTTTGGGCTCCAGACTTTCTGGACTCAGCCATCAAATGCTGCTCCTGGCCCTAAGTAAGTGTGCTGTCTCTTAATAGACACAGCTGGCCTCCCAGTTCTCTTTGTCTTACAATTTTTCTGCCCCATTTTTGATGACAATCTCTGAGCATTGTTTTATAGTTGTACTGGTTGGGGATTAGGAGCCCTCAGTCACAGATTATCTGCATTTTTGCAACTGTGGATCTCTGGAGCAACCCTGATTGCTACAAATGAAGCTTCTTTGATAAAAGGTGAGATTAGCTGCACTTATGTGTGAGTATAAATATAAGTACTTGTAATAGAGTTAAAAGAGATACTGGTTTAGAAAATGGCAGTTGTATGTTTTGCTCTAGGTTCTGTGGCCTCTGAAGGATTGGGCAATTGGCTAGGCTTTCAGCACCAGGCAGGAATTCTCTCCTATACAGGGGAATGTAAGCCCCATTACATAGCTGTTGATGACCCCAAAGATATAAATGCCATCATTGCACCCCAGAGAATATCTTGCTTTACTGGTTGTTGTTGTGCTTCAAAGGTATACAGACAGGTAGGACTATTGGTCATTTGTCTCACTTAGCAGTCATCATAGATCCATCAGCTACCATGAGACCTAGTCCTCAAGAAGGAGGCTTCCAGGTCATTTTTAGCTCTATTTCTCCAAGTGCTGTGTCTGAACTCTGGATTATCTTCAGCAGTAGAATCTTAATTTCACATTCTTGGACAAAATCTATGGCAACAGCAAGAGGCCATATTGTTTTGGGTATCTCCTAGAGTTCTTTGATCAGTACACTAAGGGGAAGTTTTACATGCCTGGCATTGGAGTTTTTGCTAGGTATTCTAGGGCTCTTGGGGAAAGCATTACCCCAGCCCCCACAGCATAACTCCAATTAAAATAAATAAAAAAATAAATTATATATATATATATATATATATGCACAACATATATGTGTATATATACATGTAAATACATACATATATATATATATATATATATAAATATTATTGGGTGTTAGTTAAAATTAGCAATCACAATTGTATGTATATATTGTAATTGGATGTACCTATTATTGAATTATTAGTTGTTAGGGTGGTTGAGCCAGACGGGAGAGAGTGGCTCTAGTCCCCTTTTAGATATGACCTTTCTGTTGAGCCTGTTGAGAAATGTTTTTATAAGTTATTACCGGACTTAGCCTGGAGTCTGTTTAGATACTCCTTTATTCATAGGAGAGTCAGCTATTCTCTTGATCAGAGTGGATTTGTTATAATATCTGGAATGTTGACTTCTGTGGGAAGACAAAAGTCTTTTGTAATGAGGAAGAAGGCTCTTCTCTATATCTCATCCATAAGTGGGCCTTGCTTTTAGGGCCAAAAATTACCCAATTTACATTTTTAAGTTGGTTTTATGAGTATTTAGTGTTCCTTATTTGTGCTATTTTCAACTTTAAATTTTATGAGAAGGGATTAATATTAATGTCATGAAGTTACCACTGTTTGTAATCTATATTGAAGTGAAGACACTTACCTTGAGTTACAATAAAAGCTATGTGCCACAGCACCTATTAGAGAAAGACAAGTTGGCTGTTAATAGGCATTTCTAAAAACATATTTATATTTATAAATGGAGTGGCTCTATGTCCTTGAGTTGTTAAAAATTATGCCTCTGAGCCAAAGGTATGAATCTTTTGTCTGTCTAGAGGACTAGGTATATAAATCAAATCTAGGGAAGTATTTTAGGTTTACATTTTTGAGATCTTAAGTTTTGTAACAACAGCTTGAAAACCATTATGAACATTCATCTGGTGTTTCACCAAAAGATCTGAGTCTTTCACTAAACTTATATGAGTTCTAAATGAGTCATTTGCTGATTTATAATGACTTAGAAGCAGTACATGTGTTGATTGGAACTTTGGATTTTTGGAAATTAAATATAGCCAATATTTATGTATTTTAATATCTTTATGATTTGTAATTCTATGACCTTGATACCATCACTTGTTTAAAAAAAAGAAACAATTTTAATTATTTTTTGGCCACCCAAGTTTGAAATGGCTATTTTTATTATTTTTTAATTCTGTGTTAGTTTAGAAATGATTTTGTATCTGATCAGGATTGTGCATTAGCAACCAGTATACCGTTTATCAAAACCCAATGTTTGGAATTTATACAAGCTGTCTTAATAAGTGGTATGTGCAGGTTACACACCAAGTCTATATTATGCATTATTTTGAGAGGGAAGAAAAATGTTACACAGTTTAGTCAATTTAAAGGATATATAATAATATCTTAAGAATTAATTCATACATAGGAAATCTGTATAAACATGCAATGTTGTCCAGTCACCCCTTCCCAGCACCCCCTGCTTCCCCAATACCTCACCTGAATGCATGAGAGCAAGAGTATTTAAAGATTTAAGTTAGAGCAAAGTAGGAATAATCAAGAACATAGCTTAATGGTTTGAGGCCTGGCTGTGTAGGTGGCCAAGGCAAGGAGTGGGAGTGGAGGGAGGTGATGGAGTGAAGCTCAGTGGCAGCTTGTCTGTTGCCCTATGTGAGCTGGTAGCTACAGGTCATTTCCTGGAGATTTTTAGAGGAATATATGGCTGCTTCATGTGGCTTTACCATATGACTATGCCAGGAGTTGCTTGTCCCCAAGATGAACACAAAGTCTGTCAGCTCTCTAGTGGAGAAACAAAATAACATGGCATCCCTGCCAAGGTTGCTACCCTTGTTCTCCTAAGTGGAAACTCACAACCCTTCCAGGTGCTTATCTCAGAAGACAGAGAGTATGTACATTACGAGGTTGGCCCCAACTGTTGTTTTAAGAAATTCTCCCACCACACATATACAGATGTTCCCAGCAATGTCCTTCACCTGGAGTAAGCCCCCCACTCAGGCCCCAGCCACTGATTCACCATGCGCACACAGAGTACCCACTAAGGAAGACAAAGTTCTTGCCCTATCTTTGGTGTACTTCAGTAAGCCATACAAGTACCCAGGAATTCAGAGAACACACATCAGAGGGCTGTCTCACTTTAAAGCAGTGGAAGGGCACACCAATAGTGGAATAGCCAGCGGAGGAGTCATTGACCCCAAGAACACTCAATAGTTAAGTCAAGGATGCTGATAGTGGCCTTGTGTGTGAATGGAGTTTCAGCCTGTGTTTCTACCCTGCAGGGCAGACAAAGCATCTTTGCTACAATGAAGCAGGCAGTATTAATATCTAATAATTTGATAATATAGTTGGGTTCTGTCAAGCTAAAGACAAGGAATGGCTAAATGCCTTCCATGATATTTTCCTAGGAAAGCCATGTGCTTCAATGCTAGCTTCAACATGCTCTTAGCACTCAGGACAATCCTATATAACAGAATCCTGCTGAAAGCACATTAAGTAAAAAAAAAAAAAAAAAAAAAAAAAAAAAGGATTTGAATATTCCTCCATATGTAATGGATTTTTTAACTGGCTTGATTTCATACATGATCTTGTTCAGCTAATGTACACAGCTTCTGTACATTCATGTCACATACAGAAAGCAGCATTTCATACCATTGTTTTCCATCTTACAGTTCTTATATTCTTCAGGCTCCTTTTGGGAAGGGGCAGTGTAGGTATAGATGTCCCATGTAAGGATATTTGGATGAACATGCTCATTAGTTTGATCTCAGTACTTCCATTGAGTCTGAGAACTTACCCTTGCTTGCTGCAGTAGAAGTTTCTCTTACCAATGTTAAGAGAAGCAAATATTTTATACATGTTAACAGAAATATTTAGAAGGTAGTTTTGCCATGTGACCATTCAGGAAATCATCAGCAAGTTCTCCAGTAGAGCCTGTGCCTTTGCAAGCTGGGGTATTTGTCCATGTTTATGGCACTATGGAGACTGTATGTGTTTCCTCCTGTAGATCAGGACTCACAATCAATGGAGTGGTTGGTTACTACTGGAAACAGTCTTGCCACTCTTGAACCAATGGGTACATCTTGCCTTGCAGGTTGACTTTATAGCAGGTAGGGTATTGCCTTGGATAAGACCACTGATGTATTTTCTTCTCCAAAGATTAAATAGCACTGTATAGCCCTAAAAAAGGTAGTCAGCAGGGAAAGTGTTTCTTAGACATTTCAAGATTGCCTTCTGTTATCTCTGGGTATAAAGACAATAACTTATAGGGAAGTTTATAACTACCAAATACCAAATTACCAAAATATCAGTGCCATGTTTTCCCCTAAAAACTTTGACCCAGACAGCCACAGCTATTTGGCCCCATTAATATCATCAGGAAAGAGCTTTGTCTTGTTCATTGGATTTAAAAAAAAATAAGAAGGAAGGTGTATATTCCTTTAACATTGGAGCCACTATCAAATCAGGGGCTATATGTTTTCAGGCAAGTTATTTCTTTAGCTGTGGAAGACCTCTCTCTTCCACCAGCATGCACAGAATCTTCCAGCACATTTTGAAAGCTGGGGACTAGGGACAAAGTTTCTAGTTTGCTTACAGATTTATTTCTCCATGTCTTATGCCTCAAGTTTGTGCTGTCTTCAGTAATAGGTTCTTACAACCAATCAATACTGTGTAACATTTAGGAAAGGTCTATGGAACTCCTCTGATTAACAAGTCAAAAGGAGTTAATCCACATCCCAGCACTGGGATTTTATTTGAGAGCCCTTGCATCTGAGGGAGGCATGGTCTCCTAGAATGGGTAGCTGCATTTAAATCTTGTTTATACATGTTTAAATATTTTTCTAGGAAGAATCGATGTAGACGTAGGCATCAGATATAGACTTTGATCCAGGGAAAATAACAGTTTGTTCTTTTGTCTAACGCAAACCCAGGTCCTTAGTCTTGGAATCTTGGAGCTCTTAGGCCTCTTTACAATCTAGTCTTAAGCCCAGAACTAAAAGGCTTCAGCCTCAGCCTTTGTACAATGTAGAAATTTTAAACCTCTGTGCAACCCAATCAACTTCCAAGACTTATTGCTGACTGAGGTCCCCCAGGAGTCTTTCATGATGGCTCCGAGCTATAGATCACAGGGATTTTAAAAGCAGAACCCATAAGGCTATTTGTTTTCATCAGGCCCAATCAGTGATTTGTAGAATCATTTAACACTGATGTACCTCTATTTGTTTTTGTCTATGTGGTCTTTTTTGGAGAGACTGAGGTATTGAAGGTGTAAACAGGACCCCAGACTTTAGAAGGCCCTGAGACCTTAGCACAGTTGATTCTATGATGGAAGTGCCTTCAGGCTGTAAGACTTAGCATGAAGACAGCACCACCTGCAAAACTAACACAGAGGCCTAATTTATCAAAGTCCATATGAAGTTCTGGGAAAATATCAAACTGTTCTATCCTTGCCTTTTGGCACCTGTAGCTCCATTTCTGGCTGTTCGTACTAACTGAAGTACGACAGCCAAGAACAAATATTTTGCTTAAAAGCTCATCCTGAGAAAGGTTCAGAGTTGCATTTGTTGTGACCAAAAACTGTCCCTCAAAGGATAGTGAAACCACATATGCAAAAAGCAAAGGCATATTTTTTTCTGCAGAGCAAAGATCCACCATGCTGGGGTCAGACACCATGGAAGATGACTGATCCAGAGCAGAGAATTATAGCTCCTTTTATTGATGGAAAAGGTGATTTCCACATAGACAAAGTAGGCTGTTTTTTAATTACTGAGCCAAGGTGTAGATTACATGTGGCCATGTGGCTACTTTTTTGGGCTACACTTGGCAAGTTTGTCAATAGGGTTAGGCATCTGGGTTTATGCCCTTTAAAGTTACCTGGTAAGTGAGATAGCTTTATGGCCTTCAGTGCTACCTGGCCAGATGAGGCTGATTAACCATAGTGTAGGGTTTAAGGATACCTGGACAGGTCAGATGGCTTTCAGGGCTATCTGGCCACATAAGAATGATTGCCCTCAGAATGGGGGAGTTTTTACTAACCTGCAGGGTCAGGGCAAGTTGAGATCTTGAGCACATGTCCAAAATAGGGTCTCTGAGCACATACACAAAATAGGGGTTCTGGTTTCTTCACACTGGGATCCCAAAACAACCAGAGGCTATTGTCCAGCTAATAATGAGTTTCTATTGGCTTACAATGATGTCTGAGAAGGCTTCTCTTGTGAATAATGCATAACAAAGGCATCTGCTATCACTGTGTCGGGACTAATATATCATTTTAGATCTAAAAGTATCTTTTTAAAAATTGAGTCCCATTGTATTTGTGCATGTTTAGCACAATTGCATCTTCTTGATACATTCTTCATTTAATAAATATAAAAGGGACCTACTATCTCTTCTGGTCAGTTTTAATTTGAAGTCTGTTTCTTTTCATATTAGAACATTTACACCTTACTAGTTTCTTTTTTTCACTTACATTCGAAACCTTTGTCTATCCTTTGCTTTAAGATGCTTTCAGCAAAAAGGTGGACCCTCTTATTCATGGACAGGCATCTCTTTCTCCAGATTTGAGAACTTTTCTCCTAAGATTTTATTGAAAATATTCTCTATACCTCATGATGATATTCTACTTTTTCTATGGCCACAATCAGAAGGATAGCCCTTTTCATGGTGTAGCCCGTGGTCTTTCACATTGTGATTATGTTTCTTGGATTCATCCTGATCCAATCAATCTACCTTGTCTTCCATCCCTTATTCTCCGATACCTTTATGGTTCATTCTGTATTTTAGGCTTTCCACTAACTTATCTGACTTGTTGGCTTGCTGATTGTTTTAATTCCATGATCTGTTTATTTACTCTTCTTCAGTAATTCTGTTGATTGCATTCTGTTTACATGTCGCATACTGGTTCCTTATTCAATCCATGTCTGGGTTTTTGTTCACGGAACATGAGCATGTATTCTTTGATCTCTTTGAACAGAGTTGTGTTTCTTTAAGTTTTTTGTTTGAGAGGCAGATTCACATTTTCTTTGTGCTCCTACTTCTAAAACTCTCAATATCATCTGTACTTCTGTATTTGAAAACCTTCTGTAGTCTCCCTCTTCTCTTTGACTCCATCCCCAATGGATGAAAAAGATCTCCTCCCACTTTTCTTCTTAGAACTCATTCCAGCCTCCAACACCAGTAGGTATTCAGTGGAAACACACCAGCTAAGCAGGTCAGGGAAATAGCTAAGCCAGCTGGAGACCTGCACCACTATTTCCTCCTTCTTAATGCAACCTGATAGTCTCATGGCAAGATTTCCAACAGAATGCCATCTGTAGATATCTGAATCCTGTCCACATCTCCTATGAATCTCAAAGACCATCTCCTCCTAACTCCCCACACTGGCTGCTTAATCCTAGCCCTCAACTCCAGGAGCCACCTCTTGCTAACAAAGAGAACATCTGCAAGCAAATCAGTGAGGCTGCCTAGAGACCTTATTTCTGTCTCTGTCCCTTCAGATTCAAGCCTTCAGTCTCATCCCACCTCTGCAGCAGAATACCTGTGCCAGTCTCCTCCCCTACCCCTGGTCACATGATCCTGTGGATCCCATACACTATCCCCTCCAAAACCCCTCTCCCCCAACCTTCTCTTCTCTTCTCCTCTCTTCTCTTCTCTTCTCTTCTCTTCTCTTCTCTTCTCTTCTCTTCTCTTCTCTCTCACTTTCTTTCTCTCTCTCTCTCTCTCTCTCTCTCTCTCCACCATTGTGTGTGTATGTGTGCCCCCTGTTTACACCTCTTGTGCATCTCAGGTACTATTCTCTCCTAATTATTACTCCCACTCTTCACTTTATCATAGCATCTAAAACCAGCAGGCATTTCCTGTGAACAATAGAACAGGCAACAAATGGCCATCATACTCTCTAAAAATCCATAGCAGACACTAAGACCAAGAAACAAAACACTCTTGCAGCAAAGATAAACCCAGATATCAGCACCTCAGTAAATAATCATCCAAAACCCAGATATCAGTGGAAGGAAAAAAAATCAAAAACTCCCTGCATATTCCAAGACAGCTGAAGTACAGGAAAAGGACCTTTAAACCAACTATATGAAGAAGATAGAGATCCTTAGAGAGGCTCTATGTAAATCCTGTAATGAAATGTGGAAAACATAAACAAAGAATTGGAGGAAATGCATAAATCTCTTAAAGGAAGCCAGGAAAACACATACAAACACTGAACTTAAATAAAGAAAAATGCTCAGCACCTGTAAATGGAAATAGAAGCTATAGAGAAAACACAAACTGAGGGAAATCTGGAAATTATACATTTAGGAATTCAAACAGGAACCAGAGACTCAAGATTCACCAACAAGATACAAGACAAAATCCAAGACACGGAAGACACAATGGAATAAATGGATACATAGCTCAAAGGTTATGTTAAATCTAAAATTCCCTTGCACAAAACAACCAGAAAATCTGGGGCACTATAATTATTGAAGCTATGAATATTAGGAATAGAGGAAGAAGATTCCTCAAAGGTCCAGAAAATATTTTCAACAGAATCAGAGACAAGAAATTTCCTCACTTACTGTAGGTGATGCCTATAATGATAGAAGGAATATACAGGTTAACAAATAGATTGGACCAGAAAAGAAACCTTCTCAGCATATACTAAAAAAAACAAACAAACAAAAAAAAAAAACTAAGCATGTAGAACAAAGAGAAGAATACTTAAAGCTGCAAAGTGAAAAGACCAAGTAACATATAAAGGCAGACCTATCAGAATTACACCTATCTTCTCACTGGAGACTCTAAAAGCCAGAGAGCCTGGCAGATGTGCTGTAGACTCTGAGGGGTCACAGATTCCAACCCAGATTGCTATAACCAAGCACAACTTTCAATCACCATGAACGGAGACAAGATATTCCATGATAAATTCAAATTTTCGCAATATGTATTATCCTACTAAGTAAACCCATGAAAACACAGGAAAGAAATAATCTCATACCAGAATAACAAAAAAAAAAAAAAAACAAACAAACAAAAAAAACACTTGCACTACCACCATACCACCACAACAAAGCAACAGGAATCAGTAATCATTGGTGATTGATACCAATCACCAATCATGATATCAATCATCAATATCAATGGTCACACTTCACACAATTAAGAAAGAGAGAAAGAGGGTCTAATGGGATGGGTCTTAATACAGGACACATCCTACTGTTACACCCAAAAACCACACCTTAAAATCAAGGATTGATAGCACCTCAGGGGAAATGATTGGAAAAGATATTCTAAGAAAACAGGTCTAAGAAGCAAGCAGGTGTAGCCATTGTGATATGTAACTAAATCAACTTCAAACTAAAAAAACTAGATAAACTAAATAAAAAAGCACAACAATTTTATCTATGGAAAAATCCAGAGATGACATTTCAATTTTTAATAATATCTATGCCTCAAACACAAATGTGCACACCTTTGAAGAAGAAACACTAATATAGCTGAAATCACACACTGGCCCTGACACATTGATGGTGGGAGATTTCAATCCTACTCTCACCAATGGATGGGTCATCGAGATAAAAATTATACAAAGAAATGCTACAGCCAACAGATATTATAAACCAGATGCACATAACAGATATCTACAGAACACAAAAGAATGTACCTTCTTCTCTGCACTTCATGAAACTTTTTCCACGGTTGACTACATATTCAGTCACAAACCAAGTCTCATCAGATATAAGGAAACTGGAATAACCCCTGCATCCTTTCAGACAAACATGGATTAAAGCTAGATTTCAACAACAGAAACAGCAGAAAGCCTATGAACAATCTCAAGAAAATTGAACAACTCTCTACTGAATGAAAAATGGGTCAAGGAAGAAAAAGAAAGAAAGAAAGAGAGAGAGAGAGAGAGAAAGAAAAGAAAGAAGGAAAGAAAGAAAAGAAAAGAAAAGAAAAGAAAAGAAAAGAAAAGAAAAGAAAAAAGGAAAAAAGAAGTGGGGGTACAGAGGGAGAGAGGGAGGAAGGAAGGAAGGAAGGAAGGAAGGAAGGAAGGATGGAAGGAAGGGCAGAGAGGAGAAAGTAAAGACTTTTTTCAAAATCCAATAAAATATTAAATATATACAACATACCCAGATATGCATAAAACACACTGAAACACAGTGAATGTGGTTCTAAGAGGCAAGTTCAGAGCACAAAGTGCCAACATACAATAAGTTGGAGAGATCTCATGCTAGCAACTTAACAACACAATAGAGGGTTCTAGGACAGAACGAGGTATGCATACCCAAGGGGAGTTGATGGCAGGAAATGATCAAGTTGATGGCTGAAATCAGTAAGATAGAAACAAACAGAACAATACAAAGTATATTGAAACAAAGAACTGGTTCTCTGAGAAAACAAACAAGTCAGAGAAACCCTCTTCCAAACTAACTCTAAGGTAGAGAGAGAATACTCAATTTAACATCAGAAATGAAAGGAGAGACAAATAACAGACACCAAGGAAATCCATGAAATCAAATGGGCATAATTTTAAAGCGTGAAATGCTGCACAAAATTGGAAAAATATAAACGAAATTGATAATATTCTTGAAGGTACCATCAAGAAAATTAAATCAAGGTCAGATAATCAATTTAAGTCATAGACCTATTACCCCTAGTGGAACAGAAGCAGTCATTAAAAATCTTCCAATTAAAGATGGTTTTAGGCAAGGGCTAGATGGTTTTAGCCAAGAATTCTACCATATTTCTAGATAAGAGGTAACATTATTACTCCTCACAAATAAAAACAGAAGGAATGTAATAAGTGGTCCCCTCTGGATCTGCTAGCTTGAAACACAATGGTTCACTACTTCTGTTTTAAAGATCTGTTTCTGCTCTGGTCTTAATGGACAGAGTATGGACAAGGTCAGATAGCCTGAAGCTGCCCAGTTCTGGGAAACTGTCTAACTAATGCATCCTTATTGCTTCCTCATATCACATTTCCACCCATATAGTTTACACAGGAAACCCTAGAGAAATTTCACAGTACTTCCTTATTGCTCTGAGGCCATTGACACTAGGATTTCTTAACTCACTGGATAGATCAGTCGACCTGCTAAGATAGAATTACCACAGAAAACTGCTTACACATTCCCCGCTTTTCTCCCCACTTCAAAAATTGTATAAATACTGGTACTTGTATTCAATGAATCAAAGGCTTGATAGGGAAATTGCCTTGCCTTTCATTTCTCGCACCTCCTTGTCCCCCAATACTCGCTCCCTCTCCTAGGGTTTTTTCTTGCAGAACCACACAGACTGGGACAATTGGCATCTCAACTTGGGACCCAAGAAAGAGGAATTAAATGAAGGACGTTGTACGATCAAAAGAAGCTGGCCAGCGAATAAGAAAAAAATTTGGTCACTGCGGAATCGCTCGCCCACAGAATAGAGACCTGGAAAGTAAGAGGACCATGCATTTATGGGACAAGGCATAAGTGTACAGGAAAAAGCTCAGAGGAGACTTTAAAGATTTAATTAAAGGCGTGAGGAGTAAGAGTTAAAAGAAAGATTTAGTTAACTTTTTAGAATGAAGAAAAAATAAAAAGTAGATTGTGAATAGCTCGGACTTAAAGGAAAAATAGAAAAGTAGCTTTTGAATAGCTCAAACTAAGCTTAAAAAGCAGAAAAGTTATTTGTGTCTGTTTAAATTGCTTCTTTTTGTAGCCTTTTTACTTGTACAAGTGATGGTAAGGGCCAAGCAGGAGAGGTGTGACCTTGTAAAAGAAGTGTGTCTGTGGTTTCCTCATAAAGGAACCATGAGGTTAAAAGCAGGAGAAGCTTTGTAGCAATACAATGAACAAAATAAGGAGCAAGATATGTCTGATGATTTTAACCTATAGGAAATGTTTAAGGATGGCTTAGAAAAACTTTTAGTTCCAGAGGTAGTCAGAATCACAACAGGAAGTAAGGCTGAATATATTGTGAAGGTTATGTCTTTTAAAGGAATTGGAATGGTGATCAATTAGATCCAAGAGATGAATTTGATCTAGAAGAGTGAGGCTGCCAGATACCATGATAAAAAAAACAGTCTTCACTTCAGGAAGTTGCAGGAATTAAGGAGGCAGTACATCTTATTGCTCCTCAAAGACCATACAGAAATTCCAGTCCACCTCTGCCCCCATCGAGCTCTGACTGCAGTCCATACAGGAATCTGTGGTTGCTGTCTACACAGCTGCTGCAGCTGCTGCCAGTTCAGTTCTGGCATGGCCGCAGCTGATAGCATGATCTCAGTGGTTGATGCAGCTAAGCTGTTTGCAGAGCCACAGCTACTGGGTCAGCTTTAGCTGATGGTTTGGTCCCTGCCTCTGAGGTAGCTAAAGCTACTGGTGTGGCCACAGTCTCAGAGACAGCCACAATTGTTGGCACAGCCTACAACCACGGTATAGCTTCGGCTTTGAGATTGCCACAGCTGCTTGCGCAGTTTAGCTGCCAGCAGAGCCATAGCTGTCTGTGCAGTCATAGCAGCCAATGCAGCCTTAGTTACATTCCAGCCACTGGCAGAGTCCCCATCTCTACCACTTATGCAAAGCTAAAGTAACAATCTAGCTCCTGCTTCTACCAAGAAGGCACAATTGAAATCTGTTTCCACCTGAGCAAATTAGTAAATTGTTTAAAAATGCTTTGAAGATTACAGATCTGAGGGTGTGAAAGTCTAAGTGATTGGTAAGGTCAGAAAAAGTGATTTAAAATGTATATACGTGTTTTTGTAAAGTTCTGATAAACTGATCCTACTATTAGCAGGAGCAAACTAAAGATTCTAAATTTCTTTTAGTTATAGATTTTAAGTACTTCACATTGGAAATATATCTGATTTTTTGGATAATGGAAAGTACTTCCAGTTTCATTTCCAATACCATTGAATAAAAACTAAAGGTTATACTTCATTAACACTGGCATGCATGCTGCCCTGAAACTTCAGAGAGCTGTGCCTTTTTTCCTGGGTGCACCCTTCCTTTAAAATTCATTTCCTTTTTCTCAGGCCTGATTCATTTTTGTTTTGATGATCATCAATTGTCAATGTCTTGATTTTGTTCTCTCTGTTCTTATTTATGTATGGATGGTGTCTAAATGTGTGGAAATGTATGTATGTTCTGTACTCATTTGAATATCATTGTCCTGAATGCTGGATGAGCAAAATGTAGGGCAGGTTTACCTTGGAAATGGTTCTTGCTGCAAACTCAGAAGAGTGACTTGTAGCAGTTTCTGCTACTAGCCAAAATTCCAGAATGGTTTATATACTGTCCTTGTAGTCTCTGTATCCATTTGCTCACATGGCTACAGAGATTGACCTTTTTGAAAGGCACAGGCTGAACTGTTTCAGATTTCTGCTGAAGCAGACAGACTATATAAAAGTAGCAGATTATCCCCAGATAAGTGCTGAGGTTTCTCTGGACTTGATTTTCAAAAAAGTTTCCGTGTGTATGTGTGTGTGTGTGTTTATGTGTGTGTGTATATTACAATGTGTTTTTCTAGTGTAAATCTAAAAAGAGAACATTTAATTAAAACTTATTACATTTGGTTGATAATAATAATTGATAATAATCTTGACTACCACATGTGTGATGTGGACTACATTTGACTTCCTGACAAATGAAGGAACCATGAAATTATAGACTTGACTAAAATTAGGTGAGGAATTACAATAGCACTATGAAAAAGGTGATGGACAGAATGTTCCTGTTGATATTTTTTATATATGGAGACTGATTAAGGAAAGCTTACACAATTGAGGGTATGCAGAGTGGCAATAGAAAAAAAAGAAGCTAAAAATACTGAGGAAGCTATGCTTTTTTAAAAAGATATAGATGATCATGAATCAGATCTAAGAGATGAGTCTGAGACAGAGAACGAGTTTGTCAGAGATCACTATTTGGATTCTGATCTAGATGGTAGAGGCGGTTTGAATTACACAGCTCTGCTAGCTATGTCTAGAAATATGGAAAGGATGTTTCAAGGAATATCTTTAACCGAACAGCCTTTGCTTCATAAGACTATAGAAATCAAGGAAGTGGCCACATGGCTGGCAGAATGACCACGTGGATGCTGCCATTTCTTCCAGGGTCAAAGAGACCGAATGTCATGTGACTTCACCACCATTTAAATAGAGGTAGTTTCATGTTGCCATTCAAAGAGACAACAGATCTCAGATATTTTATAGTAAATTGGATTTTGTATGTTTTTTTTCTATGCTAAGAATAAGATAGGATTTTTAAGAACAGTGTTTAATAAGGTATCAAAGCTATGTCTCTGTGCACAGCAAAATTTTCTCAGTGTGAGAGTTACAGAATTCAAACAAAGTAAATCAAGGCAGGTGAGGTTTGAGTAAACAACCTGGCAGCGTTTAGAGATGGCAAGGCCATGTGATGGTGTTTTCTATGCTAAAATTAAGAGAGGAATTTTAATACAGCTGAACTGCCCCTGCACCAGAGCTGATTCGGACAGGCCTGGAAGGCAGACTGCCACTGCATGTGTGACAGAAGGAATATACATTACAATAGAGAAACTTTATTTGTGGTGCTTCAGGCACACAGCTGAAAGATTTTAAACTACTTTTAAAATTTGGAATCTTTCAAGGATAGAGTTTAAGGAAACAGACTTTTTAAGGTATTTTAAATTTATGATTGGAAATCACTGCAAAATGAGAAGTGTGTTATAAGTGTCATAACATCAGAAAGATTAAGAACCCCTGGCTTAATTTGTCGCTGCGAATATGTGTGTTTTATCTGCTTGTCTTTCCTAGCTTTGTTAAGCCTTAGCTATTTTGATAATTAAAGAGAAAAAAATTTTTTAAAATATTATGGAATGATAGATTCTCAAAAGCCCAGGAAGGGAAAATTCCCAGTCTCTCTATAAATTATAAATTATAGTTATTAGTTAAAATTTTGTTTTTAACAGGAGTTTTCAATTCAGAAATTATTTTTAAAAGTTAATATCTAACTAGGAATAGGACAGAATCAAAACCTGGAATAAAGTAATATTCTGAATTGGAAGGTTGGTAAAGGGCATCAGGGGCAACATTTCTTACTTGCATAATTAAAGATTACCTATAAATTTATAGGAAATAGATATTACAATAGAAATGGAAGAATACCTATATAGACCCAATTAATAAGAAATATTTATCAATCAAGGTTTGGGTCTGAAGGGACAAAGTATACATTAACCTTTAACTCCTTCTGAAAACCTTTATGAGATAGCTTAAGGATATTTTTAGCAGAAACTACCAACCAAACTGAACTCCATGCTACACTCCTGTGTGAGTGGAACAGTGACCTCTAAATACAGACAGATGGGATTCTTCTATTTTTGTTATTAAAAAGGAAATCTGTGATATGAAAATTATTATAGGACTTGAGAAAAGTAAATAAGGCCATAGAATTAATGGAAGCCTTACTACCTGGGCTGCCCACTCTTTCTGCTATTCCTATAGATACTTATAAACTTATTAGAGAGCTTAAAAGATTACTTTTGCACTATTCCTCTTGCTCCTGATAATAGTAAAAGATTTGCTTTTTAGCATACCTTATATTAATTTTAAAGAGCTTATGGAAAGATATCTTTGGGAAATTCTTCCTCAAGGAATAGCTGGCTAATAGTTCTTTATTATGTCAGAAGTTTATAGCACAAGCAGTTGAAAAAACCAGAAAACAATTCCTGATTTTCTATTAGCTTTTGAGCAAGAAGGAGTTTTACTTACAGCATAACCTCATTTACAGCAAGCTTTAAAAAATCAAGTTGCAGTTATTGCTCCTGAAAAGGTGCAACAAGAATTACTTTATTCATATTTGGGGCATAAATTATATCCTCTAATTATACTGCCTCAGAAAGTACAGATTAGAAAAGATAAAAATTCTATATGATTTTTCAGAAATTATTAAGAGATATTAATTGGCTTAAGCCACATTTAAAAAATCTCTATAGGAGAATTAAAACCATTATTGTCTATTTTTAAAAAAGGAAATGTTACACTTACATCCCCTAGGTAGTTAACAGTATATGGACAGGCCATGGAAAAACAACAAGTTCAATATATAGATTATAACCAAGAATGTGCTGGAAATATCTTATCTACCAACTTAAGTTCTACCCAATTGGAACTTGGACTAAAAGTGCATGCTATACATCATCAAAATAGTCAAAGTCTTCAAAAACAATTTAATTTTATCAGATATGCAACTCGTTAAATTGTTAAACAATGCATCTCATGCCCACAGCATCATGCAGTACCTCAGTATGGAGTAAATCCTGGAACCTTAAAGCCTAGTCAAATATGTCAGAGGGATGTTGCTCATGTTCCTGAATTTGGTAATTTAGAGTTTCTATTATGAATGTTGATACTTACATTTTCAGATTACCCATACTACTGGCATCCCCTACAATCCTCAAGGATGGGGGATTGTTGAAAGAACATACTGCACAATCAAAAATATGTTAAAATAAATAGAAAAGGGGGAATCATCAGACATTCAGGAAAAAAGCTCTTTAAAACTAACCTTACAGTTGGTCTCAGGAAAAGGCCTCTTCCTGGAAGACATGCCCATGTCACATAAACACTTGTGTGATATCACTGTAACAAGCGTTGCTACCCTCCCAGATAATTCTTATCTCTTTCCCCTCTATGACACTCGGTGGGCCTGTAGTGATGGTTTTTCCCCCCTGCATATTTGCTAAACTCCTTAAAACAAAACAAACCACGCACTGCATCTCAGTACAGCTTATACCAAGATTAAAGTATTATACAGAAGAGCAGTTCTCCCTAGCATGGGACCTGAAATATGACCACAGCCTCTTTTAAGAACAAAAACAGAGCCTATTTCTGCCCTCTGGCAGTTCTCCTAGGCCTGGGAGCCACGGGACCCAGGGTGGGAATAACGTCTCTTGTTTTATCCAACAATCATTACTCAGATCTTCGCCTGTAAATTGAGGAAGACCTGGAACACCTGGAATCCGCCATCTCCCATTTCCCACTTGCTGAGGTTTTCCTGCAGAATAGGTGAAGCTTAGGATTCTCTTCCAGCAGGATGGGCTTTGTGCTGCCCTCAGGGAGGAATGCTGTTTTTATGGCTGAAATCAGGGAAAGTCTTAGAAAAGCCCTAAAGGCAAAGGCAGCAAGAGCAGAACTGGTTCCAAAACTGGTATTTCAGCTCCCCTTTACTAACAACTCTACTACCTTCTCTGCTAGGATCTGATAGGATTACTCCTTTTAATATCTTTTGGGCCCTGGGCTTTAATAAATTGACCAATTTTATAAAACAACAGGTGGATGCCATTCAAGTGAAACCCACACAGGACTACCATAGGCTAGATCAGGCCAATCAAGGCCTGACCAAGGACTAACAATGGTCTTTTGAAGGATTTGGAATCTATTTCCCAAGGCCAATAGGCTAGTACCAATTGGCTTTTTACTGTAAAAAATATTTTTCCATGGTCAGATAACAAGTTCTCACTCTTTGAGAAGACAATTTGGACTGCGAATGATGCACGTAGAACTTGCCATTCTCTCCTAAGACAGAACCCAGTAGTACTCAGATCTACTGTGCCCATCTTAGTATGGTTAAAACGCACCAGCTGGGGCATGGGACTGGGTACCCATGGAAGGAAAGGTCCTCCAATGGAAATGGTACCTATCTGAGGTCCTTCGAGGTTCATACCTATCTGCAAAGGGTTAGTACCAATGGTGCCAGAACAGGTGTTGTGCTTAACGCCTGCTAAAGAGGGTGCTATTGTGCCACCTAGAGACACCACCCCTCCCCAGAAACAGGTACTCATTAGAAAATGGAGGACAGGTCAATACACCCCCTCTCTGGTTAATGCCTGGTTCACTGATGGTTCTGCAACCGCCCGGAACAATGTTGTCGTCTTCAAGGCAGCAGCCTTGAGACCAGAGCCTGGAATGGTCATAATAGACCAGGGCAAGGCAAAATCTGCACAACATGCAGAAGTGATGGCTGTATTATTGGCAGCTCAACAACCTTTACACTTATTCACCGACTCTTGATGTGTGGCCAATGGCCTAGCTATTTGATCTGGGAAATGGAAAATTACTAATTTAAGAATAGATGGAAAAGATATATGATCTAGAGAAGCATGGGAAGAACTGGCAGATATTAGTAGGAGAATACCCTTAATAGTTTATCATGTAGATGCTCATCAGAGTTAGGACAATTTACAAACCAAATATAATAATGAGGTAGATAAATTAGCAGCTTTAACCATTAAACTTAAGGTTCATTATGAAGCCGAATCAAAGAAAAGTAATAATTAGGATAAAGTAGAAAATTGAGGACAAAAAATTAGAAATCCCCATAGCATCTCAAGAAATACTTCTAATTCATATGTTTCTAGGACATCCTGGAACACATGGAACATATCTATGGTTTAGTAAGAGAGGACTAAAGGTTATTTGGCAGCATCTTAATTCTGCTGCCTTGAATAAACAGAAAAGGGGGAATCTGTAGTAAGCAGTCCCCTCTGGATGCAATGGCTTGAAACACAAAGGCACCCCACTTCTGTTTTAAAGATCCATTTCTGCTCTTGTCTTAATGGACAGAGTACGGACAAGGTCAGATAGCCTGAAGCTGCCAAGTTCTGGGAAATGGTCTAGCTAATGCATATTTATTGCTTCCTCATTTCACATTTCTACCTCTATATTTTACACAAGAAGCCCTAGAGATATTTCACAGTATTTCCTTATTGCTCTGAGGGCATTGACACTAGAGTTCTTAACTCACTGGATAGACCAGTCCACATGCTAAGATAGAATTACCACAGATACCTTCTTACGCATTCCCCGATTTTCTCCCCACTTCAAAAATTGTATAAATATTGGTATTTATATTCAATAAATCGAAGGCTTGATCGGGAAATCGCCTTGCCTTTCATTTCTCACACCTCTTTGTCTCCCAATCCTCGCTCCCTTACCTAGGGTTTTTTCTTGCAGAACCCCATAGACTTGGGCAAAGGAACATTGCCCAATTTTTTTTTTAATGAGATCATAGTTAAACTGATACCCAAACCACATAAAGTCAGAATCAAGGAAGACGATTACAGACCAATTTTCCTTAGAACATAGATAAAAAATACTCTAGTAAAGTACTTGCCAACTAAATGCATCAAAAGTTCCCCCATCATGACAAAATAGGCATCACCTCAGAGATGCAGGTACAGATACATGTATGAAAATCAATAAATGTAATCAGCCATGTAAAGAAACTGAAAGAAAAATGTGACACATATGATTGTCTCATTAAATGCTGAAAAGGCCTTTGACCAAATACAACAAATACTCCTTCATGACATAAAGTCCAGAAAAGATTAAGTACATGAGGGGCATACCTGAGTATAATATGGGTAATAGCTACAAAAAATCTATAGCCAACAGCAACTTAAGCTCAAAGAGAAGTTCAAAGCAATTCCACTAAACCCAGGAACAATACAAGGCTGACCATTCTCTCCATATCTCTGCAGTACAGCACTTGAAATTCTAGCTAGAGCAGTAAGTCAACTGAAGGATATCAAGAGAGTACAAATTGGAAACAAATTCAAAGTAATGTTATTTGCAGATGATAGAATACTATGTGTAAAGTGGCCCTAAAAGTTTCACAAAAACCCCTACAGATCTATTGTTCTTCAAGCTAAATAGCTGAACACAAAATTAACTCAGAAAAATCAGATAGCCCCTCTCTATATAAGTGGTAAATGGATTAAGAAAAAATTCAGGAAAGTATCACCTTTCACAAGAGCATCTAGCAAGTAAAATGTCTTGGGGAGTCTCTAACTAGGAAAATGAAAGAATAGTAAAATAAAATCTTCAAGTCTTTGGAAAAAGAAATTGAAGAAGTTACCATATATGGAAAGATCTCCATCGTTTAATACAAAATATGCATAAAGACTGGTATGAACACAGACATGTTTGTCAATGGAATCAAATCAAGTAATAAGACTTAAGCCCACACAACTATAGACACCTGATTATTTATTAAAGAACTGGAAATATACTTTGTAAAAAGACAGAATTTCTGTAAGCAGACAATGGTCTAACTGAATGTCTGCAAGCAGAAGAATACAAATTGATCCATATTTATCATCCTTTACAAAACTTACCTCCAAGTGAATCAAAGACCTCAACTTAAAAGCAGAACCACTGAGCCTGGTATAAGAGAAAGGGGAGCTACTCCTGTAGCCTAAAGAATGAGAAATTATTTTTATCAACTCCACATGTGACTGAGGACTATTAACCAAACTATATAAATAACTCAAGAAATGTGAATCCAAAAAACAAACAAATTTAAAAAAGGATACAGATCTAAAGAGAAAATTCTCAACAGAGGCATTTCAGATGATTGAGAAACACTTAAAAAAAGGTTCAACATCCTTAGCTTTCAGAACAATGCAAATCAAAGCAACTTTGGGATTACATCATATACCTGTCAAAATGTTTAAGATCAATAATACAAGTGGCAGTTCATGTTGCTTATGGGAATACTCCTCCTTTGCTGGCAGGAGTGCAAACTCATACAGGCACTCTGGAATTCAATGTGGCAGTTCCTTGGGAAGGTGGGAATCCCCAACTATACCACTCTGGGGCATATACCCAAAGGACACACCATCATACCACTTAGACACTTGTTCAACCATGTTCATTACTGCTTTATTCATAATAGAAAGACACTGGAAACAATCTAGATGTCCCTCATCAGAAAAGTGGATAAAGAAAATGTTGTACATTTACATAATACTGTATTAGGTATTGACTAACGGCATATTGAAATTTTTTGGCAAATAGATAGAACTAGAAAATCATCTATATTGTGGTAACCCACACCCAGAAACATAAATATGGTTAAATGGAGGTATTAGCAGTTACATGTGGATATTGGATACAAAATAAATGATAACCTAGATATAAGTGATTAACAATTCATAGACCCAGAGAAGTTAGATAAAGAGGAAGTGTCTAGGGGGTACACATGGAATTCCCTGGGAGAGGAAACTAGAACAGATTGTATGAGTGGACTGCATTAGGATCAGCTCAGAAAGGGGAGGGAGATAGGATATAGTGAGAGAATATAGGAAAGACATCTGGAATTGAGGGGCATTTGAGGGATGACACAGAACCTAAATGCATTTGAAACTACATAAAATATATGAAAAAGATCCTCATGAGGTCTCTTAATAATGGGGGATTTGGAATCTCATCTGGCCATGTCTTCTAACTAAAAGAGTCTTCCAGAAGTGGGACTGGGTTGCATTCATTTGCATTCATTTGCAAAGAGGATCCCAAGGAAATCCCTGGACAATGCATCCCATTGCTAAGACAATGGGTTGTTCTCTGCAAAGTAACAATGAGGCCTCATCACCAAGGACAATACACACACTAACCATTGAACATGGAGTAGCCCAGCAGGTGCCTACATAGATCGTTCACCCCTACATTCTAGTGTCTCTGGTATGGGATGGTTTACCTCAGTCTACCAAAATAGAAACATAGACACAAACCAAGTCACAAAATTTTTGACCTATAATCTGTCATGCTTGTTAGATGCTAGGGCAATGGTAGCACAGAATTTGTAGGGTTACCTAACTAATATCTGATTTGACTTAAGAACCACTCCACAGGACCCATACCCAACCAAGTCTAGGTAACCAAGGGCCAGAAACAGATTAGCCCAGAGACCTAAGGTAAAACCAAACACTAGTTAAAAAAAAATTAGAGTACAGCATCAATAAAATGACTACTAATGATACTCTGGTATATTTATGAATCAGTGCTTTATCCAGTCATGATCAGAGAGGTTTTCTCTATCCTCAGATGGGAACAGATGCAGAGATCCACAGCTGGACATTAGTTAGAGAAGGAGTCTAAATAGAAGATCTCCATCAAGTCATTAAATCTCTCCATTTCAAGCTCAAGAAATCCCAAAGAAGAGAGAATGATAAGAGGTAGAAAAGATGGGGGACAGTGGAAGAACAAGGCTCTGTGAATATACCAAACAAAGGATACATGAACTCAGAAACTGAAGGAGCAAGCACAGGTTTACAGGGGTCTACTCCAGGTCCTCTGCAAATATATCATAGCTTCCAGCTTAGGAATTTTATGGGACTTGAGAATGAGAATGAGTGAATCTCTGATTCTTGGGCCTGATCTTGAGGCTCTTTTCTGCCTGTTAGGTTGCCTTGTCTAACTCCAATATGATGTTGTTTTCCCTTATCTTATTGTATTTTAATGTCATATCTTTGTTACCACTTAGAGCATTTTCTTTTCTAATTAGACAAAGAAAATGAGTGGATCTGGAGGGGATTGGACATGGGGAGGAACTGGGAGGAATAGAGAGAAGGAAAACTGTAATCTAGATATAATGTATGAGAAAAGAATCTATTTTCTTTTTCTCATTTTTTTACTCTTAAAGATTATAACTTTTATTAAGTTTATTAATATTCATAGGTGTGGTGTTTATGTAGAATGCATATTTTAAATTTGTTCATCTCTCACACAATACAACCCAACCTTAGTTTTGCCTCCCTCTACTCCTCCCAGTTTGCCCCCTCTTCACTACCCAACATTCAGGCCTCCTCTGTTTTCCTTCAGAAAAGAGCAGGACTCCAGGGATATCAATCTAACTCAGCATAGAAAGATATAAGACTAGGCGCAAAATGTTCTGTCAAGGCTGGATGAGGCAATCCAATAGGATGAAAAGGGTCCCAAGAGGAGAGAAAATGGCCTCTCCCTCTCAAGAGCTGAGATTAAAAGTGTGTGCTACTGTATGCCCAGATGACTATAGGTCTAACTGCAGATCTCTGAGTTTGTCTCTGTTGGATGTGTATTTTATGCCTTGGTTTCCATTTGCTCTCTGGACTTCTGGCCTATGTAGCCTGTAGAAAACAGAGGGTCTCTATGCAAGTTGTGAGCTGGACTTCTGATGGCCCAGGTGGCCTCTGGTCATGCAGGGGCATCTGATGAACCCAAGATGGGAGTAGAGACAGGGAGGTGAGAAGAGGAGGGAAATACTGAAGTTAGTTTCAAAGGAAGGTGAGCATCGAGAGAATATGAGAGGTCCCTGGGCAGATGGTTTACCTGGCCAGCATAACTTCTGGACCAGGGGAGCAGAGGTCTCACCTGACATGGAGGCTGAGACATGTCTATTGGCCAAGAAGGGAGGGAATATGGATAGTGGTGGAGGGAAGCAAGAGAAAGGGGGAGGTCTGCAAATGGCCTACCTAGAGTTCTCAAAGAATCTATTTTCAATAAATGAAAAAATCTGTTTGAAAATTTCCAGGTTGTACAAACTAGACTCCATTGTTTTAATGCAGATGAAGCAGCTCATGTTTATGAATATGCATATGTACATACGTACATACATATAACAATAATTAATATAAAAGGGGCCATGAATTTATAAGAGGTCAATGAGGGTTGCATGGAAAGATTTAGAGAGAGGAAAGGGAATTGGGGTGTGCGGAATTGTGTAAATACTTTATAATCTCAAAATGAAAGACTTCTTTTTTAAAAATGGATTAGTATTTTAGAAAAATTATGCTGTATCAGATTTTGTGTGTGTCTGTGTGTGGGGGGTGGGAATGTTTTTGTTACTGTGATGGAGATTAGATATCAGGAGTTGGTTGGGCTTTCTGTGGTTAAATGTCTGTCATATATTTTTCTGAAATATACAAACAGGAGGATATATGTAATGTGTATATATATACATATATATATACACACACTCACACATATATATGATATACAGGAGGAGATAAAGTCCTAATTTGGTTATAAGGTCATTTTCTTCTGTGTGGCTGGTAATGAAACCACAGGTTTCATTTATCTCTAGTCTTTCTCTGAGAATTAACCAATCTCTTATTCCCTTGACCAGGTAAAATGTTGTATAGGAGTCTTGTACATAGGTAGTCCTAATCAGAATCCTAACCCAGAATCCCTCACCTGGTACAGAAAGATGTGGGACTGGGCTCCTGGAGCTAAACTGCAGAGTGGTATACTTGAGCTTGGTGTGAGAGGCAAAGCTGCTAGGCACCTGGAATGAAGTTTCCAGGTGGCATGTGTGGGCCTAAGCAATGAATATGTGGTTTCTAACCTGATACAGGACATTCAGCCAGCATGGGCAGGGATGAACATGGAAGTTGGGATCCCTCCATTGGTGAAGGTGAATATTCAGGCTGGGCTCCTGAAGCAAAATACCTAGGCCTCAACTGAAAGCCTCAGAGCCGAAGGAAAGATGTTTCCTAAGAGGTCTCTAGCTATGGGATCTTGATGGTCCAATGCTGTGGACTCTGAAACTCTGGTACTATGGGCTCTGTTTAGTGTGACTCTAATTCTCAACAGTAAGACCGATCTGGACCCGGACAGTTGAAAATGTTAATTTGCTAGGCTGTGGCAGGACATACCTTTAATCCCAACACTTGGGAGGCAAAGCCAGGTGGATCTCTATGAGTTTGAAGTCAGCCTTGTCTTCAGAGTGAGTTCCAGGACAGTCAGAGAAACCCTGTCTTGAAAAGGAGAAAAAGAGGAACTACAAAATAGCTTTGAATATGGGACAACCGAAGCTATGGATAATTGGGAATGTTAGGCTCTGAACTAACCAATGCTGAGAGTTCTGTATAGTCAGATATTCTTGGCTCTGGATAATCAAAAGATGTGGGTTCTGTACTATCAGAAAATGTGGGTTCTCAGCAAGCAGACACTATGGGTTCTGAAAAGTAACCTCTGGATAGTTGAAGTCTGTACTCTAGAGAGTTGGAGGTTGTGCACTCATGGAAGTGGGATGCTGCATCTATGGATCATCTTGACAGATTACATATGTAAGTTCCTTATGAATCCAAGGTCTTCAGACCCTTAGATGTCATCTCTGTTCACTCATGCAAGATGGATTCTGGTTAATTACGGGCTGTTGACTCTGACCTGTCAGAGATTGTAGTGACTGGATGGTAAGAAGTTGAACAGTTTGGTTTGTCATGTATGATGGTCTATGGCTTCAGCAACTGTGATAGCAAAGATGTGCAAAGCTGGGGGCTGTAAAATGTGGAAAGTCAGTTGTGGGTATTGAACAATGAAAATTACAGGTTTGGAATTGTCCAATACTGTGGCATATAGACAAAGATTTGTTCTGGGAGTTTGTAGACACTTGAGACACTAGACATGGTGAACACTAGATAGCTGGGCATTTTTTGGTCTGGGCATTGAGACACTATTGGCATCCCATGGATTTAATCATAGCCTGCAGAGTTAGATATGGTGCGTTGTGGACAGTCAATCATCTGCTGTAAGCTCAGAACAGCTGTATGCTGTGTGGGTAGACAGAATTTGTTGGCTTTCCAAAGTCATCCTATATGTGATCCAGAGAGTCAGATTTTTGTGGGCTGCAGCTAGCCAAATGATATGAGTTCTTGATAGTGATCTAAAGCTATTGTCTCAGGGGACCTCAACACTGAAGCTTTGCAAAGTTAAAAGCCATGGGACCATAACATTCAAATGAGGCTTCTTTTGGACTTTGGAGGGCATATCTTTGCCTCCCATATCTGAATTCTTCCTTCAGTTCTTCCCTAAAAAACAGTATTTCACATACACACAAACACATGCATGCACACATACACACACAGAAACACACACACACACACACACAAATGCATATGCACATGCACACACGCATGCACACATACATACATACACACACACACAAACAACAAACACACACACTATATGAGTACTTACTTTTACAATTACCTGTCCTTTTGGCCTTGCTTTGCTGAGGATGTAGAATGGGTGGGGAGGTGAGGGAGAGGGACAGAACATTTCTTCTAGGTTGTGTCTCATTCCTGCAGTTTTTGGTGATCATGAGGACCATTTGGGTCAGGAGTTAAACTTCAGAAAGGAACTGTAGTCCATCTGTACTACAACACAGCTCACCCCTTCTGTTTTGGTAGAATCATTGTGATGTTAATGCAGGTTTTTCCTGGAAATCAAACTCTTCCAGATACTTTGGAAACAGTATCAGCCTACTGGAAGTGATAAAGGATGATAGCAATGAATATAAAACTTATCAGTATCTACTAGGTCAGTCATGTTTAATTTTTAGGGCATTGAGAAGTTGTAAAGCGCTTGGAATGTTATCTGCAAACTCCAGGCCCAAAACTATTGAGAGATGAGAATATTCTAATGAATATTATTTTTTGGTGTAATGGTCCTAGGTCAATAGTACTATTCTGTTGAGACCATACTCTGTCTAAATGATTATTAACCAATTCCCATTGATGTTTAGATCTTTTATAAGGTGAAGCAGAGATACAAAGGAAAGTATGGTTGTAATGGCAAGTAATGGTTAGTTGAAATTTCATTGCTTGCATTTTTTACCGAATCCAATGAATCCCAATCCTATTCTTATGGGCATTGAGCATTCTGAAAAGTCTGATTAGTTCTTCTTGTTTTCTTTCTATCATTGAAATATTTTTTTTTAACTAGCTCATTGGTAAACTGTTCTGTTCTACCAACTGTTTGAGAGTCTATGTTCCTACAGTTAAGCAGTTATGATTCCATTAAGCAGTAGGATGCCATTAATTAACAATTTTATAAGGCTTAGTTCCAGTTTTTAGTACTATCATAATTTTGCCAGTATAGTATTTATATTCTGATGACTATTCTTTTAGTTTTACAGGGACCCATCCAAAGGAGACTGGTTTTAATATCATAAAACAAGAGTTTAAGGTATTAATAATAAGTTATGTAATGTGATAAAAGGTACACAAAATATGGTACAGGATGTACCACATATAATTCATGTTTATGGCTTCAATTAGTAAAACATAAGATAGAGTAAGAACTAGAAGTGACATATAGGTGAAATTCAGGAAAGTATCCCTCTGTTGTTTTCTGGTACTGCATCATAGTATAACTTAATCAATCTTGTTGCAATCTAAAGGACACTTTAGGAAAAGGCACAGACAAGGAGCCTGGCTACAAGTTATGAAGGGAACAGTACCCAAGCATTGTCTAGGCCCTAGAGGCAGTTAACATAGAATCATGAATTTGGATAAAATCATAAATTTCTCACTTGTGTTATGTTTTCCTTTTTTAGATGCCAAAGGGAGAAATTTATAGAAACAATTTTTAAAATGTAAAGTTATATGTTGCTTTGGCAAGTTGCTCTTGAGTGGTTAATCTTTTTGTGTTTATTTTTATATTTGATCTTTGAGCAATAAATGAGCTCCTTCAATTATGGACTGTGTTTGGGAGCTATGGGGCATGCCACAAGAGGCATGAACATTCCAAAGTTGAAAAAAGAAAAAGAAAGAGAGAGAGAGACAGATAAAAAATTTAGACTCAGAAGCAGGACCATGTGGGTTTTAATCCATCTTGAGATCCTGGCAACAGAGAAAACCGTCAACATGCACCTGCCAACATGTTGAGCAGATTCTTGTGTTTGAGGAAAAATAAAAACTGAAAAATATCACCTATCAGTATAAACATGAAGACATTTTAAATGGCCAAAGTAAATTCAAAATTTTCAAGACTGAGACTATGATAATTTTAATTATTTTGAATACATTAGTAGGCAGTATTTATAACTATTGCTAAGTGTAGATTACTGACATGTGAGGACTCTATTGATTTAAATGGAGGCTTTAACATCAATGTATTAAATCTTTCAAAGTTTTAGTATTTTGGTATCGTCATTAAGGTTCAATTTCCATACGACTTAAGCTGCTTCCTCAAACCCTCACAACTGGCATAAACCTTTTCTTTCTCTTTCCACTCTGGAAACATGCAGACATATTAATCTTTATCATAACTTGTATGAAGGGAGAATTCTTGGCATTAATGACCTTAGTATTAGTAAAAATAGATCTAAATGTCTCTCTCTCTCTCTCTCTCTCTATATATATATATATATATATACACACACACACAAATTCTACACCATACATATGCATACATGTATGTGTATAAAGGTACATACACATAAATATGTATGTATTTGTGTGTGTGTATTTGTGTATTCAAGGGTGTAACACATTAAAATGAATTGTAAACTCCAAGATGTCTTTGTTGCCCTCAAAGTAGGTTTTGAAAATGACAATTTATATACTCTAGGATTTGTCTCACATGGGCCCAGTTAAAATGAGGATTTTGAAGAATATGTTTGTTGGTTGGTTGCTTGGATGTTTTGTGTGTTTCTTTAAAAAAAAAAAAGCAGTAGTGATCAAAACTATATACAAAATATGTGTATACTCACACACACAACATATCTAAAATCATAGACATAAAATATCCCCTTTATCTTGAGAGATGGCAGCTGTCTAATAGAAAGAAATATATCTTGTAGTTGGAGTGATTATCTCAAAGTGTATTTATGTCCTCAAGCAATATTAATACCTTGTTGTGGACTGAAATTGGGATAAGGAACGTGGAGGTAACATCTTGACTAGCATTTTTTGATTATGTATACCTTGTCCTTAAAAGCAGATTTAAAATGTTTAAATTAAAAACTCATGTTATTTGTTTCAAATGAAGACCTACAACCATTGGCTAGTTTTACTTGTTTTAAACTTTGAAGTTATTTTGGTTAAAATACTTTCTGTCTTTTATCATTGTACTGTTGCTTTGTGTTTGGTTTTTATTTATTTACTCATTTTAATTTTTCTTATATTGGTTTTTTGCCTGCATGTATGTCTGTGTGAGAGTGTCATATCCCCTGAAACAGGAGCTACAGACAGTTGTGAGCTGCCATGTCGGTGCTGAGAATTGAACCCGGGTCCTCTGGAAGAGTAGCCAGTTCTCTTAACCACTGACCCACCTTGCGTGTCCCATTATCTTCTTTCTTAAAAGTTCAGTTTTTTTATGACCCAAAATGAAACTGAACCAAGTTTCCTTTATTTTACATGAGCACTTATTTATAAGATAATTTGGCAATAAGCACAGTATTTAAAGGTAAAATTTGACACATGATATGTTCATATGATAATCATACATAAGCTATATTTTAATAAATTTAGAATTTGAAAATCACTGTTTGTTGGTATAATGTTTTATATATGTGCACTTACATACACACACACACCCACAGAGTCCAACCTTGATTTTAAAAAACACAGACGAAAAACCTTACCACTAACGGTTCTACATTAAAAATATTTTGAAGAAAATATATGACTGTTATGCTGCCCATTTTAAATCAACAGTTAACATTTAATATACGTAGATATTTAGAATCTGTTTTGGAAGACATCCTTATCAAAAAATGTATTAATATAACAGTAAAAGTTTGTGAAAAGTTTGTGTTAAATGTACTCCTTGCAGCTGCCAAGTTAGGTGGTAGGACTTTTCCTGTAAGGCTTTTTTTCTGCCCTAAGGAACAATATTTTCACATGTATAATATGTTTCTGTGGCAGAGAAAGAAAGACTAATTCAAAGGACTTGTCAGATTATTATTAGCATTTTGGCACATAACTGAAGAAGAGCAATATCTAGGATAACACACCCACACACACACATAAACAAACAAATATGTAACATTTATGTATAAAATGATTCCAAGAGCCTAACTTCTTCTTGATACTTTTTAGTTTCCTGTGATTTGTTATTTAACTGAGTAGTGTTGTTTCTGGTAAAAAATGTTTTCTTCTGTGGGGACAAAAGTGTCTCTTCCTGTCTATTCAACTTTTTATCACTCGCATTGATAAAACAAATTGACAGTGGAAATATTAACTGGAAAAGACACATATAAATTGAAATAAATGTGTAAGACCATAGGCATTATACAAAATAACAAGCTCAAAATAAATAGTAAGATAGTTGTTTGAATATCATCTCAGGTCACAACATAGACAAGTTTGGAAAGAAAATAAATAATCCTTAGGGAAGTTGAATGAGTCATAACAGACACCAGCCTCAGACAAAAATTCACCAAATACAGTTGTGATATTTTACTTTTAGTCTCCTATAATGTGTTTATCCTTACCTTGCTGATGACATTTTAATAATAAGAAGGCAATAGATGTAAAGTGTGTTGTCTCTGGGCAGGTCTGGTTGTTAGATAGCTAAGAGCAACCTGAGAGCAAAGACCTCCCTACATTTGCTATTCTTTAATGTTCCTTAGTTTGAACACCAAGGAAATATATTTGAATGTATCAATTATCAAATCTGAAAGGGTTGGGGGGCTAATGTTTCTATCTTGAGAATCAATATATAAATAAAGGGTAAAATGATTATTTATGCTAAAAAATTATAGAAGAGTATTTCTAATGCCATGATATATGATCACAATATTTTAACTTGAATCTGTATGTGCATTGTAGTTGGGCATATCAATAATAATGATAATTTAAAAAAAAACAAATAAAGTAACATATAAAATAATGAATTTTGAAAAAACTCAAATGGCCACAGTTTTAAAAACTTTTATAGACATAACTTACAAAATATTATCAGAGGTCTCTATGATAGCTATGAGAGCTATCATAGCTCTCTAAGGAGCTGAGGACAAAGTAATTATTTGTTGTTTCCCAGGCTGCTTTCTAGCAGATGACTTGGAGGTTACAACCTGTGCCTAGTCAGATCTCTCCACTCTTTCCTATGACAGTATCAGGAGAACCAAATTAAAAGCAGAAAGTAGAAATACACACACACACACACACACACACACACACACACACACACACACACAGATATTCAAGGTAGTCACATTGGGAAGTAGGACAATGAGATCCTCAAACCCCTGAGGTTCATCTTAGAGTATTGAAGTAGGATAAAAGTCTCAACAGAGGGTCAAAATATGCACATTGAAGCAGTCCTGATCAATTTAAAGTTAAGCCCCAGTGACTTATCATTACCTGGGGCTTAGTGTCTCACATTCTGTATGGTAACCTGTTTGACAAGTGACTACAAGTACTTAAATCTATTTCAGAAAGACAACCTCCCTCTCCATATTGCACCATTTTCTTCTCCCGTCCTGAGATCCCAGGAGAAATGTCATTGTCCTTCAGACTTATTTTTCAACATTCCCTCAGGCTCATTCTTTCAACAGTCTCACAGACTGAAAGTTCCAAGTATCTCTTTAGAATCTTTATACCTGTCATACGGTTTACAGCAGCAGGTGGGTGTGGTGGGGTTGGAGGTGGGAGATGTTCTGTTTCTGTCAAAGATTTTCAACTCTGTGGCACTTCAGATATTTCTAAATTCATTTTTGCTATGTGTTACATTACTACATACAAAAATGATCCCCAGAAAAGCCAGAAAAATCTCTCAACAGATTATGGAATGATCTAAAAAATGTCTATTTTTTGAAGTTGGAGGTACTAAAAACATTTAGTGGATTTCTTGTAAGAAAAAGAGAAGCAAGGGAACACAGATCCTGTGTTTAACAGGACCAACCAGTCAAACAACAGATTAAGATGCTTGAAGATATGTTTCATCATACATCCCAGTAATACTGGGGTGGTGGCAGATTGGACTTCATTTGGTTTATTTTTAACAGCATGAGGCAGTCCTCTAAACTGCATTGTTACCCAATACAGGCCAAACTAAGATTTTTGACCCTAAGGCTGAAAGGAATTTTAGGACAAGTTTGTATAGTAGACTTTTTCACATAAGCATGAGATAAGTTAAAGGAGAAGAAACTGTTCAAGGAAAACTGTTAAGTCTAAGATAAAGAAGAAGGTCAGTGAAAGACATAGACAGGGAATGATGAAAGACTTTACCTATAGATGATAGGGAGTCTACGTATTTACTAGAACATGCCCAATCTGTCCAGGATTATCTGGTCTCTACCTCATCTCATAATGGGTCAGTGGAACAGTATACATCTGCAAAAAGGTTTATAGACACCTTCCTATCTTTAGAATTGGCTCATGGATATGACACATCTGCAAAAGTTATTCTAGAACATATACAACCTGCACACAGAGCTCAGAATCCAACCCTCGGTGATCAAGGTGTTATTGGATGGAACACATGTACAAAAGAGCATGCAGAATCTTGCACATCTAAAGAAGGGAATTCCTTGGATTCCACCTGTGCATAAGGACCACAGGACCTTCCCAACCTTCATCTCCTCCATCTGGAGATAGTGTTCTTCAGTTTCCTCATATACATACTAAGAATTACTAGCTTTCCTACCAGCCCGTGAGGTTCATAATTTTCCTTCATACTCCCATGGTGCTCTATTAGAGGGCAAACCTACAGAGAGAGCTTTAGTACAATCTTCTAATTCTGAAGACATTGTAAAGCCTAGCATGTGTACACAAGACACACAAACACCTTCTGCATCTGAGCAAGAGGCTAGGATCTACCACATCTGACCAAGGTGCTTTATGAACTTCCCCATCTAGAAGAGAGGGTTTCCTGCATATGCCTTCTTAGGAGGATGATATTAGACATTTTCCTTCTACCCACTTGCATCCGAAACATCCTATTTCTACCAAAAAGAGATTGAGAGTTGATTCTCCTAACCAAGGGAACTTCAGGACTTCCCCATCTGAAAAAGACAGTTTCATGCCCCTCCTTTTTTCAAAGGGGTACATGCATCTTCTCCTCCTTTCAAAGAAACATCAATAGCTATACCTAATTCTCAAATGAGCCCCACAATTTATGTAACTGCCCAAAGGATGCTGGAGTGTTTCATATCTGATGAAGGGATTTTGGGAACTTGCCCATCTATCCAAGGGCCTGTTGGAAATTCCATATCTTTCCCAAGAGGCTAAAGGGAATTCTCAGTCTGTCACAAAGGCTCTAGGACTTTCACCATCTGCACCAGGGCTTGAGGAATGTTCTGTGTCTCTGTCAAAGACTCCAGAATATTTTCCCCATTCCCAAGGGGCTTTGTCACCTTCCAAATCTGACTTAGGAGGTGTGAGATCTTCCCTATTTGCCCAAGGGTCTGAGAGAAAATTCACAACTGCAAAGAGTTCTCTAGGACTTGTGCCATCAGCACAAAGGGATCAGATGCCTTCCATGTCTTTCAAAGCATCTCAAGATTCTTCTCTCTCCTGCCTTTTTGCTGGAAAATATTTACCAGTCCCTATCCCTGGGTCTATAGTTCCATCAGCATCTAAGCAGTGGTATCTAGGCACTTCGACATCTGTCCAAGGGTCTCTTCAATGTTCACCATCTGATCTTGCAGCTCTGTGCTGCCTCCAATCTGCCCCAGGAAAAATAGAATCTTTGCCATCTGCCAAAAGGTCTCAGGAAACTTCCTCATCTCCATTAAGGTATTCTGGACATTTGCCTCACCTCCCAGTAGATCTGGGACTTTACTCTTTAGTACAAAAAAGTGTAGGACATATGCCTCCTTCTTGAGGGGACCTGGGAAGTTCTTTATGCTCACCAGGGATTAAAGAAAATTTGATGTCTGCACAAAACCAGATAATTCCACACAAAACCAGAGCACTGCTGGTTCTTCACCATCTATCCAGAGTACTCTTGGATCTTTGTTCTGTTTCCAAAGCAAATTGGGAACTTCCCAATCTGCCCAAGGTGTGCTGGGACCTTTGCCATCTGAACAAGTAGTCTTAGAAATTTCTCCTTCAGCCTTTGTGGCTCCTGGATACTTAGAATTCCCTCCAGAGCCTCTGGGCCTTTCTGTATTATCTCAAGAGACACCTGCATGTGTGCAACAGGTTCATGGCATTTTCGAATCATCCAAATATGGCTTATGGATTCAAGGCTCAATGCCATCTCCTCAATGGCATAAGGGAAGGCATTCATCCTCAAAAGTGGGTGGAGGACTTTTGCCCTCTGTCTGAGGGCTTGTGGGACAACCCCAATCTTTACAAGGACTTTAGAAAAATCCACAATTACACAAGGAAGGCTAGGACATCTTCTGTTTTGTCTGAGAGATATGGCACCTTTACTGTTTTTCCAAGTGTCCCCAGGACTGTTGTCATCTGTGGAAGTGGATACGGGGACATACTCACATGAGCAACAATCCCCTGAACATTTATCAAAAGTCTCAGAAATTCTGGGTCACATTATCTCACCAGTATCCTCTGGAAATTTTCTTCCCTGTAGAAGGAAATCTTGAACATTTTCCATCTGCTCAAAGGACTATGGGATGATCCCTGCCTGTACAAATAGCTCCATAGCTGTCCACCTTGGAAAAAGGTACTATACAACACTTATAACTACCTCAAGTGGCTCTGATAAAGCCTGATTCCTCCCAAGAAGACTTTCGATAATTCTACAATGCCAAAGATGCTTTGGAATATGTGTCATCAGCTATTAGGTCTCTTAAGTATTCCCCAACTGACCAGAAAACTCATGGATCTTTGAAATCTGCCAAAGTGGCTCTTAAAATATCCCCATATAACTCTGAGGCTCCTTCTGCCACAGGAGTTCTGGCATTCTCTCCATCTGATAAAAGTGTTCTTGGACATAAGCTATCTGACAAAGACTCTTACAGATTTTCCATGCCTGCACCAGTTTCTATGTCTGTCATTATATATCCAAGAGTCTGTAGAATATTTTACCATTTTTATTATGGAATACGGAGCCTTGCCAATCTGCGAAGGAGAAACTAAGAAATTTGAGACCTTCACAAATTGTTTTGGAATGTTCCACAAATATTTCAGAGACCCCAAGAGATTTATCATCTGCTCCAAAGCTTTCAGAGTCTTTCTTATTAACAGTCAGCTGAAGGGACTGTGTAAACTTCCTCCTCTAACACAGGTGCTCTAGTTCCTAGGATATTTCCAGGATCCTCTTGGAATTTACTTCCCTGTGCAAGGAAATCTTGAACATTTTCCATCTGCTCAAAGGGCCATTGTATTTCAGAACTCCCGAAGCTTTGTCATATGTTACAAGGCATTCAGGGTCTTCCTCATTAACAAATAAGAGACCAGAGAATTCACAGTCAGCTGGATGGATTGTGGCATCTTCTTCCTCTACCACAGGGGCTTTAGGACCTATGTCCTTTGCATAAATGTCACTAGGTATTTGCTTATCTGGAAAGGAGAATTCAGAAACACTGCCTTCATCTCAAGAGGCAGTGGAAAATTTCCTTTAGAACTAAGGGGCTTTGGAATTGCCCCATCTATAGAAGGGGCAAAGGCAATGTATCATTTCCTGAAAGACCAGTGAAAATCCCAACTCTTTACAAGAGATTAACAGAGCTTCTCCATTGATAATAGGCCCTGGACAACATGCACTCTCTTCCCCAGAGCCTCTATGAACTTTCCAACCTGATATGGCATTCAAAGACCTTTGCCATCCCAGCAACGGCAGGACATTCAACACTTGGTCCAGTTGCTTGCCAACCTTATTCATCAACCCTACAAACTGTAGATCAATTGAAATCTGATGAAGCAGCTGCTAAAATATCCATACCAGAATAGGGACTATTGGATCTTTCACAATCTACCCAAGAGGTTCTAGGAGTTCTGGTATCATATCCAGGGGTTGTGAGATGACATGAATCAGAACATAGGAATCATGGGCATTTGTCATATTTAGGAGAAGACGGAGAAATTTCTCCAATTTACACAGGAGTCAAAGGAAATTCCCCTTCTGCTTCACATTCACTTTTTGCCACAGAGTCTTCAGAAAATTCTTCCTCTGCTCAGCAATCTCAAGAAATTTATTCTGTCCCCAAGAGAGTAGTGATGATTCACTAACTACATCAGATGTATAAGAACCTTCTATATCTATTCCACAGGACCTAGAGCCTAGATATCTTTCAACTAAAGGAAAGACTGGAATCATCTCCATCTGCCCTAGGAAATAAAGAAATTTCTCCATTTTATCCAGAAATTTTGGGGCCTTTCCTCATTACAAAATCCATCTTTAGCCCCTACCCTTTCTGCAAAAGAGGGAGTGGATTCCTTTCTTTCTGAGTATGGAACTTTGGGAATGTCTTGATCTGCTCATCATTCTCCAGTTCCATATACCCATGAAAAGTCAGGATTGCTGCCATCTATCCAAAGGGCTCTTCAGGATAGCTCCTGTCTCCTACAAGATCTCCAGGACTATCCATATCTGCAAATGAGACTAGAAAATTTCTCCTATGATTGAAGACCCACAAACCATTCTAATTCTTTTCAGGAGGTATCTAGACATTGTCTGCCAATCCAAATTCCTTGGAAACAGTCACCATCAGCTGAATAGGCTCTAGAACCTTCTTCATCTAACCAGAGATTGCAAAAGAACTCTGTTATTTTCCCCAGGGGCTGTGAAACCTTCATCATCAGCACCAGGTTATCAGAAATCTCCCCAAACTTCTCCAAGATCTCAACCCAATTTGCTATCTAATCAAGGAATATTCTACATCTGTTCAAGTTACTTTGGGTTCTTTGACATTTAGCCCATGGTCTTTAGAACATTCTTCTAGAAATATCTTCCAAAACTATATTCTCTAGTGATTCTCAGACATTCAGGGTTTTTCCAAAGTACATCCAATCACTGATCAACAATCTCAGGAATCTCTATCAGTCACAAGAGATCTAACACATATGCTATGTACCCATCTTTGTATATCTGCCCAAAAAATGGTGGGCCCTTGATCAACAAAGACTCAATAATCTGTGCAAGTTTCATCATCTTCCCAAAAGTTCCTGGGAACATTCAAATAATCCCACGAGAAAGATATTCATTTGTCTTCAGCTGCTCTGGCATGTCTCCATGTGGCCTAAGACCTACAGGAACATTGCCACATGTCCCAAATGATTTTGGATTTTCCTCACAAAGAGTAAGAAGTCCATCCCCTTCCCCAACTTTGAAAAAAAGCTGTGAGGGCTTGTCTATATTCACAAGAGTATCCGGAACTAAACACATCTCCACAAAGGACTCTAAAATCTCCACCATCTTCTCAGATGCCTGGACACCTTTCTCTTTATGGAAAAACCACTTTGGGACATGCCACATCTAAATACTGTACTGAATGACATTCAATTTCTGTCTCTTGGACTGTGGGATCTAATATATGTTCCCAGAGGAGACTAGGATATTTTTCATATACCCAAGCATCTCCAGTGACTCCTTTAACTGCACAAAGTACTGTAAGATCTTGCTCATCAACCCAAGTGCTGCCAGAACCTTCCCTATCTGCCCAAATGTCTATAAGATTGCCCCCTTGTGTACAAAGCACTGTAGGAACTGGGTCATCTGCTCAAAGGGATACGCATCTTAAGTCTTCTCCTCAGTAGGATATAAGATTTTCACCATCTTCTAAACTATGCAATGTTCATTATCTCTTCCAGGGACAACAGGACACCTCCTATCTATTGCAAAAATTCAAGGATATATTATGTATTCACCTGGAGATGTAGAAAATTCACCATCTGCACCTGTTGCTCAGGAGCATCCTTTATGTACTCCATGGGATCTAGGAACTTTAGTATGTTCTCAAGGGCCTAAGAAACTTTACAAAGTTGCACACGGAATTTTCCCTGTGAAAAGTTCTTTGCTATGCATCCAAAGTTCTCTTGATCCTCCAACATATTCCATAGGCCTTTTGGGACAATTCCAATACTCCCAGAGTACATCTCGACATTTTGCATGTGTACAAACCACACTGGGACAGTCAACATCTGCACAACAGAATGTAGGATCTTTGGCATCAATTCAGTAACTCTGAGGTCCTCCCCAAATACTCAGATGCTATTAGAATATTTGCCATCTGATCCCAGGCCTCTTGGAATTTGCTTATCTGCACAACAGTATTCCAGAACTTCCCAGGAAGTACAATGAACTATAAAATGTTCTCCATTTCCTGAAGGGGCTCTGAAACTATCTGTATCTGCAGTAAGTACTCTATTAACATCACTGACAGATCAAGGAGATATCAAAACTCCTACCTCTACCCAGATGCCTTAAAGAACTTCTGTCTGTCCAAGAGTCTCTTCATCATTCCCCATCTGTCCCAGGCTTTCAGGATCATTGACAATCTCATCAGAGCACGCCAGGACATTTGCTGTCAACCACAAGCACTGGAACATATACACCGTTGCCCCAGATTCTCAGGAAATTTCTCCAATTTCTGCAGGGATTCCAACACCTTTGCTACATGTTTGTGGGCCTGGGGAACTTTCCATAAGTGCACAAGGGACTCTCTTTCACTTTTCATCACCTAAAGGAAGTATTGATCCTTTTAATTCTTCCATTGAAGATCTGGGAACATTTCAACTTGCCCAAATAGTTCTTGGGCATATGGCACATGTGGGAAACATTCTGTCTTTCATAAATGAGGCCTAAGACCTTCCCACATATGGTTACTAAGGTCTCACATGTAACTGATCTGTCATAAGTCCATGGGAAACTCCCTCTATAAACCAAGTTTGAGCTTCCATAGACCAAGTTTAACATTTAGTTCATGGAACACATGTCACATGTCTTCAGGACAGTCAATAGAAATGGAATGACTTAAACTTTTATAACCAGATCTGGATATCTTAACACAAACTACAAGGAGCAGCCTAGCCAGGGACAGTCATTTTTGCCTTTGGATGAAGGCATCGGTCTCTTCTAGAAGGAGCACAAACTATGAAGATAGAAAACTCTCAAGAAGAGGTAGATGCTCCTGATAAGTGCTGGGAATTTCTCCACTCTATAAGATACCAGTGATCATCAGCTGCAACAAAAGTATGTATGGTGCCTTCACCATAGACTTAAATGAGATTCTGTCTTATTTTTCCAACAAGGCTTCAGAGTTTTCTTATTTCAAAGGTCTCAGAGCCCATGTGAACTTACTACTTTTCACTATATTGAACAGGAATTCAGGCATCTCCTATAACTAAAGTTGCCCAAGTCCCCATTTGTTTACTGGTCCAAAAACACTGATTTTATGTTACATGTTCCAAATATATTCCCACTTCTATAAAATAGATCTGAGTCTTTTCTCTTCTCATTAAAGAGTTTTCAGACCCAGAGTGCCCTATACCATTCACTCTGTACACATAAGCATCAGACATTCCCAATCTTCCCAGTAGGATTATGGACCAATTATCTAGCTCCACCCAGCAAGAGGATTTCAGATATTCAGGTTGTGCAAAAGGAGATTTGAGAAATCAAACTTGATTAAAAAGACTCTCAGAATTGCCCCTGTTTCCAGGGGAAGTCTTAGACCTCCACCGTCTGTTCTAGGAGGCTTCAGGTCAACCTTTATGGCTACAGAACAATCAGAGCTTCCTTTCAGTCCATGCTAACCTCATATATGCCCCTTCTAACTAAGATAACTAAAGAACTAACCCCTATGACCAAGATAGTCATGCAAACACATATGAAACCCATAGGATCCCACACCTATTGCTTTTAGATCATAGGGCAGAAGATAGAAAGCTGATATGAATTCTCATGCCATCTTCCTCAAACTTCATCATCAAAATGCAGCATTCATGTCTTTTATTCACAGATATGTCCAACTGAATACAACCTTGAAGAAACATCAATGCTTGAATATCCACTCATCCTGTTGGAAGAATGTTATGACAGTTGCCTAGACTCTCAAAATTTTACAGAAGCTATGCATGTTTACATTGGGAATAACTGGTGGAAGCTATTGAATCTGAGTCAGAACGTTTTTTTCTAGATAGCCCATGACCTTCCTCTTCTGTGTATGCATGAAATTGATCTCTGTATTCTGCCAAAAAGGGGGGGCACATACTCCCTGTGAGCAAAATATTCAAGATTTCTTCTTATTCCAGAACTTCCCATTCTAAGAATAGGTTCTCAGAATTTCCATGACACCAAGAGACTTGACACATTCCTTGTTTATTGAAGTGGTCATCTATATTTAACTGCGTCTGAATGATCTTCCAACCTTTCCTCCATTAGCAACGTAGCCGTAGACACTAACCATCTGAACAAGGGGGAATAAGATCTGTGGTCTTGAGACCAAATGAGAGTCACACATTTCTTTGGTGCCTAAGGGACATTAGGCATGCACTTTTGTATAATACTACATCAAACATTATAGTATTATTTACTGAATCCTCAAGCATCCTCCATGTCTTCGAAGTACCTTGAAACACTGATACTCTAAATAAGAGAGATTTAAACATTTCACCTTTGATCTTGGTAGTTAGGGAAATGCAGAGTTCCAGAGATCCCATTTCCTAAGTATGGAATTAGTGACTGGAGTCAGTGCCAAGCTCTTCAATACAGTAGAGATATGGATATATGAAGACAAACTGAAGGAGGCAACCTTTCTAGGGATAGTCAAATGGTGTGTTAAGAGTCATAGTACATGGTGTGTGTGTGTGTGTGTGTGTGTGTGTGTGTGTGTGTGTGTGTATGTGTGTGTATGTTGTGTGTGTTGTCTTTGTGTATGTGTGTGTGTTTGTGTGTGTCTGTGTGTGTGTGTGTTTTATGTAAATGTGTGTGTGTGAATCCTTCATAGCAGATGATGTATTCTGTCACCAAGGTATATTTTGAATACTTTTGTTTACTTACAATCACATGGAATATGTAATAGTGGGCCAGACCAGATATTCTGAGATTGTCAGTGTGAGACAATCTGTCTGAACAAAACAGAAAAACAACAGAAGAGTCAGTGAGTGTGCATGGAGAACATTTAATGCTGATGTGTGAGGGATGGTGGATGAGGGAAGGAGAGAAGCAGGTTCTTTGTCCTATGTGTCCTTTCAAAAAACAAAGATTCCAGCTGCCTGGTAATGGTTAGATGAGGCCACAAGAGTGTTTTTGACAAAAGAGCTGTGGTTAAATGCAGTTTTAATTTTTAAGAACACTTTCATAACACTGATTTTTACCCTCCAATACTATGATCAAGAGTAGACATTGTGGAATCACTTTGATATAACGAGGCTGCAAACTATCAGTGAGGAGATGATCCTCAGGCAGATTCTAGAGTACTTTAAGGTAGGTCTACTTTCTCATTGAACTCTCCCCTACCCTATGGTGACTTGTACATTTGATTTAGCACTGTCCATTTCACAGTCACCACTCCTATCTCTTCTAATCTCTGCAGACAGAACACAAGCTGGAGATCACCATGCTGTCCCAGGGTGTGTCCATGCTCTATTCCTTCTTTATGATTGCCACCAAGGTCAAGGAACAGTTGGATCATCTGTGATTTAGTCTCCGGGCTGGTGGGAGAGGTAAGCCTTATGTGGGATTCTCAACCTCCAGTGTGCTACTCATAGTTCACTGTCTTCTTCTGTGTCTCTTTCTCCCACCACCTTTCCTTTCATATTTGCTTTCTTCCCTCTTAACTCTGTGTTCCCTTGCTTCACCATGACAGAGATTGTGAGCCATGTGTCAAAGAGAAAACTGGACCATCATGTAAAGACCCTTGTGTTAAAGCTGTGCTGTACCAATGAGAGTGGAGAGGGCATCGAAGTTTCTCACATATGATATGATACATCACCCACTGATCTCTTACTGACACCATTCTTTCATCTCTGTCAGCCTACATGAAAACACTTCTACTTATGGTGAAACCTGAGTCCAGAGTTCCTTGTATCTAAGACCTTATTTTTCTTTCAGTTTCTCCAAAAAATGTTCCTTCCTACATTGTTTAGAGCTGAAATTCATAATAAATCTTCAGGATGTACTTAATGTGTCTTCTTGTCCTTTCAAGGGTAGGAGCTCAGTTGTACCTGGGAAGAAGTGGAATCTGTGTTCTATGTTACAGTGATAAGAGTCCAGCTACACAGAAGCAGCATGGATATTATCCAGTAATCAAATAATAGTACAGAAGATTAAAGTTCAGCTGTTTTCATAAATCTGAGGTTACTTTTGCTGCTTCTGCTTAGGGAGAAATGAAGCCAGTGGCAGCAAGCCCATTGCGTTAATACCCTTTCTTTTCTCCTGCCACATACTTGTCATGCTGATATTTAGGGGAAGCAGAGACTTGGTTAGTTCTGGTTTGTCTGGGTTGGGATCGTATGTCTTCTGTTTATCCAGTCTCTGATGTTTTCCCCTGAGAACTGCATCTGAAATAAAGAGATAAAAGGTCATGATTAGGAATAAGGGCCTTAAAGTTGATAGCTGCTTAACACATGTGTTTTGTATTGAATATATACTATCTGCTAAAGGTTTTATGTTTTGTTGTTGTTATTGCTACACAATTGTCTATCTACCTCTTTTAGTTTGGGCATCTCTTTATATTTAGGGTCATTAGACAATGTGTTCTCTCTCTTGTATCCCCACCAACACCACCCCGCACCTACCTATTTTGTGCTTGACTCAGAACTGTCCATTTCGTTTTCCCATATTCCCCTTGTGACTTTGGGGTTTATTGAGTTGAAATGTTTGATGCTTTCCTAGTTGTCACTTTGATGTCGTGATCTCAGATACCTTTGCTTCCTCATCTGTCTTTAGTATTCCTTTATTATCTTCTGCATTGCAAACTTTTAGTTCATGAATTGTTGTCTATACTGACCTTAGAAGGTGTTATGAAGAGTTACATTGACTTAAAAGAGACAGGTTTGCTCAGTGTAGTTACGGGGGCTGGCAATTATGTCCTCTTGAGGTAGAAATATAGTGTAGTCTTTGAGGTCTGAATTAATTCTGAAGAAAATGCCTTTATAAGTAAGTAGGTTGTCCCTTTTCTCTGGAAGCTTTCAGTACTCCTCCTTCATCCAGTAGTCTCTGCATTTCTGTTTTTTTCTTTTTTCTAATAAATTTTTTCCATATGATCCATTTTGGTCATAGTAACCCTCTCACCGATTTTAAACCTTTTGTCTCCTCATAGCTTCTGAAACAATTGCTGTTCTGTGACATAAACCCTTTTCCTTTCCTCCCTTCCCATCTCTAAACCCTCAGACACACTCCTCTTTGCACTTTTAAATAAATGGCTGCTTTTTTCATTAATTGTTATATTCAGGTGTGTGTGTGTATATATACATAAATATATGTGTATATATATATATACATACACACATACGTATATATGTATATACATATATACATGTAACACACACATATATGTATATATATAAAACACATAATACAAACAGTTCTGCCTGTGTAGTACTGTTTTGCCTGGGCCAGCTGGAAAATCAATGGGGACCACTGGACCAGTAGGAGAGAATGAGGGTCAAGAGACGAAAAGAAGGACCACCAGACAGTATTCTCATCAGGCTGACAAATTTTATTTTTCTCAGGCAGACTTTATAGTCGGCAGAGCAGGATGTAGAGAGGGGTTAAGCAGAACAGGTGTTTGGGCAGAGCAGGATGTTAGCTATGCTCTAAAGGTCACCAGGAAGCAAGGAGGGATAGGTTGCTAGTTTACCCAGTCACAAGGGGTCTATTTCTAAACATTAGCTTGTTTTCGGAGAAGGTCATGGTGTTTTGATCTTGCTTGTTTTTCTTAATTTTGTACAAATCTAACTCTGACTTAACTCTGAACTTATAGAACTAAAAGCTATGTGCAGTGATTGCTGAAAGCAGGTTGCTATTTCTAGAGGGCAAATATCCAAGGGTCGAATGGCTCTTGGCATCTCCACTTGTTTTAGTTGTTTAAAGGATCCTAGTTAGTTGGTGGGGAACAGATGTCTGACCGTCAGAAAATGATGGGCTTTGTGTCAAAGGAGTCTGTCCCTTCTGCTTGGAGAGAGTTACTGACTTCCAACCTCCCAGGTGTCTTTTAGAGAGGAGGGGAACTAAGGACACCAACCCCTGTGCTGCCAGACGTGTTCCACAAGAACCCAAGAGTGGACTTTAGATATCCGTTCTTTGCAGTACTTAGTCGTGCACACCAAGCTGAACTATGGATTCCTGGGATACAGTAGGTTTTTGAGTGGTCCCTACTAATCCCTAAGATGGTGGGAGTGCCTCGCCACGCTCTTAGGCTGGGAGCATATGGGTCGATGACAGGGTTCATCATCCTCCATAGCCAGTCGATGATAATGGACCTGGATGGGTTTTGCCGCGAGAAAGTCTATTTGCTGCTTTATGAAGTCAGTGAGTCTACTGAAAACCCATGGGCCAAATGATATTAATAATAGCAACCCTATGAGGGGGCCTAGTAAGGAAGGTAGTAGGGTGGACAGCCAAGAAGAGGTGGCAAACCAGTTTTTGTACCAACTCTTGCTTTGTTCTCCTTCATTTTCTTTTTTCTAGGCCCTCTCTGACTCTTCTCATACTATCCTTGACCAACCCAGTCTTGTCTGCATAAAACCAGCATTCCTCCTTGAGGGATGCACATAATCCTCCCTGTTGTAAGAACAAGAGATCTAGGCCTTTTCTATTTTGGAGGGCAACTTCTGCTAAAGAGGAAAGGGAGTCTGCCAGGTTGTTAATGCTGTATTTAAGCTCTTAGATATCTTTATCTATCGTAGCTCCCTGTGATGGGACTTGTCTCAAAACCTGAAATGTCAGGAGGATCAGTGTCACAAGGGATAGAATAGCCAGGAATGTCATCGGCTTTTGAGGGATGAGCAACATCTGAAAATGAAGAGAGAGATGTCTCAGGAGATGAGGCAGGCTCCATCCTGGACAAAGGATGGGCCATCCAGAATTCTTTTTATCTTGGGAAGCTTGCCAAAAGACCCCTAGGGGTGCGTCTGTGGTAGCACACATAATAAAGGAAAGAGGAAGGTCATAATTTACCTCCTAAGTGGTCTGTTGGGCAATGGCCTGTTGAAAAATTTTGACGGAAGTAAGGGCTTCCGGCATAAGTGTGTGAGCAGAGAGGGAATGAGAGTCAGCTATGAGAAGCCTATGAAGGGGCAAGAGGTCTTCAGGGTAAATCTTTAAATAGGGGCGAAGGAATTGGAGGTTACCCAGAAGTTGTTGGAAGTCATGGAGGGTTTTTAGGGAAGAAATTTGAATCTCCATTTTCGGAGGTTCTACCTTTTGGACGGAAAGCTCATAACCAAGGTAGATATAAGGGTCTGAGAGCTGAACTTTTTCAGGGGCAATTTTTCAGGCCAGAAGTTACAAGAGCCTTTTGTAATTGGGTGAAACAGTTTAAGGTAGTATCTGGGTCAGAGGAGGTTAGGAGGATATCGTCTATGTAATGGAGGATGTAAACTTGGGGCCAAGCAGCTCTGACAGGCTGTGTGGCCTGGGAGAAAAATTTTTGAGCCAAGGTTGGACTATTTGCCATCCCCTGGGGAGGACTCTCCACTGATAGCACTGCATAGGACCCTGGAAATTGATCTTGGGAAGACTAAAGGCAAAATGATCGCAATCCTCTGGGTGGAGAGGGATGCTGAAAAAACAGTCTTTGAGGTCTATAATAATCTTAAAGTGAGAGGCAGGGATAGCTGAGGGAGAAGGGAGGCCAGGTTGTAATGCCCCCATAGCCATGATGACCTTATTTACAGCCCTGAGGTCTTGAAGGAGGCGTCATTTACCTGACTTCTTTTTGATTACAAAAATAGGCATGTTCCATGGGGAACTAGAGAGGTCTATATATCCAGCTGCAAGTTGTTCCTGCACTAATGCTATTGCAGATTTGAGTTTTTCTTGAGGCATAGACCACTGGTCAACGCAGACAGGCTCTTGGGTTTTCCAAGAGATCTTATCAGCATGTCTATAGGGTGCAGGCATGACAGTAGCCTCTAGACAAAAGGGAAACCAAGTCTGTGACGATCACTTTTTATTGGAACACTAATATGGTCTTTGATGCCTTAAGAGTTTTTTCCTAATCCTTGCCCTGGCAAAAAACCCTGTTGCAACATTTGTTTGGTGACAGTTTCACAAGGGCTGCACATGACTACATTCATCTGGGATAAAATGTCACGCTGCTAAAGGTTAACAGAGAGGCCTGGAAGAACAAACGGTGTCACGTTGCCTGTATTCGCCTCAGAATCTGTTCAGGTCAGGGCTTTAGAGCTGATTTTGGGGTTGTTAGATAATCCAATGCCCTGTAACTGTGTCACCGAGGGTGTCAATGGACAAGAAATGGGCAACTGTTCTTTTCAAAGACTGTGGCATCGGCCCCAGAATCAAGGAGGCCCCAAAAAGCCTTGCCATCTAAATGAAGGGTGATCATAGGGCATTGAACGGAAATAGGCTGTACCTAAAAAGCCTCAGAAGAGGGCAAGGTGTCAGTGTCCCATTGTTCTTTAAAGTAATGGTCATTAATTTTTGTTAAAGGCAAGAGAAGTAGTTGAGCTATCCTGCTTTGAGCAGGGATATGGAGGTCCCCTTTAAAGGTGGAGACCAAAATTTTGAGTTCACCTGTGAAGTCAGGATTGATCATGCCAGGGTGTACCTGGAGCCCCTTAAGGGCAGAAGAGGGTCATCCCAGAATTAGGCCAAACATATTAGGGGGAAGGGACCCGTACACTCCTGTTGGAAGGATCTGAGCACCCTCATAGGGAGTCAGTATTGTGTTGGTGGTGGAACAGAGGTCCCATCCTGGGGTATTGTTTGTGTTCCGCCAGAGATCTGAAATGGATTGTGAAATGACAGGTGTTGTGGTGGTGGTGTTGGGGTTGACTGAGCCGGGACGAAGCCTATTGCCCCGGGGTTCGCCTGAGTCTGGGAGGCCGGAAGCTGCCCCCATGGGAAGTTTTCCCGACCCTTTATTGGGCAGAGGGTTTCTCTGTAGGTCTGTCTTTGAGCGGCATTCATTGGCCCAGTGTTTGACGTGATGGCAGCGTGGGCAGACGGTAGCTGGAAGGGGCCATGTCTGAGAATTAGCTGCCCCTACTGTGTTAGCCAGTGGAGGTTGAGATCGGCAAGAGAGCAGGCACTCTCATGTGAAGGGACGCGGCTGTTTGCAATTAAATCAAGTTTTGGCTTGAGGGGAGGCATTGTTAAGGTGGTGTAACACAGCCTCAAGGGCCAAACCAATGGCACGCTGGCTCCCAATTCCTGCACAGAGGTGGAGATAGTCAGAAAGGGAACCTTTTACATGAGCTCAAAGTGCCTCTTAGCAAGCTGGGTTTGCGTTTTCAAATGCCAAGTGATTAAGGAAGAGATTTTCATCTTCCACCGACCCAAAAAGTCGACCAGCTGTTTCTTTAAGTCGGCTCATGAAAGAACTATATGACTCATCAGCTCCCTGTATGACTTTGGTTAAGGCGGAGGTAGCTGTCCCCCTTGGGGGATCTTATGCCAGACTCCAAGGCTGGCATGTTTAATCTGGGCAAGTAGCCCTGGGGAGAAGGCACTTTGAGCAGTGGCAGAGTCACTGGAGTCGCCAAGTAATTTTGAGATTGTCCTTGACCGGGTCTCTCGCGAGGTGGCATTTTTTTGTGGCCAAATTCTTTGCTATTTCACAATATTCAGCATGGCAAAGAACATAGTCGCCGCCCTCCAGAGCCACATGAGCTAGGTGGCTAAAGTCTCCAGGAGTCAGCCAACCATCAGATATAGACTCCAACAAAGCAAGATTATATGGAACAAGATTATATGGATTATATGTGGAGACGGCCAATTTTAGTTTTTCTAATGTTTGGAGAGTAAGCAGGGTGTATCGAGGGAGGGTTGGGATTCCCTGACTGGATTCTCTAGTGAAGTTGGGATCATCGGGGTTAGTGGCGTCTTCCCTGTCTTCCTCCTCTATTTCAACTTCCATCTCTCTCTCTTCCTCCCCCTCCCCCTCAGCCTCATTGTCCCCGCTATGTCTACCCATGGAGGAAATACAGCATCCTTGAAAGGCCATACCTCTGCTATGCAGGGTGACCAGGAAGGCAAGCTTTGGTTTGTGGGTGGTTTCTCAGGGTTTTTCTTCTTTTTCTGGGAGGGTGTTTTCAGGGAAGGTGGATTTAGCGGCAGTGAAGGCGTAGTAGAAGTGGGGGGGAATACAATCTAGCCATTTCCTCATCAAGATCTTTTAATGTTTTTATGAGTTGGATCTGTTCCCTACGATTTTTGACCATTGTAGTAAAGGAGGACAAGTCTGTGGTGACAGCCTGGCAAGCCTTTAGGAGGAGCGTTCCTGGGGCAAAGAGGTGATCAAGAGGCACCGGTGTATAAGGCAGCGGCAGTTGAAAAGAGGGAAAGAGGCGAGTAGTAGGAGGCCAATTATCAAGAGGGGGGAGTGAATCACCACAGTGGGCAACGGTGGCTGTCTTTGGAGGCCAGTCAGGATTATACACCACTTCTGTGGGGTCAAGGACATCTCCAGAGGGTCATCGTCATTAAAAGTGATAACACAGTCATTAGAAGTAGGATACAAGGGTAACCATTTTTGAGGAGGCCCCGGAGGTGATATGGGTGCCTGGGGCGGCTGTTGGACAGTATATAAAGGGGAAATAGGGCAGGAGGTTGTCTCAGAAGGAGGGGAGGACCCCGCCAAAACCGGCCCCGATCCCAAGGCTCCAGAATGGGACTTTAATAAGTCCTCGCACTGTTTGAAAACTTGTTTTAAGTCAGGCCAATCATGTTGGATTTTTACCGCTTCATTAATTAGGTTCCAATAATTGAAAGTGATAGTAAAACAGTCACCACTCCCTGCCATTTTCTTATCAAATGTCCCTTCTTGGGGAAACCAGGGACAGATATCTGCCACAAAAGTAAAAAAAATCATAAGATCTTTCTTTTTAACCCTAGTTCCTCGTGCCTTGAGGGACTCCTTGAGTCTTGAAATGAACATTTCCTGTTCTGACAATGCTTGTCCCATAATGTTATTATCCTACCTTTTGAATGCACCACTTGTATCTCTCTTCCTAGTAGTGGGTGTTGGGTCAGGCACGATGACTCAAATCCACCCACGCCAGTGGATGACTAGGGGCTCAAAGTCTATGAGGTGGCCAACTCTCCTTGGACAGCATTCTCCCCTTGTCAGTTACAGTTCCGGCTGCACGTTGAGCACCAGATTGCCTGAGCCAACAGGACAATCAACGGGGACCACTGGACCTGTAGGAGAGAATGAGGGCCAAGAGACACAAAGAAGGACCACCAAACAGTATTATGATTAGTCTGAAAATTTTATTTTTCTTAGGCAGGCTTTATAGTCGACAGAGTAGGATGTAGGCAGGGGTTAAGTGGAGCAGGTGTTTGGGCAAAGCAGGATGTTAGCTATGCTCAAAAGGTCACCAGGAAGCAGGGAGGGTTAAGTTGCTCGTTTACCCACTCACCAGAGGGCTGTTTCTAAATATTAGCTTATGTTCTAGGAGAAGGTCATGGTGTTTTGATCTTGCTTGTTTTTCTTAATTTTGTACTAATCTAACTCTGACTTAACTATGAACTTATAGAAATAAAAGCTATGTGAAATGATGGTTGAATGCTGGTTGCTATTTCTAGCGGGCAAATATACAAGGATCCATGGCTCTAGTCACTGTTCCTTGTGTGTATGTCTTCAGGGCTGACAACTTAGTACTGGATAAACAATTGGTGTATTTCTCCTTGGGAAGGACTGTTTCTCCCACTCTCGGCATTGCTCAGTTTCCTGGAATTCATTGTCTAAGGTTGAGAACTCATTCATTCCTATCCACATTAGCATGTGCGTAATTATTGTTCTTGTTCAGCTCATGTGTAGGAACTCATGTGTTTGAAGTTCTAACAATCCCAGGAAATATGTTCTCACAGCATACTCCCTCATCCTCTGGCTCTTAGAATCTTTCTTTCACCTTTTCTGCAGGGTTCTTGAGTTTAGGTTCAGGAATTGTATCTGTAGATACATCCATTGGCACTGGGCTCCACAACCTCTTGCACTTTGATTGTATGTAGTTTTGTGAAAAGGTCTCTTAACCTGTTTCAGAGAGGTTTCTAGGATGAAAGGTGAGCACTAAATTTCTCTGTGGGTATAAGGGCAACATATATCATGAATTATGCTGGCTTAGTAAAGTGGTTGTAGGTTCTTCTCTGAGATCCAAGATTTCACTAGGCCTGGGTCATTAGTTAAGTCTCCAGTACCTGGCATTTTAAATAGAGAGTGACCATAGAGGACTCTTTTTGGCCATGTCTATTTTAACTTCTATATATCTCCTGTATTTGCATATATACACATTTCCCTGGATTGGGGGAGTTTCGCACTATGATTCCATTGAACAATTATTTTTTGTCTCTTCATTCTCTATCTCCTTGTTCTACCTCATGGATTCTTAAAATGTTCTTCTGATCATGTCCTAGAGTTTTGAAAGCTGAAGGAATGCTTGTCAACTTTTTCCATATTGGTACCTTCAGTCCATCTTCCATCACTTTTATTTATTTTTTTTTTTCCGGCTGATTGGGTTTACTGATGATGCTCTTCACCGTGTGTTTGATTTCTTCTTGACTTTTCCTGTTCTATGGTTTCCATTTTTCCCTTTTGTTCTCCTTTCCCCCAGGTGCTGAACTTTTTGTGAGTGACTCTCTTAACTGTTTTCATCTAGGTTTTTTTATTGACGTATGTACCATCTCGATCTGTTTTGTTGAATCCTCTTGTGATCATTGATCATTTTAGCCACCAATTTCAACTCTGTGGCTTTTCATCCATCCCATTATGGTTAATGAAGACTAATGAAGTCTTACAGACTTTTGGAGGAGTCAACATGTCTTTTCACGTGTTGTGGGCTTCTAAGTTATAAGATGCATACATCTGTCCAGTAGTATTTACACATATATATTAGTACAACAAACACACCCACACACATACACCTTGAATCCAAGCACTGGGAGGCAGAGGCAGGTAGATTGGTCTTGGTCCATGCAGTGAGTTCCAGGCCCATCAGTGCATCGTAGGGCAACCCTTGTCTCCACAAGAGAGAAACAAAAATACACAAAACGGTGGTATTCATGATGGCTCAGCACTTAAGAGCATGAGAGCATACTATTCTTGCAGAGAAGCCAAGTTTGATTTTTAGTTTCTTTTGCTTTGATACTTCTCCGAAAATGTATTCTTTTGTTAAGGTGCTGTAAAAACTGTCATATTTGAGTTACTCCTTTACTATAGTTTCTCCCAGATGAAGTATGATTGCATATGTTGGAAAACGTTTTTTTCAAAGAAAATACACTCACACATACAGGCTGAAAATGGGACAGATAGTGGTGAAGGAGAAAACACAGTAAATGAAAAAGGGCTAGGTAGATGGCTCAGTTTGTAAAGTGCATGCCATGCCAGTGTGAAGACAAGTTCAGCTCCCCACCACCCACATACATGCCAGTCTCCTAATTCCAGCGTCTGGAGTTTGGATATAGGTGATCCTTGGGCCAAGCTAGCCAGCTGACAGACTGATTCTGCCAGGTTCAGATGGGACATCCCAGCCCATGTTAAAAAGTAAATAACGAGTGAAGAAGATGCCCAGAGTCAATTTTATTTGCAGAAACTTGCCCCAAAGGGCTCTGTGATGTGTGAGGCCTGCCATGCCTTATCTTGGTCTGCTTGCAAGTTACTGTGCTATTTGCCTGGCCATATTCTTGTCAACATGTTTCTATAGTCATGCTAGTATGGGGAGTATAGTACTTCTGACAGGTTAGATTACCTTCCCCCTCCCCTTCCCACCTATAAACATGCTTGCTAGGTGAGTTTCAAATGTAGTGTTCTAGGAATGTAGAATGAGTTCTCCCACCACAGGCTTGTGTCTTGGGACCATGTACTTGGAATATCCTTTTACCCTGAGGAGATGTCTGTTCTTGCTGTTGGGATATGTTTATTGGGTGCGGCATGATGGATTTGGTCAAATTCGGGTTTTCAAAATCAGTCTATGTCTTTTAATTAGGGAATTCAGACAATTGATTTTGAGAGATATCAACAATCACTGCTGACTCTTTTTATCTTACTTTGTTTTTGGGTTCTGTGTGTGTGTGTGTGTGTGTACCTGCATATGTGTGTGTGCATGTGTGTGCTTTCTCATCTACTGATATTCTGCTCTAAGAATATTTGTTCCCTCTGTATTTTTCAGGACAGTTATCCTCTTTAAGATAGAGTTTTTCTTCTAGCACTCCTTTGGGGCTGTATTTGTAGATTGCTTTAATTTGGTTACACTTGAATGTCTAATTTTCCCAATAAATGATAATTGGAAGTTTTTCTGGGTCTATTAATGTCTGAACTGATATGTGTAGTCTCTTGAGGTCTATACAACATCATCTGTCCAGGTCCTTCCTGCTTTTAGAGTAATGGTTCTAAACTGTGGGTCTCTACCCCGAAAAAGTAGTGTAAGACTGTCAGAACAAACACATTTTTGATGGTCTTAGGCACTGAGATACCTCTCTTCTTTCTGTTTTCAGGTTGGCCCACCTATATGCAGAAACACCCACATACATGTACGTGGAACTGTAGTAGAGTGTCAAAACATCAGGAGGGTTGAGAACCCCTGCTTTTACAGTCTCCATTGAGAATACAGGTTAACATTATTCTAATAGGTCGGCTTTTGTCTGTTACTTGATCTTTTCCCCTTGTAGATTTTAATGTTCTTTCTTTGTTCTATTCATTTACTCTTTTGATTATTATGTGGCTAAAGGTCTACTTAGTCCAATCTCTTTTGGGTTCTGTATGCTTCTTTTACTTTGCTAGGCATTTCCTTCTTCATGTTAGGGGTTTTTTCTTCCAATATTTTGTTAAATATTTTCTGGGACTTTGAACTTGGATTTTTTTCCCCTTCCTCTAATCCTATTATTCTGTGGCTGGCTTTGGAATAAGGAAGCCCGTGGGCAGAAAGGCAACCCCGCAGGAGGAGGTAGACGAGGCCCCAGGCCCACTGTGCACTGGACATTTGCTGTGAGGGCTTTACACTGCACAACCTTGGCCTAGACCCCTTGAAGAGCACAAGTTCCTGCCACACTGGGGAGCGGTCACCCACGGATGCCCAAGGGAAAAGGGTATAGCTTTGGGCCTGGGTGTGGCTTGTGTGTGCAGGGTTGGGGATGTAGGGGTGGCTCACACTGATCCTTCAGCTGTCTGGGACCACCATGCTGGAAAAGGCTTTTTACACCATTGGGCAGGGAGGGGGACCTCTCTAGATGAGGTTGCCACCCAAATCCAAACTGTTGAAACCCACCTCCAAAGCAGTAATGGTAGCGGTGGGGTGCTCTGGAATGAGACTACCTCAGGGCATTGCTTGTGATGAATACCCTGGGAGCTCACTCAGACTTTCAGTCTGAGGTTTTCCAGGTGTGGTGGGAGGGACTGGTGTGTAGTCCAGGTCTCTGAGGCAGCAGCCAAGGTCCACGAACTGCCTGGGTTGATTCTATCCATTATCCCTTGATCCCTTCCAGGCAGGCATCCACTACTCCTTGGGCCTTCCTGAGAGCACTGTGTGAGGGATCCCTGTAGAAGGAAGAATTACACTTGCCTCTCTCTACCGCTCAACCTGCAGGATGGGCACTGTCTGTTGTGCCAAGCCCAGGGTTCCCTGCACTTGTCACTCCAACTCCTTGGGATAGACCATGCCCATGCCTTTGTATCCACATATATGGTTCTCCCACTGCAGTTCCGCCCAGCCCTCCAACTGCCCTCACCTGGGCAACAACTCCAGCCTGCCATGTAGCCAGGGAGTAGAGTCTCTGAATGTCATGTCAGTCCCTGGTTCCTGTCATCTGTTCGGCCACAGCTAGCCTGTCCAGATCCAGATCCAACCCCCTGGGGTCTGTAGTCTTCCTCCAGAGGATATATCAGGACTCCCTTCATCTCACTCCCTCTGTGGCTTCTCTGCCAGATATACTCTTTCACAATATGCCATGTGGGCTGTTGCCATGGCCTCTTCATGCTTGCTGCCTGTTTTCAGAATCTCTACCTTTAGCCTCTGTCCTACAATGTCACCCCCAAGGAAAAAGCCACGGGCAATGGAGGATGGCAAGACCCTGGGGAGCTTCAGGTCTTAAGGAATTCTGTTCAAGACCACATCATAAGGTGTTTCTGCCAGGAATAGGAGACAGGCCCTTTCCCCATATGTCTTGGGTCTAGAGGCAAAGAACCCATCCATGGCCATGCTAAAATCCTTGAATCAGAGGAGGGCACAGTGGGATCTCCTTGCTGCCCCCACCCCTGCATGGACAGAGGAGAGGGACTCATACTCTGAAAGTCTATGGTTGGTCAGAAGTATCCAACTGCCCAATAGGAGACCAGACACTCTGCCTGTCTCAGGCACAAGCAAATGTTTCAGGGACCTTAAGGGCAGCATGGATACCCAGGGGTCAAAACAACAGACCCACCAAAGAATCTTCGGGGGCTCGGGACATGTCTCAAATACTGACTCCTCTGTATACCGTCCTGGGGGGGCTATGGAGAAGGTCAGGCTCGGGACAAGACCCAACCTTCCTGAGGAAAACTCAAAAGCAGCTCATAGGTGAGATAGACCCTGTGGCCACTCCTCCAGATCCAGCTCAGTATTTTCCCAGATATCATAGGATTGCCACAGCTGCACGAAGCCATTCATATCTGGTCTCCTCAGAGCAATATATCGTAGTTGCAGGAAGAGAAGGCCAGATTCAGAGTTTCTGACTACGTAGTGAGTTGCAAACCTGACTTTGACTGGGGTGTTTCTCCAGACCTCCACTGGATTTTGGCTTTTCTGCCTTCTCTCTTCTTTATTCCCCACCCCAAACTGCCTCCTTCGTGGAAGGGGAACTGTGTCCTGGGCATTTACACCAGAAGTGGGAAGTATTTATCAGGCTCCTCCCTGCAGGCTGTTTCTTACCACAAGAAAGGCAGTGCTGATGTATTGATATGCTCCCAATTCCAAAACCTTCTCTAGGAGAGACACAAAGCCTTCTTCCGACGAAACCCAGAAAGCTCTGGAGATGAGGTACATGAAGGAAACCCAACATTTTTTACAAACATGCTTACAAACGGCAAAACACCACATACATAGCACACACTCCATACACGCAACACTCTACAGGACACACATTGCACACATACACACACACACACATACACACACATCATATCACACACAACACAGAAACCACACAGCTACAAGACACACTACAAACACATAATATATACATATCACACAAACCACACCCAGAACATACACTAACACACACACACAGACACACACAAAAATAGATCTGTAAGGTAGATATAAATCTGCCTTGCAAAGCCCCTGGGAGGAAGGCCCTGTGATTCCAGAATTTGAAATGGTGGTGAGGCAGCACTGTTAAGATCAATGAATTGACTCAGAGAGTATTACTGAACAGAAGTTAGCAAATGTACCCTTTTCTGAGGAGGGCCAGAGGGAGGAAAGAAGGAGGGAACCAGGAGGAGGTATGCCTATTTAGGGTGCCTAAATAGGAAGGTGCCATTTAGGGCAGGACCTCAAGTCCTGCCACACTGCCATAAGGCTTTGGGCCAGTTGCTGGTCAGGATGATGCATTACGCGGGTAGGCGACACCACATCAGTTGGAAGCATGGGAGACATCTGGGTCTTCTCTGGGTGAATGGGGGTGCTACACTGTGCTTGTGGCAGAAGGCACCGAGTGACTGGGAGCCAGTTACTCAGGACACTGGATCCAGGGAATCGTCACCCAAGGTTCCCAGCATGCCACAGAGAGCCTATGTGAAGGGCTCATGCACCAAGTAGGGCCTGGCTGAAGCCTCCCAGGAAAACCTCAGGCTTTTGCAGGGCCTCGGCCAACTGGGGGTTCGAAAACCTGAAGAACCTCAGAAATTTTGACCTCTTTGGGTAAGGATTGCCCATGGCCAGTAGGGAGAAGCGCAGGGGCCAGCTTCAAGCCCCCAGACGGGAGTCCCAGGTACAGGTGCAGGGGCGTGGTGAGAGGGGGTGGCAAGTGGGCGCCACAGCAGACCTCCTCTGACCTGGGTGGGAGACACTGGACATGTCAACCAGGGCGAGAAGCAGCGCTGCTGCAGCCTCTGAGGCTCTTGTCTAGAAGAAACTTCAGCAGCCTGTGGAGATACGGAGGAAATTGACTGTGCCTCATAGGGGGAGGCCTTGCACCTGACGTTGTATGTCCAGGAGGTGGTGGAGGTGGTGACTGGAGAGCTACGGACAGTGGCCAGAAGAGGATAGGACCAGAGAGGAAGTCCAGGAAAATCACGACACACAGTCCCGGAGGGGACCGGCAAAGGTCCATTCCCCTTGGAAGAGTTGGAGCTGCTGCAGTCTCAGATCACATATCAGCAAATGCATAAGCCGGCAGGGCCTGTGAGGCCTCAAGAGCGCAGTGGCTGCCAGGTGTAGACCCCATCTGGAACATAGACAGGCTGTCATCCAGGGCATGCCTGTCTTCCGGGCCACAGCAGTATACTTACCAATGCTCACTATCCAGGGGAGAGCAGATATGGAAGAGGATTTGGGCATTACACTCTTTGGCCATGATGTGTGTTTGTGTGGCAGAATGAGGGATAGGGTTTGCCAGGTAGGAAGGAGGAATTGCTATACAGGCCTATGTGGCTGTAGATCTTCAAGGTTAACACTCTCTCTCTCTCTGTCTGTCTCTCTTTCCCTCTCTCTCTCTCTCTCTCTCTCTGACTGTCTCTCTCTCCCTCTCTTCCTCTCTCTCTCCGTCTTCCTCTCCCTCTCTTTCTCCCTCTCCCTCTCTCTCTCTCTGTCTCTCTTCTCTGTGTGCGTGTATGGATGAATGTCTGGTTTTGCATGGATGTGTGAGGGTGTGTATGTGTGTATGGTTCTGCGTGCATCTGTTTCTGCATGGATGTCCGTGTGTGTGTTTGTGAGCCCATGTGTGTACAATGTTTGTGTGTTGTTAGACCTAAACAACTCCATCTTGAAAAAGAGGCCTCCATCTCAGAAGGAAACCATAAAAAGTCCCTGGCCAAACACCAGAAAATCAGGGACCAGGGGGACTCATGTATCCTGTATCTGCTAGAGGTAAATCATGTATCCTGTATCCATTAGATAAGGCCCCATAGATAAGACCTCATCTGGCTTGGAAAGGGCCCACAAGGGCCCTGAACCCTGGCCACCAATCCAAGTGTCAACCAATCCTGTAACAGCCTAATTGGAAACTCCCGAATCCTGCTGTAATTGACATTAAAGGCTTGCCTCAATGGGTGTTCGTGGACCTTGCTCGTGGCTCTCCCTGTATTGAGACAGAGCTTTAGCCCGAATCTGGACTCACTACAAATAAAGGCTTCTTGCTTTTGCATCAGAACTGGTGGTACTTGAGCAGGAGGATTTCAGACACTGGGCACAACGTGTGTGTGTGTGTGTGTGTGTGTGTGTGTCAGAGAGAGAGAGAGAGAGAGAGAGACAGAGACAGAGAGACAGAGAGAGAGAGAAACAGAGAGAGACAGAGACAGAGAAACATCTGTGGTTGTATCAGGCAACCTAGGAAACCCACTCCCAATGCTAATCCCCAGGACAAGGGAAACAGTGGTCCTGAGGAAGAGTGAGACAGAAGAACAAGCCTACGAGGTCCCAGTGTAAGGAAAGGCTCATATGCCTCTAGGCATCTATCACACCCTTTCCCAGTGGGCAGGAGTGGCTCCTAGATGAAGTCAGATGATGAAGCACCCCAAGATCTCGACCATCCTCAGTGAGCAAGATGAAGATTTGCTGGGCTACATGATGAACTTGGACGTCATGTCTGGAGAGGTTGTCTGGGAGGCAGGGTGTAGTGCTTGCTGTTAGGGCTCTGTGTTAGAGGGAGCAGGATTGCTTCCAATCAATGCAGTCCACTCTGTGCTCGCTCAGCTGGACAAGGGTTGCTTCTGCATCCTGCCCTGCTCTGACAGGAGGGGGAAGTGAACTGGGCCAACAACCTCTTCAGGCTGGACTTTCTCTTTGGCATCAACCTTTACTTCCCCAACAGAGTGATAAGGAAGGAGGAGAGGCTCTCCTCTCCAGTAAAGAAGCCTGGCTTGGAGAGGCAGTCCCATGTAGGCTGTGTGTTTGGTTGATCACTGGAAGGAAGGAGGACACTGAAACTTGTCCTCATAAGCCTTCTCGCTCCAAACCACAGGGTACGAAGAGTCTGAGTACTGGGGAGTGATTTGTTGACCTGGGCCCTGTCACCCCGGAGGTTGATATTCCTGGTCTGGCAGTGTACCCACAACTGCCCAGGCGATAACAGACTAGCTGAGGTTGAGGTCTTCTGGCCAGCCTGCTCCCAAAACAAAGTTGCATGGGTCTTCTCAGTCCCTGACACTGGGGAGGCACCCTGACCCCAGAAGCTAGAAAGGTACTAGCTTCTCCAGTGCTTCTCTGTGTGTCTAAGGCCTTTTTGATCTCCACATCTCCCCATTTCTACATTTTAAAATAAAGAATAGTGGTTGTAGTAGAAGCAATGGCAGAATGCATTGCCTCCATGGCTAATCAGTGTAGGCAAGCATTAAAGAATTGTAAGAATAGCTAACAGAGAACCAAGGAATGGTGTAAGCCATCTTAATCAGGATGGCCATTCAGAGGTCACTTGAGAAATTTTAGTCTATCTCCTCATTGCAGATCATTAATTTGGCCATCTATAGTATGGGAAACACTGACACCTTAAAGCCACACATAAAACACATGCCAGGGAATTGTTGGCAACTACGATTATGCTTGAGCAACAAATAATATATAGTAGCTCTGTTTTGTAAAACTGTAAACCTGTCCATAGTAGTTTCTGCTTATAATTTTACGGTAGACAAAATGGATGTAATATGGCCTATTCCATATAAACCTTTAAACGCAATCCTTAGCGTGACACAAACGTATCATTGTTGGGAGCCGCAAACGCCATTACAAAATGGCGCTGGTTTCCTGCTTCCTGATTCTCTACGGAAACAGGCACTGACAATGCGCATGCCTGAATCTGCTTTGCGTACGCGCAAAGCAGATGCTAATTAGGTGCAGTCTATGAGCCAATGAGAGAATCACACGTCCTCCGGAGCTCTATATAAGCCAAGGGATTTTCGGGCTCGGGGTCCTTCTCCACCTGCCTGCTAAAAGAGCTGTTAATAAATTGTTGTCAGAAGAATCTCGTGTGTGGCGTCTCCTTATCGGCGAGGTGGACGCCGCAAGTGGTGCCGAAACCCGGGAACCGCTGCCGAACGGACCGGGATCTTTGGGGCGACTGCGAGGGACCCCGCTTGCTCAGCGGAAAAGATTCGAACTGACGGCGTGTGAGTCCGGACGATTTCCTGTAAGGTATGATTGCTTCCTATTTGGCTTTGGCCATCGCTATATCTCTGTGGACAATTTTTGTGATATTTTGTTGTTTTTGTTTGAACTGTCATGTACAGGGTAAAGAGTGTACCTGCCCTCCGTTTAAAAGGGACCCATGGTCACCTACAGATAAAGGCATTGGGTGGCCCGCTCTTGTAGGTAAAAGAGACATGGGCAACCAACAGATTAAGCCGATTCTATCAGCAGCGCAGGCGTTGCTGCGAGAATGTGGCCTGAAAATTCCAGAGAGGATACTCTTTAGCTTCATAAAAGAAGTAGATAGAGTAGCTCCTTGGTTTGTATCTACCGGAGCTTTGACAAAGCCCTCGTGGACAAAATTAGGAAACGATTTAAACAGAGAGAAGGATGAGGGTAAATTAAGACCAGGTACCATGTCAATTTATAAAATGATTTTAGCTTGTTTAGATGATGACAGATGTCAGGAAAAGATCAGGGAAGGACAGAGAATACTTAGCGACCATCAGGACAGTCTATCAGAAACAGGAAATGGGGAAGCTAGCTGTACACAAAGAAGAAAATCAAAAGAGAAAAATACCGGTGAAAAAGAAAAACAAAAGAATAAAGAAAGGGAGGAAAAAGAAAAACAAAAGAGTAAAGAAAAACAAAAAGATAAAAAAGGGGAAGAAAAGGAAATAAAAAAACTGTATCCAGTTTTAACAGAATTTAAAAACTTAAAAATAGAAACTCCTTCGTCAGAGAGCTTATCCGAGGAGGAGTCTGGAGCGGAAGAATCAACCTCCAGTAGCTCAGAGAAAAGCGAAACAGAATTAGATCCAGAAGAGGAAGCTGAATTAGATGAGGAAGCGGCTAAATATGAGGCAGAGAGATATATGCCTGATCCGCCCTACGCCCCGGGCTATGCCCGTCGGCACCGCCGCTTGAGGAGATAGTAAAACTTAAAAGGAGAAAAAGGGAAAAAGGGGTCATTTTAAGTGATCCAGATCCCCCAGGAAATACTATGAAGACAGTGTCGAATTCGCTGATCCCAGTAATAGAAAGGAAGCGGATTCGCGCTGCATTTCCCGTATGGGAGGACAATAATCAGACCAGACATCATTCACAGTTAGATTTAAAACAACTAAAGGCACTTGTAGAATCAGTTCAAACCTATGGCATCAATGCCTCTTTTACTCAAGCCTTGGTAGAGAGGCTGACTACAAGTCCTATGACTCCTGATGATTGGTACAATACAGTTAAGGCATGTCTCACTATGGGACAGTATTTAGATTGGAAGTCTATTTATCAAGATATCTGTGCTGGTCAGGCTAGACAGAATGCAGTTCAAGGTCATGCCCCCTGGAATTTTGAGATGCTTACAGGACAAGGACAGTGGACAGCCAATCAAACGATGTATCCAGCAGAGGTTTATGCTCAGATAAATACTGCAGCTGTAAAAGCTTGGAAGAGCTTACCCAATAAAGGACAAGTGACAGGAAATCTCACTAAGGTAATTCAAGGAACAAATGAGCCATTCTCTGACTTTGTAGCTAGAATGATGGAAGCAGCAGGAAGGATTTTTGGAGATCCAGAGACAGCCATGCCACTCATTGAACAGCTAGTCTTTGAACAATGTACTAAGGAGTGCAGGAATGCTATAACCCCATGGAAAGGAAAAGGCCTTAACGCCTGGATGAAAGCATGTAGAGAAATTGGAGGACCTTTATCAAATATGGGATTAGCTCAAGCATTTTTGTTAGCACAAAGAACCTCAACAATGAAGTGTTTTAAGTGTGGTAAAATAGGACATATACAGCGCCAATGTAGATCAGCTGGCGAAGGTCAAAAGACAGGACAAAAACAACCTGGAATGTGTCCGAGATGTAATAAAGGTAGACATTGGGCTAATGAATGTAGGTCAGTAAAAGATAACAATGGCAGGCCTCTTCCTGATCAACAACAGACAAAAAACGGGAGGCGGGGCCCTCGTCCCCAGGGCCCTCAAATGTATGGGGCACTTACAAGCCAACAGGGATCCCAAAAGAAGAAGTTGTCAGAAGAGCCACAACAGGCTCAGCAGGATTGGACCTGCGTGCCACCACCAGAGCAGTACTGACTCCCACCATGGGATGTCAGCCTGTTCCATCTGATTTCTTAGGACCATTGCCAAAAAATACTGTAGGGTTAGTGCTAGGAAGATCTTCAACTACCTTAAAAGGGCTTATTATCCATCCGGGAGTTATTGATCAAGATTTTGAAGGACAAGTAAAAATTATGTGCTCCTCCCCTAAAGGGATAAGTTCTATCTCCCCAGGGGATAGGATAGCACAGCTCTTAGTATTACCCAGCCTTCACTCCATGTATCTAAGCAAAGATAAAATTCGAGGTAGCCAAGGGTTTGGATCATCGGGAGGTCACAATGCATTCATATCTTTAGAATTAGACAAAAGACCTGTTTTAGAGCTGAGAGTACAGGGAAAGCCCTTCAAAGGCCTTTTAGATACTGGTGCAGATACAACTATAATATCAACTACTTGGTGGCCTAAAGAGTGGCCGGTAAACCGGTCCTCACAGTCCTTACAAGGGTTAGGATATGAGTCCACTCCTAATATAAGTGCACAACCGTTAGTTTGGGAAGATTCAGAAGGAAGAAAAGGCACAGTTGTTCCCTATGTGTTACCATTACCAACAAATTTGTGGGGAAGAGATGTTTTAAAACAAATGGATTTTAAATTAACCAATGATTACTCTAATCAGAGTCAACAAATAATGAAAAATATGGGCTGTATACCTGACAAAGACATGAGAAAAATGTTACAAGGGAGAACTAGTCCGGTACAAGCAGTAATAAAAAATGATAAAAAGGGATTGGGTTTTTCCTAGGGGCCGTTGAGGATATTATACCCATACCATGGTTATCAGAGGAACCCGTATGGGTTCCCCAATGGCCTCTTTCCTCTGAAAAGTTAAAAGTAGCAAATGCCCTGGTAAAAGAACAGTTAGATCTGGGTCATCTAGAAATATCTAGATCTCCTTGGAATACTCCAATTTTTGTAATTCGAAAAAAATCAGGAAAATGGAGGCTTCTCCATGATCTAAGGGCCATAAATAATCAAATGCAACTTATGGGATCAATACAAAAGGGGCTACCCTTACTATCAGCCCTTCCAAAATATTGGGACATAATTATTGTGGACATTAAGGATTGTTTCTTCTCTATTCCATTACACCCAAAGGATAGAGTTAGATTTGCCTTTACAATTCCTAGTGTTAATCATGAGGAACCTGATAAACGATACCACTGGAAGGTTCTGCCTCAAGGTATGGCTAATAGCCCTACCATGTGTCAAATCTATGTTGCTACGGCAATACAGCCTGTTAGGGACAAATACAAAGAGGTTAGGATCTGTCATTATATGGATGACATCCTTTTATGTGCCAATGATAAAGAGAAATTACAAGGTGCATTTTCTTTACTCAACTCTACATTACAAAAAAGGGGTCTTTATATTGCCCCGGAGAAGGTTCAAGAAGGAGAGGTAGGACATTTCTTGGGGTCAATATTGTCCCCTGTTACTGTTAAGCCACAAAAAATAACTATTAGAAGAGATAAACTTAAAACTTTAAATGATTTTCAAAAATTATTAGGAGATATAAATTGGATAAGACCATACTTAAAGCTAACTACCACTGAATTACAACCCCTATTTAAGATTTTAGAGGGTGATTCTGCTATAACCTCCACCAGAAAACTTACCCCTGAAGCAAATGAGACTTTACAAAAAGTAGAAGTTCAATTACAACAGACATTTTTAACAAGAATAGATATGCAAAAACCTTTCCACCTTTGCTTAATCCCTTCGCCAAAGCAACCCACAGGTGTGCTTTGGCAAGACGGACCGCTTCTTTGGATCCATCCTCATAGTTCGCCAGGAGTAATTTTAGGCCATTATCCAACTTTGGTTGCTGACCTGGCTTTAAAAGGACTACAATTATCTCTTTCTCATTTTGGCTCAATGCCCCATGACATTATTTGTCCATATACAAGTCATCAAGTCCAAGTTTTATGTTCCACCCTAGATAATTGGGCAGTTCTTCGCTGTTCCTTTTCGGGACCAATTGGTAATCATTATCCAAAACGTCCATTGTTACAATTCACTCTTACAAACGCCTTTGTTTTCCCTACTATTACAAAAAAGGAACCTATTATGGGTGCAGTAGACATTTATACCGATGGATCTAAAACTGGAATTGGTAGTTATGTGGTTAATAATGTACCTACACAGGTTCAATTTAATTTTACTTCACCCCAGCTAGTGGAATGTGCTATAGTAGCTACAGTGTTACAAAAGTTCTCAGAACCTATTAACATTATATCAGATTCACATTATGTGGTTAGAGCTGTACAAATCTTGGAAGTAGTTGATTTTATTAACTCAAAAAGTGCTGTTGCTACAATTTTTGAGAATATTCAGGCAGCTATTAGACAAAGATCTTATCCATTCTATATTCAACATATGCGTGCTCATACTTTGCTGCCTGGACCCATGACTCTAGCTAATTCTATAGCTGATTCAGCCACAAGGGCTATATTTCTGTCATTAGACCCAACAAGGCAAGCTAAGGAGTTTCATGACATGTTCCATGTATCTGCTAGAACTTTACGATTAAAATTTAAAATTCCTTGCTCCATGGCGAGAGACATTGTTCTGGCATGTACTAAATGTGCAGAGTTTAGAACGGCTCCATCTTATGGAGTAAACCCTCGGGGATTGCAGCCTCTGCACGTTTGGCAAATGGATGTCACGCATTTTTCAGCCTTTGGTAAGCTTAAAAATATTCATGTGTCTGTTGACACCTGCTCAGGAATAATCCATGCTACTCCCTTAACTGGGGAAAAGGTGATACATGTCATCACTCACTGCCTGGAGGCTTGGGCGGCCTGGGGTAAACCTGTTCAAATCAAAACGGATAATGGTCCTGCTTATCTCTCAAAGCCTTTTCAACAATTTTGCCAAAAGATGGGTGTTTCTCATGTGACTGGACTCCCATACAACCCTCAGGCCCAAGGCATTGTAGAACGTGCCAATGGCACTTTAAAAACTTATTTACAAAAACAGAAAGGGGGAATAGGGCCCACTACAGGGCCCAAGACATCTATTTCCCTAGCCTTATTTACTTTAAATTTTTTAAATCTGGACCCTGATGGAAAATCTGCAGCTGACAGACATGTCGGTTACGGTCCAAAGAAAGAAGTGGTTAGATGGAAGGATGTTATTTCTAACCAATGGAAGGGCCCGGATCCAATTTTAGTAAGATCCAGGGGAGCTGTCTGTGTTTTTCCACAGGATCAAGAAAATCCCATTTGGGTGCCTACACGATTGACCAGAATTATCAGACAAGGGGAGGAGGATACAACACCTAAAGCTGTGGATCCTGACATGGATGTTCCTGAATCAACAAACACAAGCTGAGGATGCGTTACATCCATTCAATATGAAAATTTTAAAGCATTGTCTTAACAGCTACTATCCAATTGGTCTGCAAAATTCGATACAACTATGAGGAGATTGCGGACAGCTATTATACAGATCAACTCCACTCGACTTGACCTTTCCCTCATCCGGGGGTTTTCTACTTGGTTTTCTTCTGCTTTTTCCTACTTCAAGGAATGGGTGGGAGTCGGGCTTTTCGGCTGTATGACTCTGGTGGGAGTGTTGGTAACTCTCTGGTTGCTCTGTAAATTAAAAAGACAACATCAAAGATGATTACTCAGGCCTTGCCTGCTGTAGAACAGGGAACATCTCCTCAAGCTTGGTTAAATATGCTAAAACGTTGAGACACTATCTCATGAGACTATTCTGAGGGCTCAGGTTCCCATTGCACCAGGTTTCTCTGAGATGGTCCTGTGCATCTCCCAGGGCTCATGTTCCCATTGCACGGGAATTAAGGTGCACAGGGTCTCCTTCCATGTAATTTCCTTGATCGCTTAAAGCTGTTGGATCAGCAAGCTTGATCGGTAACTTCATGGTTGCAGTTTGTGCATTTTTATAAAAGACAGGGGGAGATGTTGGGAGCCGCAAACGCCATTACAAAATGGCGCTGGTTTCCTGCTTCCTGATTCTCTACGGAAACAGGCACTGACAATGCGCATGCCTGAATCTGCTTTGCGTACGCGCAAAGCAGATGCTAATTAGGTGCAGTCTATGAGCCAATGAGAGAATCACACGTCCTCCGGAGCTCTATATAAGCCAAGGGATTTTCGGGCTCGGGTCCTTCTCCACCTGTCTGCTAAAAGAGCTGTTAATAAATTGTTGTCAGAAGAATCTCGTGTGTGGCGTCTCCTTATCGGCGAGGTGGACGCCGCATATCATACTGTTTCCTATCAAAGGCCTGTCTTTTGTTCCCCCAACAGAAAAACATTTTGGATTCTGCATTGATAAGTTGAGAATTACATGCAATGCAGTTAGCAAACATAACAGCATCACTGGAGAGGAAGGTCAATTCCATTGTGTCTTCTTCCCTCAAAATCTCAGCTTGATTAGTCAAAGACCTGATATCAGTCAAAGACCAAGTTATCAGTTTGCTGTGCCTCTTGTGACTTCTACTTTTGATGGATTTGTTGGTTATCTTCAGATGTTTCATTCATCCAGTGATGTCTGAATACCCTTGTTGGATGCTTCAGATGTATCTATCCAGTAGTTTCTGGATGTCCTCATCAGATGCTTCAGATCAGGAGCTACCTGGGAATTTGTTCATTTTCTGTAAAGATGGAAGCATAACCTCAACTTGATGTTAGAATACTGGACTCTTTCTTTTTATTTATCATTTATTTTAGATTGTGATTCCGTTAGGGCAAAAATGATTTGGGGGAGCAGAAAGAACATTGTCTTTTAAGGTGAAAAAAAAATTTATGTCAACAAAACTAAATGTATCATAGTATGTGGAGATATAAGTGAGTGGGTCTAGTCTCTTACACCTTATTTTAATTAGAATAAAAAATAGCAATTAAGTATTTGATGGTGTTTTATAATAACTTGACCCAGTGCATATAGTAAAGGATTTCAGTAACACGACTAATATTAAAATTTTCAAAATTATTTCTAGATTAAGCAGAACCTTTATTAGCATTCAGTTGAAAGGAGAGTCCTAGGAAATACATGCACAGAAACATTTGACAAGGTCAAGTTCAGATAAGATAGAATAGTATTTTCCTGGAGCTCCCAAGGCCTTGTGACATGCCTGGGTCTATGCTCTGTAACTGACTAGGTAGAGAGAGACACTGTGCATGCCTGTAGTGCACTTTGGGTACAAGTCTTCATGTACCTGACAGCAGAAAAGATCCCATACATTGACATCTGTAGTTTTAGATGTTAAGGTTAATGTCCATCCACTGCTTATTTTGTACTAGAGCCTTGGGTATACTGAATAAAAATTGTCTTTATACTGTATAAAACAATACCTTTAATAGAGGATAGATGTTTGTGGTTTTTGTTTTTTAATTACCTTTCTTTCCAGTGTCTGATCATTTATTGGACCAAGAGCAAATATAAAATTCAAAAGAAGAAACAAAATCTATTTAATCAGCAATGGTCATTAAATCTTAAACATTCAAATCTGAGGCTTTGTTAATTTAAGTTTGAGATTTTTAAATTTTTAGGCAACTTTAACATTAAGCTTAAGACTTCTTTGGATCTAACAGGATAGTTAGAAATAATTACAGAGAATCTTAATAGAGGAAACAATTGGGTTGTTTTATGTAAGCAGAGATTGTAAATGAAACAAAAATGTGAGCATCATCCAAGCATAACAGTTTCATAGCTGAAAAACTTAGGGGAAGGCTCTAATTTTTATTACATTTTGTGGACACTCTGATGTAACAGATTTTTTAGTCTGTATCAAAATAATAATTTTAGGTTATTCTTAAATAATCTAACTGCTAATAATTGTCACCTTTGTTTAACCCCTTTTGGTCCCTAAGGAAATTTGAGGAACATGTAATTATGTTTGTATATTTTAGCCATCATATCCTCCAGCGAAAGATATTTTAAAAAACCTTTTAGTACATTCTAATTTATTTTAAATTATTTTTTAAACATCTGTTAAATCTATTTGCATTGTTATGAGAATATTTTTTGTTGTATGAAAATACTCATTAAAAACGTGACATTTTAGTACTAAAAGACAAAATAAACTTTCTTATTTTGTTAATGTTGTTAAAATGTTGATAAAGCTACAAATACCCGTTAAATCAGCGGAGATCCGAGTATAAACTACAGCACGAAGAATATTCCGAGGGGTCTTTTTTTATCAATCATTAAACATTTTAAATGCCATTTTAGCATATATCTGAGGATTTTGAGTACCATCTTTTAAGTATACCTGTTACTTAATAAATTTTATATAAATTTTGTTACTCGTTTTTGGCGAAACCTTGAAAAAAACATATAGAAGGCTAAATATATTTTCTGTTTGTAAATGAATTACATTTATAGTATAGGCATAATTTTGAGCATATTAAAAAGTTTGGTCACTTAAAGGTAACTGACTTGCATGTCTTACGTAACTTTCATGTCTTAATTATCTTCAACAGTTTAAAACAAGTTAGTGGCTTTTATAAGATTAGGAACCTACTGTTTTATTTATGATTTTGAATTGAAGATTTAATTGAAAATCCTTTAGCATCAAAATAAAATTTTAAGCCATTAATGGAGTCCAGAGAGAGACTGAAAACTTTATTTATTTAACTTTTGTTATTTTATATCGTACCATTACAGAATATCACAGTTTTTTTTTTTTTGTACGACTTAATTAATCCTAACAGCTAAAGATTAACAAAGTTAGCAACGTCAAAGAGGCTAGATAAATATTCTTAATAATTGTTGTGAGCCTGAACAAGTCTTAGAAATTCAGTCCATATTTATAAAATATATCTTATTTATTAAACATGTGTCATTACGTATTTAAAAGTTTTAAAAGCCTAATATTATCAAAGACATAAGTAGTTAAACCTATAGCTCTAAATTAGTTTTTGTTAACCTGAGTATACCTTTATAATCTTAGGAATTTATCATTATGTAAAAATTCATTACAATTTAAAATGTCTTGGGAGATCTGTTATTGTCTTTTAGATTAAAGGAACATACAACAATAAGCCGAAGGCTTTATAATATGTGTCATGTTGATCAAGATGGTGATGAGGTTACATGGCATGTACCCTTAAACCTCATTAAAGATGGTTGTTAGGCATATATGATAATCTTTTTCATTCTGGTGAGGAAACCTGCCATATGGCTGCTATTGAAATCCATCTATATTATGCAGTCCGGTGTAATACACTGTAAATACTGCATTTTTCTAAAAGAAAGTTGCATCATATATACAGCATATTAAAACTATATAGGTGTGTATTTAACTTTTTGCCCTTTATTACAAGTTTTAAGCTAAATTTCTGTTAAAGTTTTACAGGTTTGTTTTAGCCATATCCAGTGAACTTTCAAATCCTGAAATAGAAGAGTTTACTTGGAACAGAGAGATATTTTCATCCTTTATATGTTAATTTATAGATGAGACATTTAAAGTATTTGTGATTGAGAAATTTCTAATAAAAGCTGATTGACTGTAGCAAGTTTAGACTTTTGAGATGTACATCTGGGAAGGATACAATCTTTTTGTCGAGCATGTGGAATTCATATATAGAATACAGGCCTTTTGTCCATTGATGGGTCTTTTATCAAAGTATTAAAAGCAGTCTCTATAGGACTTTTAAGATGTAATTTTTAGGCAATACCCATTAAGTGGGTTTAAACATCTTAAGAGGATTTCTTTGGTGTTTTTTCTTGTTGTTGTTTTTTGTTGTATTGTTTTTTGGGAGAGGTGGGGGTGTGTGCAGTGATTATCTGTAGTTCCCAAGTAACATGTTAATGTAATTTGGAAATTATTATTATCATGTAAAAGTAAACCTGCATCTCATTAATGGCACCATAATTTCTATAGAGATTTTTTTTCCAAGTAAGGGATTATTTCTGTGAATTACTGTTAGCAGTAGCATTACTTACTAAGCTAACAATTAACAATGTGCTCTGTGTTAGATGTTTTATGTGTGTGTGTGTGTGTGTGTGTGTTTTGTTCTTTTAGAATTTAGCTGAGATTTCAGCAAGCACCTTAAAGTGTAGAGACAAATCCTAGTAATGATAAAGACAAAAGTATATCCAGTTGACATAATTCAAAATTATAAATTGTGCTCTTTTAGTTTATTGACTATGGAAGTTAAATTATATTACCTGGGTACTAATTTGGACCCTAACACACACAACCCTATTTACTTCCTGTTCTTTGAGTAGTATACAAGCCATATGTATTTGAGGACCCCAGAGTGAGATCAAAAGACAGTCTGGGGATGCAGATAATCACCATATGCAAGGCGCTGGGTTGCATGTATTCTCCCAGAGGCTTTCACAAGGTACCGAGTTTGAATTCTTTGGAACTTTGGCCTTTGTGCCTCACTCTGTCAAAACATCTATGGAAGGTAAAGCCCTGGCTGGGAGCCAATTCTGAATTGCAAATCAAGGCTAGTATCTCCTAGGCTTAGATAGGAAAAGACATGAAAACAACAGGTGTGGGAGGAGGAGTCAGAGATTCAGTGAGTGTGTGTGTGTGTGTGTGTGTGTGTGTGTGTATGTTACTGTAAATAATATTGCTTTTCTCCATGTCTCATACTTGAACCCACATTAGCAAAATTCCAGGAACAACTGTAGACTGCCAAACAATAAACCTCAAAGAAATATGTTGAAAATTATTAATGTAAGAAAATTCTAGTGAATTTTTTTTATGATGGAATATTTTGAGAAAGTAAAAAAAAAAAAAAATTCTTTACTTGACATTTGTTTACTTTTTTTTGTTTTTGTTTTGCTTTTTTTATGTCACACTCAAAAGTTCAGCATGTGCTTTACCCCTGGTGTTTGTCCCCCGGCTTAGAATACGTATTTATATTGGGCTACTGGACCAGGTTATTCTTTTAATTTCTGTTTACAGACTAAATTTTCTTACAAGACTAGGATACAAATGAAAGCTTTCATGTTCATCTTTTCATTGTTGCCATTACCTTTTCATTTTTTTGTTTGGTTGGTTTTTTGTTTTCTTTTTTTTTTCGTTTAGTTTTTCATATTAGTTCATCATAAAAATCACTTTCATTACAGGACAAAAAATTGACTAGTATGCTCATTGTTGTACCCTTATACTTGATGTGAAGGAATGATAAAAGAGGAAGCAACACTTTTTTTAAGGACTGTTGAAGTGCAGAGTGTAACTAATTTAGGGTAGTTTTGGTTGACAATAAGTAAGTGTACAGTGTGCTAGCAGGGTAGAATAGTTGCAGCTGGGCTAAGAGAGGAGGGAGGAGACATGAAAATTTTGTTACACAGTTTAAATAAAAGACTTTGTGACAAGCACATTTTGGAAGTTAAGTTTTGTCTTGTCCCTCTAAGACTAGCTTCCTCTGTATTCCTATCCCTCCTCCCCCACCTCAATCTCCCTCTCTCTCTCTCCCTCTCTCTCTCTCTCTTCCTCCTTTACAAACATAGTTCTTCCACTATGTTCAGTCTGAATCCTGATTACTACAGTTCAGCCTTACAGCCACAGGCTACCTTCATCTTTGCTTCTGGAGAAAAGACATACTCTTGGACTGATGGCAGTCGTGTAGACAGCATAGAGGGCCATATCAAGCGCCCCATGAATGCATTTATGGTGTGGTCTCGTGGTCAGAGACGCAAGTTGGCCCTCAAAAATCCAAGCATGAAAAATGCAGAGATCAGCAAGCAGCTAGGATACCAGTGGAAATGCCTTACAGAAGCTGAAAAAAAGCCATTTTTCCAAGAGGCACAGAGACTGAAGACCCTACACAGTGAGAAATACCCAAGCTATAAGTATCGGCCTCACCGGAGGGCTAAAGTGCCACAGATAAGAGGCACTTTGCAGTCTGCAGATACTTCTTCAAATCTGCACAACCTGGTGCACGGGCAGAGGAACCTGTTCACCTTCACATACAGAGAAGACTCAGCTAGGGCTGCACACTTCTCCTCCAGGGAACAGCTCAGCTATTTACAGCCTGCAGACACCTCCACTGAACACCCATTTCAGCAGCAGAAGCAGCAGCAGCAGCAGCAGCAGCAGCAGCAGCAGCAGCAGCAGCACCAGCAGCAGCACCAGCACCATAAGCACCAGGAGCATCAGCACCAACAGCACCAGCAGTACCAGCAGCAATACCAGCTCTTTACAACTGGGGGATATCACTGGTGAGCACATATCACAGAGGAGCACTTCAGCACATCCGTGTGGCTTTCTCATGACATTGGCTCCTGCTCAGACCTATGTCAATGCTCCTTCTTGCCTTAGTTTACAGTTTCATATTCCTGACCTTTAGTTTGGGTACTGATTTCTGAGCTCTGGAAATAAAGGCCCTGTTCATTTCTATTTGTGTTCCAAAATGAAGTACATAAAATGTATAGTGTATAAGAAAGGAGAATGTTTAGAAGTGCTTCTGTTTAAGGTTGTTTAACAGAGTACCAGTGGCGTCACTGAGAAAACTTTTTTATATGTTATTTATCAATACCCGTCTATGAGAAACACATACAACTGAATGCTGTGAAAAACCAGGTTATGCCTCTTTGAGTGTGCAAAGCACGCCTCTGTTGACCAAATGCACCTAGCTGTTTATCAGGGTCCCTGTATATACACATATAACTAAAAGCATATTAAAGTCTAACTTCTTGGTCTCTCTATTTGCCTCTCCTACCCACTGTGGAAATCCCAGGTTTTCTTCCTCATGCCACACCCATGGATGAACTATGCTATGAACTCTTTATAACATCTGATGGCAAAGTAAAGCCTTTAACGTGTGCTCATGAACGGGATGTCACATTCCACTTCCTTTCGAATATTATCTATCTTTAAAGAACAAGCTCTTTCATTACAGTAAAAAGCATTACAGACCACAGCTTTATTTTCAAGGACCAGGTAAGCATCAGAAATGGAATGGGAACAGCAACAAGCTATGCAGGCAAGGTGATAGGAGGTACCAACACTTCAGACTCCACCTATACAAAGTGACTACACTAATGCAAAAGGTAAAAGGGACGGGAAGTCATGGGGGCGGTGGAGAAAATGATGTCTGATATCTGCCTATTAGCCAAACTAGCTAATCTTTAGCCTTTTAAGGTCTTTTAAGCTAATTTTAAGCTCCTTTAAGCTAACAAGTAGTTATTCACACTTCTAAACCGTAGGTTGGAAGGAAACAGCAGTCACAGAGCCTCACCTGTGACATCTTACACAGTCAGAACTCAGCATGGAGTGCTGTGGGATGTTTTACTCTTGTGTGCTGTTTTGGTTTGTGTAAGGGCTTTGATACCTTGTAGCTGGGAAGACAGATGCCTTGCAGCAGGTGTAGGCCCTGCTTCCTACCTTGTCACACCCTTGTGCTAACCCTGTAGCGATCTCCACAGATATAGTTGCAGGTGATCTGCCAACAGCAGGTCAGGAGCAGATCCCAAGCAAAGACTCTGATCACCCTCTGCCTCATATCATTGTGTTGTAATGAAGGCCTGGAAGTAGAAAAGGGCAGGGGAAATGTAAAAGTCTAAGGCAGAAGAGGTGAGGAGGATTTGGGAAAAAAAAAAAAAGTTTAAATCTCTGCCTAGCTGCCCGAGTTCCCTGAAATTTGACATGGCTTGTGATTAAAAAAGAGCATTGGAAAATTCAACAATGGACTGTTATTAAGCTGTTGAATGTCACTTTAACAATGAAGTATTATCCAGAAAGCCATCTGATTTATTCAGTGGTTTGAAACAATTACGTAAGTGTTGTACATGGTCTCAAGACCTTTGAGCTTTAGTCAGTTCTGAGTCATACCATCAAGTTTGCACACTAAATTATATGCACTGTTTTGTGTGAATAGGTTAAGAATATGCTCTCTATAATACAAAGGAACAGTACAAAAGAACTGTACTTCTAAGTGATTGGTATTAATGAGTGTGCTCCAGCATTGTTTCATTGCCAATTACCTTCAAGTTATTGAATTAATGCCAAGTTAACTTCAGTTGTGTGTTCACGGATAAAATTCTAACACAATTGAGTGTAATTATATCCATCTCAGTGGATGCTTATGTGACTTTCTCTAGAGAGTTTCTGTGGGTGTTTCTCATCTCTTCTGTTATGTTCTCCTTTGTGTATATATAAGCACAGAGTCACAGATGCAGGGTAAGGACCTCATGGTAACTTTGACTGTCCATAGACTCCCTTGGTCTCACCTGAACCTGCTTACCATATTACCTCTCTTCCTTCTTTGTGGACAGAGTACCCTGGTGCAAGGGAAGCTCTTTAGTTAATGTTGGCTTGAATTGTGCAAACAGTGCTCTCACTAGAATTTACAGCCCCATTCTCCAAAAAGTTTATCTCACTCTCTTCTTTGCAGTACAGTGAGAACTGGAATTGGTGGCTAAGTTCTTACAGAACTTGGGAGATGCTGTTATTTTGTTAATACCCACTCTCTGCACACTTTCCTCCCCCTCATGTCCAGACACTTATTGTTTTGAGACTTTTCATTACCTCACCAACATTAGGGCATTGACCACAGTGCCAATAAGTAGGAGAAACTTAAAGAACAATGACACAAAAAGTGTCCAGAGAACAGGGAGTGCTCAAGAAGACCTGAAACAACAATACTCTATTTTTGTTTTGTTACCTAACTATCAAGGTTATAGAACAAACAAACAGACATGTACGTGAGCAGTTCATAATATAGAAGAGAATAGGGAAAAATTGCATGAGATTTCACTGAATCCAAACTAGACAGAAAAAAAACTATGACATAAACACCCAAGAATATGTGTTCTTGTTTTATGTATTTCCACAAAGATTATATTTAAACTCTGAAAATGTGTCAATGAGTACTATTTTTTGCGTTTTGAAAAACAAATGTGACCATCATCTCAAACGATCCTGTAGATTATAAAAATAAATTAGGATTAGATAATTATCTTTAATTAAAGGAGTGTTCTCTTCTTTCCGAAATGATCAGGTGTTTGTCCATGAAACTTTAACTTGCTACTGACCCAGGGACTATGACATCCTTGTTTTGTATTTCAGAGTAAAGACTCACCATACACACACACACACACACACACACACACACACACACAGGCACACACACATACACACTTACAAGCGATTGGGAAACATCTCCCTAGGGTGCTATTCTACTAGGAAGCTCACTTAGTCTCTATATAAATGATCCAATTCTTCTATGTACTCAGCCCTATGTACTCATGCTAATGCAAATGCAATTCACTTTCAGTGACAAGCTTGGAGGGAGAGACCAATATACATTCCCTATTATAGAGTTATCTGTATTATATATTGTCAAAGTTAAGCCTGAACCAAGGATCTCAAAACACGTTTGGAGCAAAATTTTTTTTTGTTTAAAATGTAATATAGAATTAAAAATCAGTATGCTTAAACAACAATCGCTGTGTTGAGACCAACTATATTCCCAAGGAGTGGAGAAGGAGGATAAACAACTATAGTTATGATAAGTAAATGCAGTACTTCAATCTTCTATGGGACTCAATATCTTATATCTTATGCCCTTCAAATGATGTGCATAGACACACTTTTTGTATGATAATGTGGTTCTTTTAAAAATAAAATAAAGAAATTAAAAATTAGAAAAGTTAAGAGAGTAAAATTAACAATGTACACATTGGGAAAAAATTACAAGACTCCCCTACAGACAGAGTCCTTACTCTAACTAAAATAACAAGATTCCTACTTCTTATCTAATGGAATGTAGTTGTTCAGTCAAACATCAATGCAAGAGTGTTCATCCCCTCCCTAGCTGCAGGCCTTTAATCTTCAAGGTTAATTTTAGTGAGTAGTCATAAAACAATAGTCAAATAACGAAAAGCTGATTTTATATCTGTATATTTGCTACAACAAAGGGGGGCAGGCATTCAGGGGTGAATTATCAATTTGCTTTTTTAAGATTGCTGACATACTGTCTAGACTATGTTTCTGGTCTTGACTATGGGAAGTTCAGTTTTACCAAGAATAATTTTTATATGTCTATGAAAGCATGAATAGTTTTCATACGTGCCAAAAATGTGAAGGCCAGTAAAACTGTTAAAATTACTGATAGTGGAGATGGCAGTGTTCCTTTCCCAGCAAGCCAGGAATTGATTCGAGTTTTCAGTATTAGGCCAATTAGACAAAATTATTGATGCGAGGCTTTTGTCACCATATAGTAAAGATGAGAAAGGGGCAAAGAAGTTGGTGGGCTTCAAACCACTAGCAAAGGGAATAAACAGGATCTTTGACAAGCTGGTTACATCCACAGCCTGGGTATCATCGACCATCGACTGACAACAACAACAAAAACAACAACAAACTGGTAATGAAAAAAAAAATGCTTGAGTAAAATAAAATGCATGCTACATATATAATACATTTGCTGAGCTGATGTCCCTAGGCACAAATATTTCCACTGGATTGAACACAGCCACCCAGAACAAGTTGCATGCTAGCCTCATTACAGGACCAGAAGTAATGGGAAAAGAAAACACAAAAAGTTCTACTGGTCCTCTCTGTATAGGCCTGACCAGCTGTTATCTCATGGAAGATTTTAGAGGCTCTACCCATGTCCTCAAATATCTCAAACAATAGAGAGTCAAATAGCAACTACTGGTCTCAGTATCTTCCATTCTAACATAAGAGGATGCTCTGAACAGAGGAACCTGGTGCCCCACCTGTCACCTGATGGGTTGGGTCCTGAGTGCTAGTCCAGTTGGCCTTCCCTTCTGTCTTTCAGTTCTTCCTCTTAACAAAAGCTAATTCCAGGGTCCACACCCTAACCACCCATGATCCATGATTAAAGGAGGCTGCCTGGTACTCTGTCATCAAACTCATGGTTTGAGTTTGGGTAAGGAGACAGAATATGGGAGTGCTGTCTTTGGAAAATTTCTAGGCAATTCTATAAAAATGACGCACTGGGATTCTGTGTCTCCTTTAAATGCCAATTAAATTGCCTATTCCCAGTAGCTGTGCCTTTTCTGGGAATCTGATGTAAACAAACTGCTGACCACAATTATGTTAGCCTTCTAGAGAACTCTGACACATCATCTGGCCAGTTGTACAATTGCATTTTACCTTACTAAACAAAAGCTATGTTACCTAATATGCCCACCAGACTGTACAGGTTACAACTACTACCTCCTGACTTTTGCTCTGGGTCTTTACCATCTGTTGAGTTTTATTGTAGCTCGCTGGATGGCCCCTCTTCTGAGACACTTATTCTGCTTCCCTTTCTATATTGTCTCTTTTGTGAGCTCAAAAAGAAATCTGCATGCTAAATCCCGAAAACTAGTTTGGGTAACCTCTTACGGGCTCATCCAAGTCATCCCTCTTTTTGCCACACCTGGCATTGTTTTCAGGATTCAGAAATGAAACAGCTGGACAAAAGCCTTTGCTGCATCAATTAACCTCTCTCCCTCTCCAGCTCTCAAAAACCTTAGAGAAGTTTCAAGTCAGCTTAACATCCTCCAGAAACAACTTGATTCTTTGGCTGTTGCAGTATCTACCCCAAGACTAGATCTGACAACTGCTGAAGAGTGCAATTGTGCCCTCCTCCTCTTCCAATGATGCCACTCTACAGCAACAAATCATATCTTGCTAGATATGTAGCCCATAGGCACAGGAGCCAGACAAAAATTTAACCAAAAGATTTGTCCCTTGTATGGGCTTTTAGTTCCCTTCCACTTTGGCTCCTCTCCTGGATCACTCCTTTCCTCCTCCTCACATTTTACCCTGTCTTTTTATTACTGAACTTCTCCTTCTATCAAAACAGTGATTCCATGTAAGCTCTCCCAATGGCTCTTACCCTAAAGTAGCAACCTCTTCAACAGCAATAGGACATTCTTGCTATTGTTACTATTATAACAGGTACAACACAGCCAACTGACCAATCATTAAAGAAAACCCAATTAAGGATGGTTGTCTAAAAAGTCCCAAAGGGAACTATATATTAATAAAAACTTTAAAAACATAAATGAAGAATTATTCAATTGCATCCTGTCTTTCTCTTTCTTTTCTTTTCTTTTCTTTTTTTTTTTTGAGTGCATCCTTTCACAGATGATTTATAAATTTGCTGTCCTCATTTTTCTCTTTTTCTTTGCAGCCTTTATGTGGAGCTGTAATAGATTTCTTCTGTTATAACTCACCATTGTCACCTTCCTAAAATATGGGAAGTTGCCTCAAAAGCAAGAGTTTAATCTGAGGAATAATTTAGGAATAGCCTGACACACTCGCTGCTGATGGCACTAAATGTCTCCCATGGAATCAGGCAGTTTCCAAATCAGTGTTTGAAGATGTCCATCATCAGACTACCAAATTCCAGAAGTAAAGCTTTTCTTTTGATTGATAGAGATGATGTCTTGCCCTTCCCTGGACCAATAAGTCAGGGTTCTGTTTTTTTCATGAATTTGTTTCATCCATGGATTTTTTTGATCTGCATTTAATCCAAGATGTGTCTGATGTATCTGCTCTGTTTGTAATAGCCTATTCCGGAATATGATGTGTTATAGGGAAATGTGTATTCTCTTTTTGAATGGGAGTCCTCTACTCTCTGATATCAATTATACTGATATTCCCAATTCAGAGTCACACATCCAGACTTATTAGTAATTTTAGAACAGCAAATGGGTGAGCTATGTCCCAGTCCCATCTAGTTAAAACCATATCTGTTCATCCAGAGTTCACCTCCTTTTCCTGCATCTCTGAGAAGGTGGCTATCATTCTCTCTGATGATAATTTCTGGTCCTTCATAAGTTGTTGGATGCACCAATGGAGGATCAAGCATATATGTCCAAAACATTTCCATATCACTCATCAGAGGAATCATCAGCGTCATCAGTAGGAGGATCTGCAAACCACACCAGTCTCTAAGGAAGCCACTTGGCATTTTCAGCATCTTGTGGAAAAACACAGACACGCCCTCCCCCCATCTCAATACTGGGTCATGCTCATTACACTTTCCTGTAAGGGGATCTTTCCACCTTAGTGGAGCATAGACAGTTTTTCCGTATGGATGTCCAAAGTGCTCAGCTGCAGATAATGCTTGAGCATCCACAGTAAAAAAATTAAAATTATGAGATCATGATGTAAAGTATTATGTGAAGAAAGAGGGTATAACTCCCCCTTTCTATATTATAAGTAATTGATTTTTCAAAGTCCCAAGGGCTCTTTTCACAATTCATTTTCCTTGAGGATAACAGGGAATTCCTTTTTTTATGCTCAATCGACATTTGTGCACAAAACCGTTGAAGTGCTTGGCTTGTATAGCCTGAGCTGTTATCATTCCCAGTATTACAAGATTGTCCAATTATTGCAAAATATTTTAAACAGTGAGTAATAGCATGTTTAGTAGCTTCTCCAGTTTGTACACAAGCAATAATAAATCCTGAGAAATTACCAATAACCACATGCACATACTTACATAACTTTCCAAAATCTGGTATACAGGTGACATCCATCTGCCATATTTGACTAGGCTTCAAACCTCCAGGATTTACTCCATAAGAAGGTACTATATGATGTTGTGGGCATGAGGTGCATTGTTTAACAATTTGACGAGCGGCATCTCTGATAATATTAAATTGTTTTTGAAGGCTTGACTATTTCGATGATGCATAGCATACAATTTTAGTACAAGTTCTGTTGTACACAGTGTTCAAAATCCCCCACCTCAAGTACCACCAGGAGCCCAGTTCTGATGCAAAAGCAAGGAGTATTTATTCTGCAGAGCAAACCAGCATGATGGAGTCAGGTACCAGGTGAAATGGCTGACCCTCAACAAAAGCTTGCTGGCCTCTTTATAGAAAGTAAGGGATTTTAACATAGCTGAGGTAGCCTGGTTTTTAATTGAGGAACAGAAATGCAGTTTACAAATATTTAGTTTTGATTAGCTCATGCTCAAGGAGCTAAGTGTCCACATTTTTAAGCTATATCTGGTTAGCCATCAAAGTCAACACATTTGGCTTATGGCCCCTAGGCTATCTGGCCCAGACAAAGTAGGGGCCACTCCTGCCCTGCTTCTTCTCTCTGATTGGGTGCCTTCAGAGTGGGGGTCCTTTTTCAGGTTTTCTAAGCCCCATTTTGCAGGTATATCCTGGCTTCTCTTAGTCTGCCATTTGGTTCAGGGAAGGTACTTTTGCAGCTTTTCCCAGGAAACAGGGTAGTAGTGGGTCTTGCAGTTCTTCCATGGTGGAAGCCTTTTCTTTCAGAAAGAATTGTTCTAGCCTAACAGTTCCAATTGAGTAAAAGCAATGGTTTGTATAACTCTGTCGGCAATAGCATTTAAGAGTCCTGGAAGACCAGAATGAGCTCTAATATGTCTTACATACTAAGAATTGTTTCTGTGATATAACATTTATGTATTTGAGAAAAAAAAGTTGTTGCACTTGATTATTAGCTTGTCAATATAAGCTACAGTTTCTATTACTAGTAAGGCTTTGGTAAAAGGCTGAGTAAAGGTTTCAAATATGGTTGCCACAGCTCATAATTCTACATATTGAGCAGAGATAGGAAAATCAAAAACATATGGCTTGCTCACATAGACCTAATAAGCAGCAGCACCATTAGATGACCCATCAGTAAATATATTCTGAACGTTTTTATTTTTATTTTTTTAAGGTTCCTTTTTCATGATTTTAGGAAACACAGATGCATAAGAATTAACAAATTGTAGTAGTTTATCTTTTGGTAAATGATTATCTATTCTTCCAGTATACTGTGCAAAAGCAAAAGCCCATGAATCATCATTTTGAAAAAGCCAATCTACTTGTTGGTTAATAAAAGGAACCCCAATTAAATATGGCTCTCTACCAAAGTATTTCCAAGATTCATCTCAAATAATTTGTACTAAGCAAGCTACAGCTCCATAGTACTGAATCAATAGTGATAAATGCAACCATAATAAAGGTCTCCCGTGCCATAGAACTGCAGTTAGCATACGAGCAGTAGCTAAGGTATTTGCAGCCCATTCCTGATTATAATCTACACACTTAACTTGTTGTTTTTCAATGACCTGTTCTATTTTTAGTAACACCTTTCATCCATCTACTGTTAACTACCTAGGCTATGTAAGTGAAGGATTTCCTTTGAGAATATCAAATAATGGTTTTTATTCTCCTGTGGAAATTTTTAAAAGAGGCCTAAGCTAATTAATATCTACTAATAATTTCTGAAAATATTTTAAGAGTTTTTTCATTTCTAATCTGTACTTTCTGAGGCAGTATAATTTGAGGATACAGTAAATGTCCCTAATATGAGTAAAGTAAATCTTTTTGCACCTTTTCAGGAGCAATAAATCTTTTTAAAGCTTGCTGTAAATGTGCAAGTTTGTGGGCCAAATGTTTCCATCTTCAGAATCAATATATAAATTAGGGATTAAATGATTATTTATGCTAAAAAATTATAAAAGAGTATTTCTCATGCCATGATATATGATCATAATATTTAATTTGAATCTGCATGTGCATTTTAATTGGGCATGTCAGTAATAATGATAATAAAAAAAGCAAATAAAGTAATACATAACAAAGATGAATTTTGAGATAACTCAAGTGGCCACAGTGTTAAAAACTTTAATAGACATAACTTACAAAAAAATTATCAGACTTCTCTATGATAGCTATGAGAGTTATCATAGCTCTCCAAGGAGCTGAGGTCAAAGTGATTATTTGTTGTGTCCAAGGCTGCTTTCTAGCAGGTGTCTTGGATGTTACAACTTGTGCTTAGTCACATCTGACTACCCTTCCCTAAGACAGTATCAAAAGAGCCAAATTAAAAGCAGAAAATAGAACAAAAAATATCTACATTCAAGGTGGTCACATTGGAAGTAGGACAATGAGAACTGCAATCCCTCAGGTCTGTCTTTAGAGTCTTGAAGTAGGATAAAAGGTTCAATAGAGGATCAAGATATGCACATCAAAGCAGTCCTGATCAAGTTAGAGTTAAGCCCCAGTGACTCATTCCTCATTAGCTGGGGCTTAGTTTCTCACATTCCTTTGTAAGGTAACCTGTTTGACAAGTAGTTCCAAGTATTTTAAATCTATTTCAGAAAGACAAGCTCCCTCTCCAGATTGCACCATTTTCTTCTCCCATCCTGAGATCCCAGGAGAAATGCCATTGTCCTTCTGGCTCATTCTTTCAACAGTCCCTCAGGCTCATTCTTTCAACAGTCTCACAGCTTGAAAGCTACAAGTATCTCTTTAGAATATTTATATCTGCTATATGTTTTAGAGAAGCAGCTGGGTGTGGTGGGGGTGAGGGTGGGAGATAGATGCTTTGTTTCTGTCAAAGTATTTCAACTTGTTGGCACTTCAGATATTTCTAAATTCACTTTTGTTATGTGTTACATTACTACATACAAACGTGTTCTCCAGAAAAGCCAGAAAAATCTCACAACAGAGTGTGGACAGATCTAAACAAATGTCTATTTTTTGGAGTTGGAGGCATTAAAAGCATTTAGTGGGTTTCTTGTAAGAAAAACAGAAGCAAGGGAACATAGAATCCATGTTTAACTGGACTGACCAGTCAAATAACAGACTAAGATGCTTAAAGATGGATCTCATCATAAATCCCAGGAATGTTGGGGAGGAGTAGACTGGGCTTCATTAAACTGCATTGTTCCCCAAAGCAGGCCAAACTGAGATTTTTTGAGCCTAATGCTGAAAGGAATTTTAGGACAGGTTTGTATAGTAGACTTTTTCACATAAGCATAAGTTAAAGGAGAAGAAGCTGTTCAAGGAAAACTCTTAAGTCCAAGATAAAGAAGCAGGTCAGTGAAAGACATGCACAGGCAATGTAAGACTTTATTTATGTAAGACTTGACGTTTATATGATATAAACTCCTGAAAGGGTTTCAGGAATATAAGCGTAAACTGACAAAATAATCACAAGCGGGAGCCAGGACTCCTAGGATCTCATACCTCCCCCAGGTCTCACCTCCAGAGTGCTAGTGGAAGTACCAAGAAGATGTTTCTCAAGAATGGCCAATAACAGTCTCTTCCCCACTCACATGTCAATGAACACTATGTTTATTATCCACCAGCAGGAATCTCCCCTCCAGACGCAGGCCTGGCCTCTTCCTGCCTCCAGGCCAACTAGTAAAAATATCAAAGGTCAACTGCTCCCAGTTCTCTTGCTTATGATCTGCCAACAAATTAACTTGAAATGCTCAGGACTTGCGGAGTGCTGGACCAATCAATGCATGCTATGTCCAGCCATCTGAAATTGTTTAAAAGGCCACCTGAGAATAAAGCCAGGGCCTGCCTTCTGCTCCCTGTGTGGAGACTTGCTGAAGGTGGACCCCCACATACACCTGACAATAAATCCTCTTGCATTTTGCATTAATCTGGAGTCATTCTTTGGTTTCTTGGGAGTCGTCCTTGTTCAGATATGCCCCAGACGGGCACTAGTCCAGCTGGTCATTTCACTCTAAATATTGCTTTTAAGTAGTTCTTTAGGTTAACATTTAATTTTTAACTCACGTGTCATTTTGAAGAGGTCTTTTTTATTTTTTATTACGCATTTCAAATTTAATCTTTTTTGTTCTTAACAAACATTACACGTTTTAATTAACACAGACCAGCTTCCCTGTTTATGATCATATTTTTAAACTTTTTGTTGCCTAGGTCTCTCTTAGGCTCCCTGAAGGAACCAGTTTGGAGGGACACTGGTTTCTTCATAAACTTTAGATTTCTTCATTTTCCCCAAATACTTGCAAATTAATAACTATCACCTATAAAGTCAACAAGAGTACCTTCTGGAAATTTATCTCTAAATATTTCATCCTTTGGATAAACCTCATCCCTCATATTTATGTAAATGTTTTTTAATTTGTTTTGTTTTGTTTTGCTTTGTTTTGCTTTCTTCTAAAAATGTTGCCAGATTATGCCCATCAGATAACATGTATTTTGGGATCTACTTTTTCAAATTCTACCCTGAGACCTCCTTCTCCCACTGGTCTCTGGATTGTCCTGCACATTTATTGCAAACATGAAAGAGACTTAAGGCCTCTTATTGTGTCTTCCCAGGCATGCCAATAAGGTTCCATCTGACAAACGCAGTATCATGCATTTCATGAGGAGTGCCAAGAAACAAAGGCCAAATAAAAATAAATCAAAGTATTTCAAAGACAACAAGAAACAAGACAAAAAAAGCAAAACCAAAAATGCCTTTAAAGTTCCTAAAGCGAGTAAAATAGCAAAAACAAGCTAAAGAGCCAGAAACCTAAATGCCTTAGAGATCCAAAAGCAAACAAACAGAATAAATGTCTACACTAAAATAAAAACTTTGAAGGAAGTCCCTGAGTCTATCAAACCATTACAACTTGTATAAACTGTTCAACTTCTATTTTTTAATCTAGAGAAGCCCATCTGTTTCAACCTTTTGTACAACCTATATAGCTTTTATCTCACCTCCCACATTTTGCCTTCAAATATAAATCCTTTTTGTATTAAAAAGTATTTCATTTTATAGCCATGTTTTACTTACTTTTTTTCTATCTGATGCCCTGAAACATAGGTACTTGACTGGTGAGAGTAGGTTTTGGAAAAGTAACCTCCCCAGCCTTTTTTATCAAGAAGATAAAGGAATATTAGAAAGCAACTTTTAAGTCAGTAATAACAGCATGATAGTTTTGAGTTTGCTTTTTCACTGAAACCTGTTTGTGAGTTTATCATCCCAGTAGGAAACCTGTTGGCTGTAGGGAAGGGCAAGGCCTAGTTTTTGCATTTCAAACATCTTAAAAGCCTAGTCAGAATTCACACTCTCATAAATCATTGAGGAAAATAAGGTGGCCACAAACTCTTTAGTGTCTTTTTATAGGTAGGTGCAGAAGATGAACAAAGCCCATGAAGGTCTTCCTAAGTTTTTGTCTTTTAAGACCAGGGACTTTTGTTTATCTATTTACTTACTTATTTAAGCACTGTGGCAGTCTAGGAGCCTGCTGGGAGGCTCCATTGATTTGCTTAGTTAATCAGCTGAGGACCTGCAGGCAACTGAGTCTCAGTTTTGAAGTTTTCTTATTTAAGAGACTCTCTGGTGGTTAAACTTTCTCATAATTCTCTCAAATTTGTATTTTGTATTTTTTATCTCAAATTTGTATCACCAGCAAGCACCATGTGTACCTTTCCTTCCAAACTTATTGCAAAGCCAGAGTGTTTGTGACTTTTTAGCTATGGCTGGACCAGTCAGACATCCTAGGATGAGGAGCTGGTGGAGACCTGCTTGCTGCTATAGCAGCAGGTAGCAGAGTTGCTGAACTGTCTGTTGAAGACAGGGCCTGGGACAAGGACTGTCCTTTCCTGGTGTGTACAGAGAGGGAAGTTTACAAGTTTGTTGAAAGAAAGATAATGTGGAACAACTAGGCACTTCTGTGAAGTCTGTTTCAAACTCTTCCTTAGAATGATCTCTGTTGGCCATTCTGTGGACTTTATAAATGACACTTCAATTTCTTCGTCTTGGTTACTTTCATCTGAATTAAAGGCTGTTCATATACGGATACTGAGGGAGGATAAGGAACTTTAATTTCCTCAGCAGGTCCCTAGCCCCGGAAGATGACTTGGGTTTATCTTCCAAGGGCTCCAAAGCAACAGTAACAGCATGCCAGACACTAATGGATTTTACAGGAATTAGCTCACCTGGTTCCTGCTGCTGTTTCACAGTTCTTCCTATTTTTTGCCAATTCTTAGGAGCCAATGATCCCTCTTCTGGAAACCATGGATTGTGTGCAACAGTATTGCATAAACATCCTTCTAAGCCATCCATATTACCCTTAACTACTCTTCACTTTCAACATAGAGTTGAAAAAGAGATGCAAAGTTTCCAAATGCTTTTGAAATTCCCCATGCTCCCCAGGATGTATAGGTTTGGGAGTCAGTGTTCCCCAAGCTCACCCACTCCTTTGTCAAAACCTAAACTGCTGTATGTCTGAGTTGGGTGAGCAAGCTTACTTCAAGCTCCTGGTTGCATACCGTTTATCACTTTCCAGTGCAAACATGGGCACAACTGGAACCAGGAAAGGAAGCTAATGGTAGACAGAGCCACAAGACACTGCAATCATGCCAAGAATGAACAATTTTTATTTCCCCCCTGTGTTTATATATTGTTTAGCCAACTGATAGAGATAACACATTGAACAGAGCTCCATCCAACAGATTCTTTGCACACAGTACCCCTGCAAGCAGTTGTACGCTCTTTGTCATTCAGATGTTTCTTGTGCACTTGCCAATCAAGATATGGGCTCTAGAGAGGTGTTCATTTTAAGCTATGAGAGTTTGGAGGCATAGTCTTCTGAGAAATTTTATTGGCTGTAGATAATCAGACAGTTGTGAATGCTGGAAAGTACATGGTGGGTTCCAGGTAGTTAAAATACATGGACAAGGGATTGTCAGACACTGAGAGAGAATCTTTAACAGTAATTTGCTCTGTGCTCTGGCATTTCTGAAGCTGTGATCTTGAGACCTTGAGACACAATGTGCTCTGTACAGTGAGATGATGTGGTCCTAAGGAAATTGAAGTTATGTGGTCTAGAGCATCAGAAACACTATCATCTATAAAACCGACCATGAGCTCTTATAAGTCAGATGCTGTTGGCTCTTAACAGCCATAGGAGACTCTAGAAAGTTTATAGCTGGAGTTCTTGATATCAGACACTGTGGCTTCCAGACAATTAGTTCTTTAGAATTGGAAGAGTCTAACAGTGTGATTTCTTCTATTGATTGAGACACTGAGGGCTCCAGGCAGAGAGATGCTCTGGCCTCTAGACAGTCAGAGTCAGTCTTGTTCAACTAGAAATGGCCTGATCCAGAATGTCAGAGACTGTGATCTGGACCTTCAGATACTGTGAGATCTGGACAGGGAAACTTGTAGGTTCTTTCAAGTAGAGAAGCTATGAGATCTGAGCAGATGAATGCTGTGGTTCCTGGACACAAGGTAGTGTAAGTACTGGAATGTCTGGAACTACATGCTCTGGACACTTTGAAAGTCACGTGCCATTGTCCCTGAAATAGTCCAGAGCTATGGTCTCTGAATAGTCAGAAGCTATTGGGTCCTGGTAGACAAGACGCTGTGTGGTGCAGTCAATTTGTTGCTGTGGGTGATAGGTACATTTCGCCCTCAACAAATAAGGCTTCAGAGCTGCAGAATTCAGTTACACAGAGACAGTCTATGTTCTGGGAAATCCGATGTGATAGACTTATAGAAATGCTGACACTGTGGAATGTGGGGAGGCTTAAGATATCAGATGGTGAAAGCAAGATGCTATGGCATATGGATACCAGTCATTAGTTCTCTGGGCAGGGGGAAGGTGTAAGTTCTGGAATGCCATGTGATATCAGTTCTGGAAACTCAAATGCTATGAGCTCCGGATACTACCAGCAAAGGTTTCTGCCAAGATATGGTCTCTGGACTACAACCCACGCTGTGTCTGAAAGCTGTAGTCTCTGGACTTCCAAAGACTTGTGATTTCAACAGTAGAGTCCACCATGACCATTCAATAGTAGACCTAGGAACAATTTGACACTGTGGCTTCAGAAAACACAGAGACTGTTGGCTCTACTCAGTCAAGCACTGTGGACTCTGAACATTAAGCATTTTTACCTCTCAACTGACAGGCTCTGTTGTCTCTTGGTGTCAGATGCTTTGGGCACTGTTCAAGTTCAAGGCTATGGGCTCTTGATGGTAGATACCATGCTGTGGCCTGCCTTATCCCACTTAAGAGTTATCAGATGGAAGCTGAATAGGGTGTGAGGCTGGTCTGAAATGAAAACACTCTATCTTTGATCTCAGTAAGGACCCAAAAAGCTCCACAATTTTTTAGTTTTTGGTTCTTATATCCTCTTCATCAGAGGTGTATGTGTGGTTACCATGGTAATGATCAGTAGTGACAAACCATATGTATATGGAAGCATGAGGTTACTGATCAAAAGGGAAAGGTATTGGTGCAAAGTTACTGATCACAAGGGAAGAGATATAGGTACAATCGCAAGGTTAAAATTAATCAAGGTTGAATGATATATATGCAAAACATATTGTTCTGTAGTTAACCTTAAAACAATCATTCTGCTTTGTGAGACTAAGCAGAAATATTTCCTTAACCAGTTTTGACTTCTTCAAAACAAGCTATCTTCAGGCAGATCCCTTTTTGATGACTGAGTACTGCAGAATGTCCCAAATAGGAGTATAGCAAGAATCACAGAGTAGAATTTAGGCCCAAGATCTGGGGATCTCTTCACAATGGCCCCAGGATAGCCATGGTGGTGTGGTGGGCACTTTGGAAGCTTTGAACTCTCAACAGAAAGCTTAGTGCTAATATGCCATGGCTCTGAATATTCCAAAGGTGTGGACTTGGACACTCATATACCATGTCCTAGGGCATTTGGAATTTCTAGGCTGTAGAAAGTTTGAAGCTGCCAGTTCTTGACCATCAGAGTCTATGGACTGTGGACAGTCAGAACATTTGGACCCTAGGCTATGAGACCCCTTTCAGGCTCTCAGTACTACCACACTCTAGAATCTGTTAAGTCTCACTCTGTGGCCTGAAGACAGAAAGATGTTGTGGCTAAGGGCAGTCAGACACAATAGGCAGTGGAATATTGTGGAGTCTGACAGTTTGAGCTGCATGTTCTGAACAGTTGATCACTGTGTATTCTTGGAAGATAGAGGCCGTGGGAAGGTTTTTGGTCTGGAAAATACAGGGATCCAGTCACTAAAAGTCTGATACTGTGTGGGTATAGAATATAGGGAGAAATAGTTATTGGCTGGGATGAAGTGCCCAGAAAGCTGCTTAGTATGGACATTGGGATACTGCTTTCTAAGGACATCTGGACAATCAAATGTGGGTTTTCTTACTGTTGTTGTTGCTGTTGTTCATTGTTGTTGTTGAGAGATTGACACTAGAGGGTCAGTATAATTAAGCAGCTGAAAGTAGGAACTGATAGCTCTGGGCTTATGATGTCCACATGCTTTATTTATAGTAGTATACCTTGAGTCCTGAACAGACAAGTCCTGTGCCCTTGAAGATTAGGAAGATGTGTGCTCTGGTCCATGCTATGATCTGTGTTCTGGAAAGCAGGATACTTCTCTATGGAGAGCAAGAAATAATTGGGTATAACTGTTGAATACTACAGAGTGATTACAGTCAGAAGATGCAGGTTCTAGGAGTTATATACTGTTGGATATGGAGAGTTGGATGCTGTATTGTGTGCACCGTCAGATGTTGTGGCCCGTGGGATAATCAGATCTGATTTCTGGACGATCTGAAGATGTGGGCTTTGGAGAGTCTCACCAGGTGGTTGTGAAAGGTTGGAGGGTAAGCTCTTGAATTGTCAGACTCTGTATGCTTTTTGACTGTTGGATTCAGGATTGTGGGGTACTGGAGATCCTGGACAGAAAGAAACTCGGTTGTCTAGTTAGTTGGGAAATTTAGACTCTGCACAGTTAAATGTTGTAAGCTCTTTATAGCAGTGCATGATGGGTTCTGGAGAGCTGGAAGTTGTGGGCTATGGGCTTTGGGAAGCTATTTCCTACTTCTGAAGCTATTGGGGAAGCTACATCTGAAGACTGGAAGCTGTATGGCCTGAGCATGCAGCAGCTGGAGCTCTGAAGTCAGGTTTAGGCATGAGAAAGTGAGAAAAGTGTTTTAATGATAGATTAACTGCTATTAACTGTTGTCTCTGGGCAGGCCAATACTGTGACCCTTCTAAACTCAGTCTCTGTGGTCTCTAGACAATTGGATACTGAAGCTATAGACATTTGGATGCTATGGATTGTTTTTTCTCAAGATCCAAAGCTGAAGGCTTAAAAGAGTCAGGCAGTGAGTTTTCTAAAGAGCCAAATGTGGTTTCTGAGTTTTGGGATGCTGTGCATTCTGAACAGTCTGGTGATGTGTGCACTACAAAAAGTTATACATTGTGGCTTCTGGATACTTGGATCCTCTGAATTATATAGCACCGAATGCTGTAGGCTCTGTGTGTCAGGATCCTGAGGGTTAAAAATAGTTGGAAAATCTATCTATGCCTTACTCAGTCAGCTTCTCTGGGTTCTTGACCAGTGCTGTGGGTAATCAGATGCTGTGAACATTTCTTGGTGAGATTCTGTGGACTCTAGGGAGACACATACTGAGGACAAAGTCAGCCAGACGCAGTCTTTTCCCTGTGCTCCTGTTGTGTGATAAGACTCCTGTGGGTATTCAACATACACCCCAGGTAGAAAGGTCAGGTTAGACCAAAGTACAGATACCACCAGAGTCCCTCTTGGTGAACCCATGAGCTTTATTGGGGTCAATTACAGGAATATGGGTGAGTGGTTACTTACAGGTTACTTACAGAATGGCTCAAAGACAGCTGTGTCACCAAAGCGCACATCAGCACAGGTGATAGCTCACAAAGCTGGGAACCTGGAGCATACTGCACAGCCTGCAGGTATCACAGCAGACCAGAGAGCATCCTAGCCAAGAGACTGTTGATCTAAATCTCTTCCTGCTTAAGGCGCTTCCCTGCAGGGATGGAATGTTGCCCAACAGCTCCAGAAGATTTGGAGACTGAGCACCAGAAGATCAGTTATTGTGGGTTCTGGTCAAGCAAGATTTAGAGATTTGGTGCTGTTAGTCACTGAAAGATCTGGACAATGATTGCTTTCTCACTCAGGAAAGCCCCAAAGCTATGGGCTTGTAGGCAGTCAGACTTATTAAAGTATCTTTCAGGTGCTTAATAAGTGTATATCATTGAATTTTCTAATGCTTTTTATCACAAACCATGTCAAATCTCAGGGAATTCAATACTCGGGTGGCTAGGCAGACTTCACTCCTTCCCTCAAAAGCTCTCTCACTTCTCCATTTTCCTTCTTCCTCCTTCTCCATTTCATCCTCCTTCTGCTTCTCCTTAGACCCTTTAAACATTTTCCCTAGCCTCCTCTCTACATTCAGGCTTTCATTACAACACTGTAATATCTTAGCATACTCAGCTAGATCAGAGCCTCAGTTCTTTCATGTCATCAGTCACCTTCTACTGTACACAGTTAGTTCTATCTACTGTAAACGATTAGTTCTATCTTGTGGAGATCTTAGCAGGGCTAGCACAAGAGTGTAAATGGACAGAAAGCAAGGCCTGCACCTACTGTAAGGTATCTGGTTTCACAGCTACAGGGCATGAAAGCCCTTTTGCAAACCAAAACAGAACACAAGAGTAAAATATCCCACAACATCAGTCATCAAGCCTTATTCATAAACCAAAACAGTATACAGAAGTAAAATATCCCACAACCCAGATTAGGTTGGCTCTGACCGTGAGATGTTGTGTGAAATTTGGAAACTGTGAGGAATGAAATTATTCAGTCCCTCTGGGCTCCTGGCTGTCAGAAGATGTGGGTTACAGACAGTCATAGGATTTGGGCTGTGGTCAGTAGGACTCTCAGGCTCTGAAAAGTTGGACAGTAGACAGTGTGCATATGTTGACACTGGATAGTACCAAAAGGTGAAGGGCACTATGACATTAGAAACCAATGCTCATGCTGGACCACTGAAGCCGTTCTGGAAAGCTAGAACCTGTGGACTATGGACAGTCAGACACACTCCAGGAGTCAAATTCAGATGTGTTACCTGTAAAGGCAGAAACTGTTTCCCTTGAACAGTAGAAGGGTGAGTGAGGGAGTGGGGTCAAGGGTGGGCTGTATAGTTGAAAGCTATGTGCTTTGGGCAGTCAGATACAATGGTCTCTTGACAGTGGCAAGCTGGAAGACTGGGAGATGGAGCACTGGGCTTGTTGGAGATGGAAACTGTAAACTAATACAGTTTGTAGTAATGGATTTAGAACTTACAGACACCGTGATTTCTAGCCAGTCATTTTTTGTCATGTCTGGACAGTCTGAAGCTACTGTCTTGGACAGTCATTAGCTGTTAGCACTGAGCATTGTAGGCACTGGGAAGTCTTAAAATGTGAGTCCTAGAAACTCTACAGCTGGGGAGGCCTGGAACAGTGAGACAGTGTGAATTCTGAACTCTGACTTGGGTGATAAGAGCTTCGGACAGCCTGAAGCTGTTGTCTTTCTAACTGCAGACTTTGTGCACTCTGTTCAGCTGAGTGGTTTGCTCTCTATACAGTCAGATGCTGTCTGTAGGCATCTGTGGGCACTTGGAAGCTTTGGGTTCTGAGTTGTGAGACCTTACAATTCCCTACACTCCAAAACGGTATTTTCTGGAAAAACCTGTTGTGGGGTTTGCACAAGAGTCCAGTGCATCAATCACAGTTGATTCTTGACAGTCAAAAAGATATGGACTCTCAACAGGTGAATATAGTAAACACTTGGAAATAAAAAAATAACAAATTGTCATTTTATTTGACAAATGCAAGCTGTGGATTTCATGGCCTTTACGTCATATGGCTTCATGAGAGCTATGTACAGCTCACACTGGACAGAAAATATAAGACAATAAGCACATTTGGATGCTGGGCTCTAGATAATCTGACTCTGAGGATAGAGGACAGTTGGAATATGTTGACTCTGGACACACAAGTCTATAGACTCTGGACATTCTGATACTGTCACAGATGGGGACGATTGATGCTGTGGGACTCAGATGGGTGTATGTTGAGGACTTTGTACTCCAACCATTCCGTTCTGTGGATTCTGGAAACCCAAAAATCTCTGGAAACTGGATTACAAGACTTAGGGCATCTGGAGAAGCATACACAGTGGACTCTACATATAGTCAGAAAGTTTGGACTTTGAGCTCTCACATTTTGTGCTGTCTGTAGGGCCAGACAGAGTAGACTCAGACACATGGAGGTCCTGGACTGTGAACAGAATTTGAGGGTTCTGCATAGGAATAATTGCCTGATTTCCTATGTGCCATGTGCCAGGTGCCAGGTGCCAGGTTCCAGGTGCCATGTTCTGTGTCATAATGGTCATGGACTCTAACTCTCTGGAACTGTAAATTCCCAATAAACTCTTTCTTCATAAGGTGCTTTGGTCAGATGTCTCCTCAGAACAGGAGAAAAGTCACTAATTCACTGTAATTTTGCATAGCTTGAGATTACAATAGTCTTGTGCATGATGTCAGAACCTCTAGGAATTCATATGTGCTGTTTCCCTATAGTGTCAGAAGGACATTTTTCACTTGTAGTCATCCACAGCCTCTGGCTCTGAAATTCTTTCTGCTCTACCTCCACCCTTCCATAATGGGTCTCTGAGCCTTGGAAGGAGAGGTGTGATATTACCAGTTTTCCATAACTTTGATGTAATTGGTGCCTGTGACAAAAGGCACAGATAATATCATATTCTAACTGTGACCCATAGGCTTATGAGATAGCTTTGGTGGTTAAGAGGTCTTGCTGTTCTGGATTAGGTTCTGAGTTTGGCACACAAGGTCACCTATTGCTTGTCACTCTTGAAACCAAAAGCTAGTTTTCTCTTCTCTTCAAGCCAAAGAGTAGTTGTCAAGCTTTATTTTCTGGCTTCCTTCTTGAGGTTGAATTAAAAGCAAAAACCTGGGTTGTTGACATAGTGCTGTATACCCACAGTTGACCAAAAAACAAAAAAACAAAAAAACAAAAAACCAAAAAAACAAAAAACAAAAAAACAAAAAACAAACCCAAACCCAAAATAAAAGCAAAACAAAAAACACTACAGGTGTCATCTTAAGGGGAATAAGAAATACTTTACTCTGAAGCCATCATGAATGACCATGGCTCCGGGGAAACAGATTAGGTTGATGTACATTCCATGTTCCTACATGGAAGCAGTTTCATGAAGTCATTAAGAGTTTGACAGAAAAAAGAAAATAATAAATAGAGACACGTTTTAGATATATTGACCCTAGATGCTGATCTGGTGACATTCTTAGCATTTGGATTGGTGGAAGCATGTCATCTGCTAAATAAATAGATTCTAAAAGTTTATTCTTTGTTTAGTTCTCTGATTTTGTTTTATTTTGTCTATTAGTTACAAGTTGTTATTTGGGGCACATAGGTAGGCAAGGAATGGCTGTTTCAGAGAGCTAGAAGTAGCCTAAGATCAGGTAATTAGCCTCTGAACCTGCATCATTCCAATCTCTCCACAGTACTGATCAATACTGACCAATCACCAGGCTCTGCAGACACAGCTTCTTTTCAAAAGTTCACCTCGTGACCCTAAAACTCATAGTGGGTGAGGGCTGAATGAGTGAATGAGTCACAAAATGAGTTCCAGGACATCCTAGGCTGCATAGTGAGGCCTTGCCTCATACACAAAAAACAAAACAAAGTGCAAGAAAATGAAAAGGATAGATGCCCCATTTATTGTAAAAGCTTGTACCTGACGATTTAAGATTCAATGGGGAGCAATGTATGCTATGATGCAAATGAGAGATTTGTTCTAAACAACATTGTGGGAGCGGAGCGGGTAACTAAAGGAACAATTACAATGGAGTGGGGTGGTGCTCTTAGGCTACAACAAAAGGAAAGATTGTGAAAGTTGAAAGGTAAGTATTACATTACTAGTAGCCATCATAGACAATACCAGACAGATCAGAGTTACCACTTTATTACCAGACTCACACAACTACTTTAGCTCCTTCCTTATGAAATTTCAGACAAGATATAATTGCTAGGAGATATGAAACTGTGAGGAGCCTGGGATTTCTCAGATTTCTCTTGGGAGTTTAGGTTGCAGCATATTGGCTATCTCACAAAGAAGCAACAGACTTTTAGCTGCTGCCATCATGATGCCATTTTATATATGATAAGACCAGAACAGGGCAGTATATTAAAATCACTACTACTACCTTATCACTTAAAGGGGTAAAGAACAAAAACTTGTTAGTTCCAAATTGAAAAGCCTTTGAGAGCTAAAGATATTCTGTCACTATCTTTAGGGAGGGCTGAGGACATCTGCATCTGTCTCGGTAGTAGAAAGCTGTCAGGATCTGGCAAGGGATTCTTGGCAGGAAGCTGAGAAGTATTCACCAGTTGACCAAAGCATCTGCTCAATAAGCAAAGTATTTCACAAAATTAGAAAGTGAATGAAAATGGTCTCTGAGAGAACTTTGAGTGAAAGAAAGAGGACACACACAACTATAGGCCAGATGACCTCTAGTAGACTTAGTGAAAAGCTGTTTCTTAGATTGTGGTAAAAGGGCTGGATGTTCACCAGGGAAGGAGGGGCACAGTTGTCCTTGGAGAGAAGGGAACAGAGAGAAGGCCCTGGAAATGATCAAAAGTATGCTTTCTCTATAGCAAGGAGTATCTGAGATTCAGAAAACTTCAGAGAGAAATTTGCATTCCTGTATTAGGAGTTAAAGGAAAGGAGTGGGGTTACCTGTTTTCAAGGTAGAAAGGAGGCCCGTATTTGAAAGGAGCTCTCTCTCTGTTTACATAGGTATGGCTGGCAGAGATGTGAGTTTAGTGGCTTAAGCCACCTCAGTGTCAGAATACTCCAAAGTTCTTCCTCTGATTAAACTCTTGATTTTTGAGTCAATTTCTCATATTTCAGAAAGGTGTCCATGGTGAGTTATGACAGAAGAAATCTATTAGAGCTCCTCATACAGAATACAAACTAAAAGACAGAAATGTGTACAGCAAATTTATTAACTTCTCTGAAAAAACTCATCCAATTCCAAAAAAAAAAAGAGAGAAATGCAGTTGAATAATTCTATATTTAGCATTTAAAGTTTTTATCAATATATAATCCTGTTTGGGACTTTTAGGCAACCATCCTTAATCACATCTTCTTTAGTCTGATTGGTCAGTTAGCTGCTTTGCTCCTGTTAGTGTCCTATTGCTGTTGAAGGGGTAGCTATTGTAGGGTGAGAGCAATTGGGAGACCTTACATGAAATTGATGTTTTGATAGAAGGAGATGTTCAGTAATAAAAAGAAAGGGTAAAATGTGAGGAGGAGGAAGGAGTGATCCAGGAGAGGAGCCAAAGTGGAAGGGAACTAAAAGCCCATACACGGGACAAGGCTTGTGGTTGAATTTTTGTCTGGCTCCTGTGCCTTTGAGCTACATATCTAGCAAGATATGATTTGTTGCTGCAGAGTGGCATCATTGGAGGAGGAGGAGGGCACAATTGCACTCTTCAGCAGTTGTCAGATCTAGTCTTGGGGTAGATACTGCAACAGCCAAGAATCAAGTTGTTTCTGGAGGATGTTAAGCTGACTTGAAACTTCTCTAAGGTTTTTGAGAGCTGGAGAGGGAGAGAGGTTAATTGATGCAGCAAAGGCTTTTGTCCACCTGTTTCATTTCTGAATCCTGAAAACAATGCCAGGTGTGACAAAAAGAGGAATGACTTGGATAAGCCCTTCAGAGGTTACCCAAACTAGTTTTCGGGATTTAGCATGCAGATTTCTTTTTGAGCTCACAAAGAGACAATACAGAAAGAGCAGCAACATATGTGTCTCAGAAGAGGGGCCATCCAGGGAGCTACAATAAAACTCAACAAATGGTAAAGACACAGAGCAAAAGTCAGGAGGTAGTAGCTGTAAACTGTACAGCCTGGTGGGGCATATTAGGTAACATAGCTTTTGTTTAGTAAGGTAAAATGCAATTGTACAACTGGCCAGATGATGTGCCAGAGTTCTCTAGAAGGCTAAAATAACTTTGGTCAGCAGTTTGTTTACATCAGATTCCCAGAAAAGGCACAGCTACTGAGAATTGGCAATTTAATTGGAAATTTAATGGAGACACAGAATCCCAGTGAGTCATTTTTATAGGAATGTCTACAAAACATTCCAAAGACAGCACTCCCATATTCTGACTCATTACCCAAAATCAAACCGTGAGTTTGATGACAGAGTACCAGGCAGCCTCCTTTAATCATGGATCATGGGTAGTTAGGGTTTGGACCCTGGAATTAGCTTTTGTTAAGAGGAAGAACTGAAAGACAGAAGGGAAGGCCAACTGGACTAGCACTCTGGACCCAACCCATCAGGTGACAGGCGGGGCACCAGGTTTCTCTGATCAGAGCATCCTCATTTATTAGACTGGAAGACATTGAGGCCAGTAGTGGCTATTTGAATCTCTGTTGTTTGAGACATTTGATGACATGGGTGGAGCCTCTAAAATCCTCCATGGGGCAAGAGCTGGTCAGGCCTATATAGAGAGAGGAGCAGTAGAACGTTTTGTGTTTTATTTTCCCATGCCTTCTGGTCCTGTAATGAGGCTAGCATGAAACTTGTCCTGAGTGGTTGTGCTCTATCCAGTGGAAATATCTGTATCTAGGGACATCCTGCTCAGCAAGTGACTTATGTATGTGTTACAGGCAGATGGAAGGAGAACCCTGAGAAATCACCAGTAATTGAGATTGATGCAAAAGCAAGAGGTTTATTTCCAACACATTGGGATCCACTCTTACACATTCCTGAAATGAGGCAGATAAGACTGACCAATGCGTTTGGGGTCCACCCTCACAGGGTGAATCCTCTCCCTGGACACCCTGTGGTGTGTACCCTCACAGGCCAGCCTCTAGCACACTGTAAGTTTTGCATATATAGGAATTTCAAAGGCAGAGCTTAGCAATAAATTATCAGGCATGCTTCTATTGGTTACATACTCATATGAGTATTAACCCTTAAACTGATTGGTGCTGCATAAAGCAAGGTTGTGGGCTCCTAGAAAATGTAAACTTAGGGTCTTTGTCAATGTGGGTGTGGGGGAGATCCTTAGGCCTAGGCCATTAGTTAGTTCTCCATATCTTATTTGTCTTAGAATTTGTTTTTCTTACTTTAGTTCTGGGATCTGTTCTGAGTCACCTTGTCCCTGACTTGGGCCGACACAGTTTTGGTGCCTCCAGAAGCCTGACTAAACTTTGGCTGCTTTCTTCTTGTTCTTTCATATTTAGCAAGCATTTTATTTTACTCAAGCACTTTTTTTCACTACCAGTTTGTTGTTGTTGTTGTCTGTCGATGGTCGATGATACCCAGGCTGTGGATGTAACCAGCTTGACAAAGATCCTGTTTTTCTCCCCTTTGCTAGTAGTTTGAAGTCCACCAACTTCTTTGCCCCTTTCTCATCTTTACTGTATGGTGACTCTCATCAAATGCCTCTCATCAAAAATATTGTCTACTTGGCCTAATAGTGGAAACTCAAATCAATTCCTGGCTGTCTGAGAGAGGAACACTGCCATATCAACTCTAAGTAATTTTAACAGTTTTACTGGCCTTCAAATTTTTGGCACATATGAAAACTATTCATGCTTTCTGTAGACAGATAAAAATTATTCTTGGTAAAACTGAACTTCCCTTAGAGACAAAGCCATAGTCAAGATCAGAAACAAAGTCTAGACATTATGTCCGCAAGCTTAAAAACACAAATAGATAATTCACCCCTGAATGCCTGCCCCCCTTTGTTGTAGCAAGTATATAGACCTAAAATCAGCTTTTCATTACTAGACTATTGTGTTAAGACTACTCACTAAAATTAACCTTGGAGATTAAAGGCCTGCATATAGGGAGGAGGTGACCACTCTTGGATTGATGTTTGCCTTAACACCTGCATTCCCTTAGATAAGAAGTAGGAATCTTGTTATTTTAGTTAGAGTAAGGACTCCGTCTGTAGGGGAGTCTTGTAATTTTTTCCCAATGTGTACATTGTTAATTTTACTCTCTTAACTTTTCTAATTTTTAATTTCTTTATTTTATTTTTAAAAGAACCACATTATCATACAAAAAGTGTGTCTATGCACATCATTTGAAGGGCGTAAGGTATAAGATATTGAGTCCCATAGAAGATTGAAGTACTGCATTTACTTATCATAACTATAGTTGTTTATCCTCCTTCTCCACGCCTTGGGAATATAGCTGGTCTCAATACAGCAGTTGTTGTTTAATCATATCTGACTTTTAATCCTATATTACATTTTACACAAAAAAAGTTTTGCTTCAAACATGTTTTGAGATCCTTGGTTCAGGCTTAACTTTGACAATATATAATACAGATGACTCTATAATAGGGAATGTATATTGGTCTCTCTCTCCAAGCTTGTCACTGAAAGTGAATTGCATTTGCACGAGCATGACTACATAGGGCTGTGTACATAGAACAATTTGCTCATTTATATGGAGACTAAATAATCTTCCTAGAACAATAGCACCCTAAGGAGATTTTTCCCTAATGTCTTGTGTGTGTGTGTGTGTGTGTGTGTGTGTGTGTCTGTGTGTGTGTCTGTGTCTCCATCTCCCTCTGTGTGTTGTGGTGAGTGTACTTTGAAATATAAAATGAGGAAATAAAGGATGTCATAGTCCCCAGGTCAGTAGCAATTTAATGTTCCAGGTACAAACACTTGATTATTTCAGAAATAAGAGAACTCTTCTTTACTTAAATATAATTATCTAATCCTAATTTATTTTTACATTCCACAAGATTGTTTGTGATGATGCACACATTTGTTTTTTTGAAAACTCAAAAGGTAAAGCTCATTAATACAATTCCTGACTTTAAGTGCACTTTTTGTGGATGCACAAAAACAAGAACAAGTATACTTGGGTGTTTATATGATAGTTTATCCTGTCTAGTTTGGATTTTCCATGAAATCTCTTGCTATTTTTTCCCATGCCATAATATGAACTGATCATGTACATATTTTTGTTTGGTCTGTAACCTTGATAGTGAGTCAACAGAACAAAAGTAGTTTAGTATTGTTTCATGTCTCCTTGAGCATTCCCGGTTCTCTGTTCACCTTTTGCACCATTGTCCTTGAAGTTTCTCCTACATATTGGCACTGTGGTCAGTGCCCTGGTTTGAACCACTAGGTGAGTCACGAAAAGTCTCAAAGCAGGAAATATGTGGGAATGAGAGGGAGTGGAGTGTGCAGGGGGTGGGTGGTAACAAAAGAACATCATCTCTCAAGTTCTCCAAGAACTTTGCCACCAATTCCATCTCTCACTGCACTGCAAAGAGGATAGTGAGATAAACTTTGTGGAGAAAGAGGCTGTAAATTATAATCAGGGCACTGGTTGCACAATTCAAGCCAGCATTAATAAAGAGCTTCCCTGGCACCAGGATGCTGTGTCCACAATGAAGGAGGAAGAGAGGTAATACAGTAAGCAAGTTCAGGTAAGAACAAGGAAGTTTATGGACAGTCAAAGGCACCATGAAATCCTCACCCTGTATCTATGACTCTGTGCTTATATTTACACAAAGGAGAAAATAATAAAAGAGAGGAAGATCACCCACAGAAACTATCCAGAGAAAGGACTCACTGGGATGGATATAATAACAATTAATTGTGTTAAAATTATATTCACAGACTCACAACTGAAGTTAACTTGGCATTAATTCAATAATTTGAAGTCAATTGGCAATGAAACAGTGCTAGAGCACACTCATTAACACAAACTACTTAGAAATACAGTTCTTTTATACTGTTCCTTTGTATTTTAGAGGAAAATCCATTAACCTATTCACACAAAACAGTGCATATAACTTAGTGTAAATACTTGGTACTTTAAACTGACTACAGCTCAAAGGTCTTGAGAGCATGTACTACACTTATATAATTGTTTCAAAGCACTCAGTAAATCAGATGGCTCTCTGTATAATACTTCATACTGAGTTCTGACTGTGTAAGATGTCACAGGTGAGGCTCTGTGACTGCTGTTTTCTTCCTATTTCTGGTTTAGAAGTGTGAATAACTACTTTTTAGCTTAAAAGAGCTTAAAATTAGCTTAAAAGACTTAAAAAAGCTTAAGATTATCTAGTTTGGCTAATAGACAGATATCAGACATCATTTTCTCCACCGCCCCCATGACTTCCCGTCCCTTTTACCTTTTGCATTAGTGTAGTCACTTTGTATAGGTGGAGTCTGAAGTGTTGGTACCTCCTATCACCTTGCCTGCATAGCTTGTTGCTGTTCCCATTCCATTTCTGATGCTTACCTGGTCCTTGAAAATAAAGCTGTGGTCTGTAATGCTTTTTACTGTAATGAAAGAGCTTGTTCTTTAAAGATAGATAATATTCGAAAGGAAGTGGAATGTGACATCCCGTTCATGAGCACACGTTAAAGGCTTTACTTTGCCATCAGATGTTATAAAGAGTTCATAGCATAGTTCATCCATGGGTGTGGCATGAGGAAGAAAACCTGGGATTTCCACAGTGGGTAGGAGAGGCAAATAGAGAGACCAAGAAGTTAGACTTTAATATGCTTTTAGTTATATGTGTATATACAGGGACCCTGATAAACAGCTAGGTGCATTTGGTCAACAGAGGCGTGCTTTGCACACTCAAAGAGGCATAACCTGGTTTTTCACAGCATTCAGTTGTATGTGTTTCTCATAGACGGGTATTGATAAATAACATATAAAAAAGTTTTCTCAGTGACGCCACTGGTACTCTGTTAAACAACCTTAAAACAGAAGCACTTCTAAACATTCTCCTTTCTTATACACTATACATTTTATGTACTTCATTTTGGAACACAAATAGAAATGAACAGGGCCTTTATTTCCAGAGCTCAGAAATCAGTACCTAAACTAAAGGTTAGGAATGTGAGGCTGTAAACTAAGGCAAGAAGGACTTTGACATTGACATAGGTCTGAGCAGAAGCCAATGTCATGGGAAAACAACAAAGAATTGCTAAAGTGCTGCTCTTGTGGTTGTGCTCACCAGTGATATCCTTGGGCTGTAAATAGCTGGTACTGCTGCTGTACTTCTGCTGCTAGTACTGTTGGTCCTTTCAGTTCTGCTGATGCTGATGGTATTGCTGGTGCTACTGGAGCTGCTGGTGATGTTGCTGTTCCTGGAGCTGCTGCTGGTGGTGCTGCTGATGTTGCAGTGGGTGCTCTTTGGAGGTGTCTGTAGGCTATCAATTGCTGAGCTATTCCCTGTAGAAGAAGTGTGCAGCCCTACCTGAGTCTTCTCTGTAATGTGAAGGTGAACAGGTTCCTGTGCCCTCTTCTTCTGGAAAATCGGAGACTCACCTGGAAGCCAGAGGTCACAAAACTCGAGTGACGGTTGGCCTTAGGAAGCAGTCAAAGTTCGAGTGGGGCATTGGGGATAACTGCCCTTGGGCCTGCATGGGACAGTTCTGACTTGACACTCCTGGCAGGTCTGCACCCAAACATTTGCCCTGGGTTAGGGTGTTAAATCATCTCTTTGGGTTTACCTATCAACCATCATGATTTCACTGTCTTTAGCCAATCAATTCTCCAGTCAAGATGCTTGTCACCATAACACTTTCTTTATCACATGCATTCAGCAATCAACCATTTTTGCAGCCCTCCACACATGCAAAGGCAGGCTCTGTGGTGGGATATACACAAACTGAACAGCACCTAGGCCCAGATTCCAGAGAACCAAGTCCTTGGCTATTGCCAGAATGCTAGGACTCTGTTAGAAAGCCAACAACTTTCCTCATATAGTCCCTTTGAACTGAATTAGGGGCAATCTCAAGAGAAACCCACACCACTCCCATATCCCCCTTCCCCCTGAAATCAGGGATTTCAATACATGTACAAGGTCAAAGTGAACTTACATGTCAAGAAAGGGGATGTTTTTATCCACCTATCTGTGACTGTGTGTGGGTACACGCACAATAACACAGACATACCCGCACACTAACAAATTTCATTCCACAGGTATCCAAGACAGATAAAACTGACTTGATTCTTTAAATAACTCCCTTTCTTTGGGAATTACTTTTCTCTACAGAAAAGGATGTCTGACTGTCCATAAGCACTGAATCTGCAGTAGCCATCTTCCTCATTGTTGAGACTTTCTGAGAAGGAAAAAGATGGCTGCCAATTTCTTCCCTAGCTACCCCTGTGAAGTGTTTTCAAACTTCCATCTGTGGCTTACTGGTTCCAACTTATCACTCTCTTGAGGCCTCCCATTCCTGTGGACTGGGACTTGCATCTTCCACAAACTCACTTGGCAATGAAAGATCTCAAGCAACATTTCATAAGTAAAGACCCCTATTTTGTAACCAGACTGTAAGCCAGGACTCTGTGAACCCAGGGCTTCCTGCCAGTTGCATCCACCTGAGCTTCTGCTGGGGACTGGGTCCAAAATGGGCTTATACTTGAAACCAAAAGCATTCTTGTGTTTCTAGGTGATGCTGCCATCGACAACTCTTAGCGGCAAGATACTCACCCATGATGTCTGGAACTCCATTGCCATGTTTCCTTTCTAGGGGATATCTTCACAATACACACACATACCAAATCACAGGTTGTGGGGAGCCATTGCCTAATCCTATACCTCATGCCAAGTTGGTACCTGCTGAAACCATCTCTCCACTTGTTGAGTGAGCACAGACAAGCTTCCCAATTAAGGTAACCATCACATGGGAAGGAAGAGTCTTTATTGACCTTGATACAGGATATTCTCTAGGATTCTTGATCAAGGTGGCCTAGGAAAGAGAAGATTCCAAATGAGTGATTAGCTGTATATAATTCTGTTTTACTGTTAGATGGTTTGGTCAAGGAGGCAGTGGTAGTGAAACCAGTACACATGGCACCCCTACTGTCTCACATCAAACTTCCAAGCACTGCTCTTCTTTACTGCCAGAACTTCTTATGGCTTGCAAAACAAAACAAAGATGTCCTACCTGTATCTTACCCTTGCATATATTCCTCCTCCCCTTAGACTGTGATGGGGACCTGGTTTTGATGTCAAACACCTGGCTGATAGCTACAAAACACAGAACTCCATGTGCAGCACTCATGAAAGATTGCAAAATACAAAAGAAGCAAAAACAAAATACAGAAAAAGAAAAGCAAGGAGAGACCAAATACAAAGCAGAGAGAAAGCACAGAGGATGTCAGCATGGGATGGAGGGAGTGAGTGAAAGAGGAGAATATGGAAGATGGAAGGGATGGAGGGAGGGATTGATGGAGGAAGAAGGGAATGAAGAAAGGAAAGAAGGGCAGATTGACAAATATGTGACCTCTTGGTAGAATTTTTGGGCATTCTCCCAAGACCATGAGCTGAGTCCTGACTCTTAAGGACAGTATTTGTTTGCAGGGAATGAGTGGTAGGTATAAACAGGGTTCCAGAAAATTTAAAAAAGTCAGGGATCCAGACCTGTTGTTACCAAAAACACTTGAACAGACCACTCTTTGATGATAAGAGGATGGGAAAGACCCGCAAGCAAATGGCCAACATATCCCCATCTTAGCTGCTGATTCCTAGATGGAGAATGCCTCTCTACCCTCCCAAACATGGCTGCCACAGGATCTGAGATCTGCTACTTCCTGTTTAGCTGAAGTTATTGTGGTGGTGCATGGCCAGCCTCTAGAGCTAACAGCTGCTTGAGCACTCACAAATTCTCCTGGACCTTAGCTTATTCCACAGCTGTTAAACTTGCCAGAGCCCCCTTTATTTCTGTCTTTGGACCAAATTCCCCATCAATTCCTCACTCCCTTCCCCAGGACCTGCTCAGAAAGAGCACTTAGAGGCTGACAACTAGGATAGCAAAGCTATTCTTTTGGATTGCACCAGGAATTTTGGGTAACCTTCTTCCAGGTCCACTCCCACCACATTTCTGTAAGGAAAAAAAAAAGAGAAGAAAAAAAAAATGTCAGCAACTTGCCACTAGACTCCAAAATGCTGAATTGCAGCTTGACTACTTCTGGTTAGGCATGGGCCTTGGAGTCTTATGCAAGAGATCTGGCCTAGCAGGTCACAAGTCCCACAAGTTCTCCATCCCACTGTATTGAGACATTTTACCATCTGGGAATACTGTTTCCTTAAAACTTAAGGATGATACAGGAAAACTAAGGAACCCCAAAACCGGAAGTAAGAGAAGCCATAGATACAAAACCATGGACAGAAACTGGTCTCCAGCTGGAAAAGAGCTCCTCACATTCCTGCCAGACACAGCTGCTGTAGGACCTCCAATCCTATACTTGCAGTATAGCTGAGATCTAGTGCTCTGGGGTCTGCCTGCCTGGGGAGGTGGCACTGGCTGGGGACCCCATGGTGTCATTTGTACTCTGGCTTACCCCAGGTCTGGAAAGCCTGCTAGTATGAAGTCCCTTTCCTGTAGTGTTGGACCGGAGTCTCCAATCATTTTTCATCCCTCACTCCAGACCTGCTGAAGACAACCTCAGTGAAATGTTCACAGAAGCAGCTAACCATTTCCCCTGGATGGTAGTGCAGCTCCAAACCTCCTAAGGTACTCCCTCTTCAAGGTCTTCTCCCTCTTCCCTTCCCTGAGGAAGGAAGGAAAGCCTACAAGTTACCCGTATTCTCCAAGATGGCTGAACAGTTCTTGGCAAATTCTGGCTCATACGACAAAGATGCTCACCTGTATCCCAGCATCCCATTTATTGTCCATATCCCTGGATTGAATTGTAGATTTGGTTTTCTTGGTGAAGCATTGTCTGACAGGTGCAGGACACTGAACTCCAGCTAAAACATTTCTGAAGGATATCAAAATACAAAGAAAATTATTAGAAAAGTCAAAATGAATAAAAGAAAGCAAGTAACACAGGACAGGGAAATCCAAGCAGGAAAAATAGACTGAAGATGTCAGTATGGGAAGGAGGGCCAGAGAGAAGGTGGAAGGAGATTAGAAACAAAGGGAGGGAAGCTGTAGAGAGAATGAAAGAAAGCAAGAAGTGGTGTATGGAGGAAAAATAATAGGAAGGAAGGAATGAAGGACAGACAATCTCTCTGTGGAATCTCTGGGGGCCAAAGTAGGAACAGAGGGAAGATTCCCAGGGCAGCATATGGTTTCAGGAAGTGAGGTATAGGTACATGTAGGGGACCTGAAAAATGAGCAAATATCTAGGGACTCTCTGTGGCCACAGACACTTGGGAATACTCCTGCTCTTTACGGCTAGGAGGATATGAAGAGGTCACAAACAAGTCCGAGGCATATCTGAGACCCAGGTACTGACTGCTGGTCAGAGAGCTCCTCTCATCCCTGACAGACGTGGCTGCCACAGGACCTCCAAGCCTGTACCTCCTGTGTAGATGAGATGTAGTGCTGTGGGGTTCCAGATGCCTCAGGAGCTGGCACTGGCTGGTGGCTCCACTGATCACCTGGAGCCTTGGGTATTCCAGGTCTGTTAAGAAGTTTGAATCCCACTTTCTTTTCTTCCTTGGACAAGAGTCCTGGTTCATTTCTTAACTCAACACCAGAGAAAAAATACATTGAGGTGTTGGCAGGAACAGCAAAGCAGTTCTTCTTGATGTCAGTATTGGATAGAGAATGTCATTCTACTGGTTCAGGTTCACTCCCTCTATGCTTCAGTGAGGGGGCGAGCAAATAAATTGCAACCAGATTCCAAGATGGCTGACCACAATCTTGTTCATATCTGGTCAGAGATGGGCTTCTTAGACTGCCTCTGAGGTTCTGCTCTGGAGGAGATAAGAGATCTAATGAGGTCCCTGCTCCCACTGGCTAGAGACAGTGCACCACAAGGCATGGTGATCCCTGCAATGTTCCAAAACCCAATAGGGAAATAAATTAGGAATCCAATTCCTGGCTTCATGGGAAAAGCCTGAAAACCAAAACCATGAACAGAAACTAGGCCGTGAACTGAACACAGCCATGCCATGAGTATTCTGTCACTGTGATCCAGCTACTCTGCTGTCATCTTAACACTGAGGATCAAGGGTGACTCATTGTAGACCAGGCCTCACATAATTGTGCAGGCACTGTGCAGCCATGCCACAGTCAAGGCTTTAGTTCGGTTCTCCCAGATTCCAACACCCAGTGCTCACACACTGGACTCCTGGCAGAGAGGCATAGATGATAGTGGGCAGTTGGCATAAAAGAGACAGCCACACGCCCTGTGAACCTCAGGTGCAGCAATGGATTCATACCTGGTAGAAGGAGTTTCCAGGGTGCACAGAGGACCAAAAGCACACAGGAAGTTGTCACTGTGAGGACTCCAGTACCTTATGCTAGTGCCAGGGTTCAAGAGTACAGAGCAAAGGTCCATCAAGGCTTTTGGTTTTCTTGTCCAAAGGCCGCCACATATGCAGTCCAGGACCCTGGCTGTTGGGTTCACATGCATGGTATAACGTGCCTTCAACATTTCACACTCCTGTTTTTTTGTTAGAGGCAAACTGTCTGGGGCCCTGGTCTAGTGACAGAAGAAACCATTTTTCACTCCCACCTACTCCCTCTCTACCAGGTATTAATCTTGGGCATCAAAGCATCTCTTTGAGCTTGTCCAGCAACTATTATAATCTTGCTGTCTGTCAGCAGTCTCTCTCTGCTACCCCACACACCCATGGTTGCTGAAGATATTTACTTCCCTCTGAAAGGATCCAAGTCCAGTTCGAAATTGGGACTTTGAATCCTCTGCATCTGTCCACCTCTCCATTTCTGCAGGCATGTACACATGTAGTGGAGGGCTTTAAGATTAGAGTAAGTTAGATTGATAGAGTCTTGTATACATTCCAGAAACCCCAGGTTTCCTGGCACCTACTGGGATGCCTCATCTCACCTACTCATGCTTACTCAGTCTCTTTGAACCCAAATCTCAGCATCTTCAAAGAAAACATGCAAAGTACCTTCATCTTTTTTCCCATAGAGCTGGATCCATACTTAAAGGTAAAGTCACTATACATATGTCAGGTGAACAAACTTTTCTCCCAGTATGTTATATGCATGGACATAAACACGCACACACACACACACACACAAACAGAAATTCCATGTCCAAGTATCCAGGAAAAGTAGTCTGTGCTGTATTCTTGAACCTTGGAAAAGTGCCATTTTTAGTTTGGAAAGTCTTTTCACTACTCAACAGGCATAAACCCTTCCTTTCCTAAAGGACTGGACCTCTAGAAGACCCTTTCTCATTGTGGAGTCTTTTTTTCTGTGAAACAGAAGATCTCTCTCTCTTTCTCTTCTAGATAGTCCTGTCAGTACTTTCATACTCTCCATCACTATAAACAGTCACCTGAGGAAGCCTCTCTGATGTTAGCAATTGAGCATCCTTGTAACTGGCCTGCAACACATCAGACCTTGCCCTTCCCTCTGTAAGTTTAGGAGTGTCCCTGAATACCTACTAACAAATTGTCTTATTCTGCCTTGGATTCTACAGTCTCTTGAGCCTTGCTCTTACTTCAGATGACATAAGCAGTACCAACACACACACACACACACACACACACACACACACACACACACGCACACACCAGGTTACTCTCAAGTCCATGTGACCTTTAGTCTCACCCTTGGCTACTTGCCAAATTTAACTCTTCCCATTCTGCTACTGGTTTATCACAGACCAACTTTAAATTTAGGGTAGTCACCTGGGAAGGACAAACCTGTCTTGACCTTGACCCCTAGCATTTTCTGAATACCTAGGTCAAGGTAGTTTAGTGAAGAGTAGCAGCAAACAGTAGTAAACTACATATTAGTCAGTTATTACAGGGAATGGGTTTGTCAAGGGAGACACAGGTATTGATATTCGACACCTCCCCTGCCTTATGTCTACCATGCTCACATGACTTTGGTACCTCTACCCAGGTTCACCCTGAGGGAATATTGTGCCCTCTGCTCCTTGCTATACACACAACTCCCTCACACCAGGAGGACCTGTCTACCATCCTTAAGGTAATTCCCTATGCTCTTGGATCATGCTGATCAGGTGATTCTGTAGTTGATCCCTTGGCAGACAGGTATAGGAGACAGAATTCCACTAGCAACATTCCTGAAGGAGATTACAAAGGGAAAAGGAAATAAAAGGGATGTAAAAATGAACAAAAGACACATAGTAAGGACAGAAAAGGATGCAGGGAAAACAGACTGAAGATGTCAGGGATGAAGACATAGAGAGAGGAAGAGACAGCTAGATGAAGAAGGAAGGAAAAATATCAGACTTTCTCTACAATATCTGGGGATTTCCAAGCACATGAGCAGAGGCCTGAATCCTCAGGTTAGAATCGAGTTCCAGGAAGTGAGGTATGCATGCCAGGGTGTGATTCCTTTTCAGGAAACTAAAGAATTAGGGGTCCTGTTTGTGGCCATTAGCTCTTAGGTAGACTCTTCTTGCTGCTGGCAGGACATGAAGGAGTCACAAGCAAGTCCCTTTTGTATATGAGCTACAGGTGCTGACTCTGGGGCTGAGAGCTCCTCTCATCCATTTGAGACATGGCTACAGCAGGTTCACTATGGCCTCTTTTCCTGTGGATTGTGAGTATGGGGTTCTGGGATATGGCATGCCTCAGGTCACCCAAATGCTTGAAAAGCTGGTGAAGCCCAATGCCCAGCCCTATCTGGACCAGAATTTCCTTCCTCTCACTACTCCCTTAGCTACAGACCTGCTGAGAATAACCACACTGAAGTGATGACAAGAACAGCTAAGCAAAGAGTGTCAGTACTAATCCAAGAATGACAAAGTATCCTTGCTCCAGGTCCATTCCTCCACTTGTCTGAGAAAAAAATGACAAGCTTCTACCAGTCTGCCAGATTACCAGTACCTTGGCCACTTATGGGCAGTGATGGTCTTCCTGGCCCTATGTCTGGGAATCTGGCTTGGTGATCTAGAATTTGACACTCCCCACATCAGGGCAAAATGATTCCTAAAGATATCCTGACCTTACATGAAACCAGAGTTGAAATCTTGTCCCCAACATCAAAGGAAAGGAGAAACCTCAGAAGAAAGCAAAACAAAAGAAAAAACAAAAAACAAAAAACTTTGTACAACACTGGGCCCAGGACTGAACACAGCACCCTTCTCCACTTCCTTCCTTCCAGGAACTTTGTAAGTGGTACGTTTCAGCAAGAACCTCATCTATTATCTTGACAATGGAATCCAGGGTCATATATAAGTTGTCCAGGCCTACGATGTGTTGTGTAGATATAGCACAACCAAGCTTCTGGTTCAAGGTGTCCTGTTCCTTCCTCCAAATCCCTATACAGTTAGGAACCTAAAACATAAGAAAACAGGGCACAGAATCCATGCTATTGGCTAGGAGGAGAAAACCACTTGCCCCACCTGGAACCATGGCATAGTCAGGATTTTTAACCCTTCATAAGGATACCCCTGAGTATACACAAGATAAAAACACGAGGTGGGTATGCTGTGAAGGCTTTGAACATGGAATTCCATAGCTCTGGAGTAGATATAGAAAAAAAGTTTACCGAAGGTTTTCTTCTATGTGGCTTCCAATTTTATAGGCTAGGCACAATGTTTCTTGAACTGTAACACTGTGTAGGAGAGAAGGAAATTACTTAATGAAGAAATATGCACCCCAACTGCTATCTTCCTGTCTGTTCTGAGATATGCTCCCCCATTGAATTCCTTGGGATTGCCTGGCAATTATCATCTCATGGTCGGGCACAATCTAACCCTTCTTCTGAACTGTATCCCATCCAACTCCAACAAACACCTTAGGATATTGTGAGTTCCTTCCTACAAAGCATCTCATGTCTCTCTGCAATTTGTAAATTTCTTTTTCCTTCTTGTACATCTATCTAGCCATGGTTGAATCCCAACACACAGGCAAGTGAAGATATTGTGATGCTATTCAAATAGACTACAGGGCAACTTGAGACATTCCAGAGAACCCATTATCAGGAAATCATCACCTGCCAGGAAGCCACGACTACATCATCATCCTCACAATACTCAGGCCCCTACCACTGAAGACCAGTGATACTTAAAAAACAACAAAATGTTACTTTTTCCCCAGGCTTTGCTCAGGGAGCTGGACACCACAAGCAAGGGACAAAGTCTGTGGAGTAGTTAGGTTTATGGATTTGCTGATCAAATTTTGTGCACTCACATATTGACACACACACACATACGCATTCCCATATCCTCATATTCTTTGTGCACTCACATAATGACATACACAGGAATACATATTTTTGTATTCTCATATTCTCCTTCTCTATCCCCTTTCCTCCTCCCTCACTGTCTCTCTCCTACCTTCTCTCCAACTCCCATAGAAAACACACTGCAGGTAGCCAGATAAGATTATCAGGTAAAATGATATATTTTCCCTGGTGGTGTTAGTACACACATTTAAGCCCAGCACTTGTGAGGCAGATGCAGACAGATGTCTTTGAGTTCAAGCCAGCCGGGTCTACAGAATGAGTTCCAGAACAGTCAGAGTTACTGTAGAGGAAAAGAAGAAAAGAAAATCCGATTCTTGGGAAGTTATCATTCCTTGGGGAAATGCTTTTCACTGCCCAACAGGAAGATGCTCAATCCTTACAGACTGAGCCTCTCTAGTTTCATAGGCCCTCATCCTTATCATTCAGCTCTTCTGTTCTACCCCTGAAAAATAATCTGCTGTCATTATTTTCTCACTCTCGCTCCATTGTATGCCCATCCCAGGAAGCCAACAGACGCAGGCAACATAGCCCCCCCAAAACTGTTATGCTCTGATTTCTAGCAAGCACAGAGCCATCTGCTTTGATGGACTGATGTGTTGTAATCCATTAATCCACATGGTACCGAGAAAATGGTCTGGGCTGCCTAGCCACAATCATAGACACCCATACAGTGACAAAAACCAAAATCCTCTCCCAGCTCCTGCTTGTTTATCCACAGGAATGATCATGGGACCCCACAAACAAGTTTGGCATTTCCAGGCAAACATTATGATCTTACTGTCTCTTACAATCTCTCCAAAATGCCTATCCATTTCTGCCCATATATTTTAGTTTCTCCTTCCCAAAACTCAAGTCTCCCTGTGATTTGTAATTACCATTTTCTTCTGTGGACCTCTAGGTACCTATGGATGTAGCTCAGCACCCATACAAGCAAAGACACTCAGATGCGTTTAAAATTGTCAGGTGGGCACCTGGGCATACGCCAGAGACCACATTTCTCATGTCTCCAACCGGGGTGCGAGCTCCATACTTAATCAGTCCTTTTCCACTGTAGTCCCAATATCCTGAAAGAAAGACCATCAGTTTCCTTATCCACTTTCTCATTCAGAACCAAAACTCAATGGGCAATGAACAAACTGTAAATGAGAGAACAAATGAGTTTCCCAACAGCCCATATGCATTCATACTCATATACACAGACACAGACACACACATACACACACACACACACACACCCTGCTCCATGTACCCAGGGAGATAGTCCTATCTGGATTCTGAGAGAAACAATATTTTTTCTTGAGAAGGTTTTCACTTGAGAGCAGGAACTCTCTATTTTTAAGTATTGAGTATCCTGAGACCTATCTCCTCATTGCTGAGAGCTTCTGTGTTACCCACACAAACTCTGATATTGAGACAACCGAGTTATAAGTTTCTCACTTGCCTTCTCTACTAAGCCCTTCTAGTGTGCCCCTCTGATGCTGGAAACTGGGTTCCTTAGGACCCAGTCTGCTCTGAGTACTTACTAACACCAGGCCACACACTACAATGGAGGGACTGGCCACAATCTACATGGTTTTTAATCAACCATCTGGGATCCTAAGAACACCCACAGACCCTTACTCCATGACAAGACTAGGTCTCTCTCCTATGGGATCCCACCACTCTTTTCTCCTGTGCCTACCTGGGACACTGATGAGGACTGAGTCCTCATGAGTGTCCACCGCAGACCAGTCACTGATCTCTGAGATAAGGCTGTTCTTCCACACGTGTTACACTCATAGCATACCTACCCACAAATTTTTTATGCCCTCCTCCTCAAAAAGCCCAAAAAACATGAAAAAAATAATCAAAACAAACAAACAAAAAACTGAGAAAAAAAATGCCAAGACAAAAGAAACTGAAACAATCTCATTAAAAAAACCCATGGGTTTTGTTATTGTTTGGCTAACTTTTTGACCATGGGGCCTGCCCAGGAGTTGTTTGATATACCCAGTGACATTCCACTGAAGAAAATTGATGTTCCTTTTTGCAATGGGTATCAAATGCAAGGATCTTTTTGTTAAGGACGGGAACCTGTGTCCACTCCCCTCTCTCAGTACTAGGGACTCATGTGGCTTGGACCTGTACAGATCATGAGCGTTTGGTATAGAAACATGAGCCTTGAATCTAGGGCATTGATGGGGATACTCTATCTACGGCTGTATGTCCTAAGGTCTCCCATGCTCTGCATATTGCCCTGTTTTGGGTCTGTGTGTTAACTTTTTCATACTGCAAGAAGTTGATCTGATGGTATCTAAATCAGAAATTGATCTGTGGGTATAGCAATATGTCATTATGAGTCATTTTATTGCTATGCTACTTAAGAGAATAACAGCATTAGGTTTTGCCCTAGATCATTTTCCTACGATCTATCTAGTCTCAGGTTCTTGGGCACTTTAGCAGAGTCAGGTAGGTGTTTCATTTAATGATGAGGGCCTTAAATCTTCTGCTTTCTTACACCATCCAGGATTACCTGCTTAGGGGTAGCACCACAACAATGAGCTTGACTCTCCACCTCCATCACTAATGAAATAAATGCCCACAGGCTTGACTAAAGTCCAATTTTCTGGATGCATTTTCTTTTTTTAAGTTAATTAATTTGCTAATTTTTCTTTCATATTGTATATCCTGACACCCCTCTCTCCACTCCACTCAGCTCCTCTTATCTCCCCTTTCCCCAATTATACCTTCCCAAACCTTACCTACCCCACCTCTCCCCAAAAGAGTGTAGTCTTCCAGAGTTACTATTCAAACAGCTTGTTTTGTATGCTGACTCTAAAAGACTGTTTCCTTTCTAGAGGGTAATCTCATGGTACTGGCATCTCCAAAATGTTGGGATCTCAGCAATTGTGCTGCACCTTCCTGAATATCCTCTTCTGGGCTCTTTTCAGGCCCTCTGACTCTGCTCCATGGTGCCAAGCATCAACTTCTCTCCATGACCCTTCAATTCAGTGGCTTCTACTGCAACTAAGGCTACAAATTCACTAATCAACTTTTCTTGTCTCTCAGGATGTCAAAACTCACCTTCCATCCATGAACTTTTCACACTTTCAAAACCAGGACCCTCATGGAAACTATTACACATTACCAAACTTAAATGCCTTCACAAGGTACAGCCTTCTCCCCTCTTGACCCCATCTTTTTATGTGTTGGTTTTGGGGAAACACATCCCAGCTTTCATACCTATTTCTCATTTTTAGATATCCAGCCTCAATTGTCATAGTCAAGCAAAGGTTTCATTTTAATGGCTGATTTTGTAACCACAGGTGATTCTTCATTCCCAACTAAGCACAAGTTGTACAAAATAGTTCATTAATGTTTCTGATTGATTCTTCAAGAGACTCTAATACTTCCCTCTGATACTGTACAAGTTTGGTCTTCATCTTTCTATATTTCTCTCAACACTTATCTTCCAAGTGTTACACAGACCATCCACTGAGCTCTAAGAATGTCATATCCTTTTAAGCCACATGCCACCATAATCTTCCAAAAAAATACATGGTCAGGTCTGTCAGGGCAATACCTCCCTTCTAGTATCAACTTCTGTCTTAGGCTTTGTATTGCTATGATAAATGCAATGACCAACAGTAACCTAAGGAGGAAAGGTTTATATTCCGTTACAACTCTGTGGTCACAACTCTTCACTGAGGGAAGTCAGGGCAGGATCCTGGATGCAGGAGCTGAAGCAGAAGCCATGGAGTGAAGCAACTTAGTAACTTGGCCTGCAATCATTTGCTTAGCCTCCTGTCTTACACATCCTCTGGTATACACAGCCTGGTATAGTAGTTATCCTACTGTGTGGGCTCAGCCAGGATGAAAAGGAGGCATATTTCATTACTGCAAATGCTGCCAGACTTCAGCAGAAGAAACCACCATCCTGGCCAGTGCCAGACTCCGTAGTGGAAATGTGAGCATCTCAGTTAAGGTGTTTGTATTATTTCAGAAGAGCTGAGGTAGTTTACTGATAACACATGCAGATCATTAGCAATCAAACAACTCTCTCATAAATCCAGCACCTGCAAACAATTCAAAACACCCTAGATTTATGATATCCCCTCTCCCAACAGACCATGAAACTATTTCAAACATAACTAAACTTCCTCAACATTTCCCCTTTTGTGTATAAGCCAATCAAAAACTTGCTTTTTATCTCTGGAACAAAATTTAACACTACACTAGCAAAGCCATTTACAAGAGAAACAATCATGGGATGCTAATGCACAGGACCAAATGAAACCAAACAACTACATCAAACTTTCTTGATGTCATTTGACAGCAGCAAATCATTATCAATGTCCAATTGTATGGAATTCACTCATTGTATTTGTGCTCCTCCAAAGGGATTAGGTAACGTCTCTGACTTTGACTTCTGCAGTACACACAGCTTGTCCTCCAGGCTCTGGCTGGCTTCACTCCATTGCTGCTGTTCTTGATGGTCACCCCATAGTTCTCACATCTCAAAAGCTGCTGGGATTCCTTGCTACAACTTAGCTGCACTTTCAGCAATAGCCTCTCCTGGGCTCTCTTCATTGTGCCAAACCTCAACTTTTTTTACAGGACCCCTTCAATCTAGCCCTTTATCTACTACTGAGGCTCCATCTTCGCTAATAGCATCTCCTGGCCACTCATGATGCCAAGCCTCCGCTGGTTTCCATGACTACTTCATGCCTTCAAAACCAGCACCAGTTGGGTTAACTCCAAGAGTACAAAGTTTGGCTGCAAGCACAAGATACAAACTCAACCAGTTCTGGAAGACAGTTTCTGCGTGATGACCCTGAGGGCACACTTTCCAGATTTTAAGATAGAGTCTCCTTTGCAGGAAAAATAACTGATCACTTTGTCTGTAGTTAAGTGTTCTCTCATGGTTGGGTATAAGACACATAGAAGATATGTCTTATCTGGACCTCTTGTAGACAGGTTTGCAGAAAAAAAATAGTTCAGTTTAATTCAGTGTCTTTTAGACCCCATGGTCCTGCTTCCACAGAAGGGGGTCTTGGGCTGGTGGAAAGAATATGTGGCAAAGACTTGGCAGTTTGGCATTCCTTCTCGCCCCTACTATGGGGAAACGAATACCCTTCTTCATAGACCTCAAATATAGACCCACTTGGGTTTCACACACACAAAAGGTCATCAACAAATTCATTTTACAAAACAGCAGTACGCTCTGGTTACAGTATACCATTTCCTGGCTATGGCCAACAGCAGGAGGGAGCATTGTCTCCATGATGAGGAAAAGCTGTGGAAACCTTGCTTCTTTCCTGATCTCAGGTGAATTTTTTTTAATTCCTGCCATGATAATGTCGTTACTGTGAAAGTTCATGGCAAAATGTCAAATACCAAACAGAAAATACACTTTATAATCTGTGCCCTCCTTTCCCACAACATTGAATCTGCATTTTTTTTATTATCTCATAAAATACATCCAGTTTTCTGTCCTCCCTCCCTGTACTCCTCCCAGGTCCTTCTAGCACCCCAATATTCCATATCTACCAAATCCTTCCTCTGCTTCTACCCAGAAAAGAGCTGTCCTCCAAGCATTAATACTAAAATATGGTATAACATGTATTTGTTTGACTACTTTTCCCAGCACACAAACACAGAAACATAGTTATATATATATATACACACACACACACACACACACACACACACATAAGACAGAAAATGATATCCATACTCACAAAATCTCATGGAGCCATAAATTTTGTGTCACAGGTAAACAGGAAAGTCTTTTACCTCTGATTTCTTAGAAAATTAGCATTTTAATTAAGGCAATGCCTTCATAATCCAACAGGCCACCAAACTCCACATGCCGTAGAATTGAAACTGCATAAGCTATCTACTCACTGTTGAGATCTCTTGTGATGTCCAGAGATAAAGACAACAGTCTCGGTTCCTTGGTGATACCCTGTCATAACTCTGTAGCAACTACAATCCTGGAGGCCTCTCTGTTGCTGATAACTGAGCTACCTGCATGTCAACCAGCTCAGAGCTTTTACAAAGAGCAGGGTATTGAATTTAATTACTGATCAGCTGCTGTCCACATGTTTGGCAATCAAAGATCTTCTCTGCTTAGACACATGAGGAGCCAAGCAAGCATACTTGAGCAGATTCCTATTGTGTGTGATACTTGAACAAACCTGAGCTCTTGCTCATGGTTGTGACTGCATGGGATAGTCCACCACAGAACAATCATTATTATTTGTATTAAAATGGAAGGGGAAAAAGTAGATGTTCTGTTGTACATCTACTACATATGTGGCACATTCTGCCATGTATTCTGCACCTTTGGAGCTTAGATTCCTCTCTCTTGAAAGAACACAGTACACATGTCCCCTAGCCACTTCATGTGCTCTCTGAATTACAGCCCCTTTCATGGAAAACAATTTGGCCTTAGGCTACTTCTTCCACCTTTGATCAGAAATCACCTTGAGGAGAGTTGAATTAACAATGAAAACAATGGCTGGAAAAATTTTGCAACATTCACTGCTGCTCTCCTCCTGGGAATCTTGAACATGGTTGTCATGGTAAAGGATGTAAAGATGAATGAATGTCTAAGAATATTGGATTGGATTCTTCCCATGGGCACCCATCTAGGCAATCAAAAATGGGATAAAAGATACTGCATGCCTACTGATTTGAATCATTCAGAATGGAGTTACCTATGAAACTTTGTTTGATCAAACCATTGAATCAAGCATGGCAGTCTACAACTGACACTTTCTAAGAAACACAGAGGATAAGGAACTAGTTAATACCATTGTTTAGGAGCAATCAGACTAAGTCAGAAGGTAGAGTATGCCACAGGACAATTTCCCTGATTTCTTTTCAATGGCAATAAAGCAAGGAGAAAAAAAAACTGATGTGAAGATATTTAAGGGACCAAGGTAAGGTGGAATGTGCAGGAATTCCGGTAATATAGAAATAAATGTAGAAATGAGAAAATCAAAGCTATCTTCAGGAAGAGAGTGACTATGAGACCAGTCACGGTTTCATGAGATTCAGGGAGGTAGCATATGACTGAGACTGAGAAATTGGGATTTTAGAGTCCTAATGGCATATAGCCAGGTGTGGTGGCCAATGTCTTTAATCAGAACACCCAGGCGGTAGAGGGAAATGGATTTGTGTGAATATGAGGGAAGTCTATTCTACATATGCAATTCCTGGCCATCTAGGGCTACAGAGGGAGATGTTATCTCAAATAAAAAGGTAATGTACACAATTTTTTATATCATATTCAAAATATCCAACCACATACTAAAGAATTTTTAAGACGATCACAGAATTTGAACATAATCTGAGTAGTAGATGATGGTAAAACAAGATTGTTCCTTTTACTAGGTGGGCTAATAATATTGTATGTATAAAAGCAGGAATTGTTTTAATTGGAAATGGTGCTGAGAATTTTAGATGTTAAATGTTATAAAGCCTAATATTTTAATTTAAAAATAGTCCCAGTATAAAAGGGGAGATAGGCAGTATATGCCAGGAATCACATTTCTAAGTCTCAGACTGTCCTTTCTTCCCCAAAACAGCCTAGTGCAGAGAAGCAAGGGCATATAGTGAAATAAGTGGAGGTGAAATACTCACACAATGAAGAAAGGTAATGAAGAACTTCTGAGTGACAGTATGCATTACAAAGTACTGAAAGGACACCTTCCAAAATGGCATTTTCCGTCAACAGCTTGAAGATAAAAATGTTTTGAGATATGTAGAGAACATAGAAAGTTTTGACCGACGAACCCAAATAACCTCAGTCCAATCTTGTGTGTGTGTGTAGGGGGGGGTGTCAATATGGGTATACATGTTTGTGTGTGCTTATATATTTACAGGAGCTAGGATTGGGTCCTCTGGAAGATTACTTAGTGCTCTCAACTGCTCAGCCATCTCTCTAGCCTGAGAATATTTATCTCATGCCAATGTTTATGCCCTTAAGAGTATACAGCTTCTGTATTGAGCTGAAAATACAGTCTATGGAACACATTTTAACAAACAAATAAGAGTATAATTTTCATATCAAATTATTACATGTGAAATCTAAATGCTCATTTATGAAAGGATTGAAAACAACTTCTTCACTTTACAATCTTTTCTGATGTAGTAATTTGTTACAGAGACCCTTTCTGCATACAGAATAAAAAGGTAAATATTAGCATGATGACCAACTGTTTGTTACCCATGTAGTGATTAATGAAGTTTAATTGTAATTCCTAGGTATTGCCAACATTATTCAAATGATGAAAACATTTTTTTTTTCTGTATCTCACAACCTACCTTCTTCTATTGCCTTGAATTTTTACTGCATAATGAGTTACATAGTAGACCTGTGTTTTAGTTAGAGCATGCCTGGTACTATGGAAAGATCTAGTCAGCTTAAGAAAACCTCCCTCCTCCCCCTTTTATACCCCAACACTATGACTTGGAACAATTGGCTAGCTTTAAAATTTTATTTCAAGCTTAGAACTAACTAGATAACAACAAAACATCACAATCAACCACATAAGGTAAATGACATTTGGCCTAATGTTCATCTGGCTGAACATTTAAAGGCATGCTATAGTTTTATTACCCAGTAAACTATGTGCATCCAGATTCAGAAGCTAGGCCAAGAATGGTGGCTTGTTTCTTTAAGAATACTTTCTGTTTTTCTAGAAGACCCATGTTCTGTACCCAGCACCAACAATGTTTGACTCTCAAATGCTTGTAACTCCAGCTGTAAGGATTCTGAAGCTTTCTTCTCATCTCTTTGGTCTCATAAATATGGCATATGCTCACGCAGATATAAACACAAAAAAAAAGTCAATTCATAAAAAAGATAAGAATCCACAAATTTGGGTTGCTCATGTAGTTCAATGCAGACCTAGGATTCAAAAAAGCTCTGGGTTTGATCCCCAGCACTGAACAGACTAGGCATGGGGGTATATACAATTAACTGTAGGACTGGAAATGGAGAGGAAAGAGGTCAGGAGTTCAAGCTCAGCCTCAGCTAAATAGTAAGATCAAGGGCAACTTAGAATACATAATTTCTTGTTACAAAGCTAAATAAAGAAATAAATAAATATTTCCAAACACTTAAAAACTTGCCCATTTTTATATTGAAAAAAATCTCCCATTTCAGTCTATTTGCATGTATAAGTTCCTTCACCTATCTATCTAATTTTTTGTCTTTATGTTGGATTGATAGTCATGTTCCTTCTATGTCTCTGTGTCACATGATCATGACAAGAAACAGTGTTCAATTACTGTGAAATCAGTGTTTCAAAGCTTCAGAATTTTTGACATTTATTTCATTATGAAGTCATTAGTGAGAGGATGTGAAAGAAAGGTCAATTCCACTTCTATTTTCAGCATCTAAACATGGGAATTAAATGTTGTGTAGAAGGATCTGCTGTCCTTTTAGCAGCATCATCTGGGCTGTTATCTGATATCTGTAAAACAACTTGAATGCCTGTACGTTCAACAGATTTGGCCCTCAAATTCAGATAGATTGGCTTGGTGAGAGATGAGTCATTGCAGCTGTAGACCCTCACCAGTGTCAGAACATCTGAAGGGAAGCGTCCGTCAAACGAGGGACAGTGTATTGTCGCAACAATAAAGGCACTTGCTGCTTAGCTTGATAATAGAATATTTAAAAATAATTGCCCAAACTAGACACATTTAAAGACAGAAATTCAATTTTTTACAGACTTACCACAGGTCATAGACTCTTTGGCTACTACATATCAGGACATATTACTTCACAAAATTTGTAGAGATAAAAAATTCAACAAAATCATTGAAAAAAAATTCCCAAATATAATGAAATAGATGCCTATAAAAGTACAAGAAGTTTATAGAACATGAATTCTATCAGAAGAGCAAGACCCCTTGCCACATAAAAATGAAACCACTGAACATACAGAACAAAGAATACTAAAAACTGCAAGAGAAAAACAACAAATAAGATACAAAGGCAAGCTTAATAGAATTACACCTAATTTCTTAAAGGAGACCTTAATGCCTAACCCTAAACAGAAAAACTACAGAGTCTAAGGGAATACAGGTGCCACCCCAGACTAATATTCTCAGCTAAACTGTCCATTATCATAGTCAGAGAAACCAAAATATTTCATACGAAAATAAATACAAATTCAAACAATACCTAGTTACAAATCTTGCCCCACAGAAGGTACTAGAATGAAAACTTCAATCCAAGGAGACTAACTACAATCAGGAAATCACAGGAAATAAATAATTTCACATCATCATACTCAGTAGAAGACACACACACACACACACACACACACACACACACACACACAGACACACGTCAAAAATAACTAGCATTGGGAATAGTTTTTCCAAGAGAATGGACCTAAAAATCAAGCTGATGTAGCCCTTCTAGTATCCATCAAAGTAGACTTCAAACCAAAATTAATCAGAAGAGATGAGGAAGGACATTTCATACCCACTAAATGAAAAATCCACTAAGATGACATTGCAATTCTTCACACTTCTGTCCCTACCACAAGGGCTCCAAAATTTGAAAAAGAACAATGCAAAATTTAAATAAACACATTGACCTTCACACTCTAATACTAGGAGATTTCAATACCGCACTCTCACCACCTGACAGGCCATCCATACAAAAAAAAACCTGAGAAATATTGGCATTAACAAATGTTATAAAATAAGTGGACCTAACAGACAATTATACAGCATTTACCCACACAAAAAGAAAAAATCTTTTTCCACCATTTCACAAAGCCTTCTCCATAATTGATCACATTGCCAAAATGCAAATATAAATAAATACAGGAAAATTAAAATAACCCCCTGCATCCTATCAGATCATGAAGGATTAATGCTCAACTTCAACAACAGCAACAGCAGAAGGCCAACAATTTCATGGAAACTCTACAACTCTACTAAATGACAACTGGGTCAAGACAGAAATAAAGGAAAAATTAAAAACTTTCTTTAATTCAATGAAAATGATTCTAAAAAATATCCAAACTTATGTTACATGAAAAAACTATGCTAAGAGGAAAATTGATAGCACTAAGTGCCTACCAGAAAAGAGTGGAGAATTCATACACTAGCAAATTAAGAGAAGATCTGAAAGCACTAGAACAAAAAGAAGCAAGCATACACAGAAGAAGTAGACATCAAGAATTAATCAAACTGAGGGTTGAAATCAATAAAATAGAAACAAAAATAACAATTCATAGAATCAATGAAACAAAGAGCTGGTTGCTTGAGAAAATCAGGCAGATAGACAAACCCCTAGCCTAACTGATTTAAAGACAAACAGAGAATATCCACATCACCAAACCAGAAAGAAAAAGGAGGATATAAACACTTTAAACAGAACGATAACTCTCAAGGAAATGAAGAAGCCAGTAAAGGACTCACAATCAATAAAAAGCCAGGGACAGATGACTTTAGGTAAGAATTATATCAGACATTCAAAGAAGAAGAAACACCAAAATTTCTCAAGTTATTCTTCAAAAAAGATGCAGAATGAACTTTTCCAAGCTCATTCTATGAAGTCACAGTCATGCTAATACCCAAACATCACAAAGATTCAAAAAAAAAGAGAATTATATGCCAATGTCACTCATGAACATAGATGCAAATGAACTCAATAAAATTTTCACAAAATGCATCCAAGAACACATTAAAAAGATTCTTCACCATGATTGAATAGTCTTGATCCCAGAGAAGAAGGGATTGTTCAATATAAGAAAATAAGTCAATGTAATCCACTGCATAAACAAATTAATAGGAAAAAACTACATGATCATCTCACTACAATGTGAGAAAGCTTTTGATAATATCAAATAACACTTCAAAATAAACCTCATGGAGAGATTGAGGATAAAAAGGCCATACCGAAACATAATAAAAGAAAGTAACAGTAATCCTACTGACAACAAATTCAATACAGGAAAACTCAAAGCAATTACACTAAAATCAGAAGGAAGACCAGGCTGTTCCCTCCATTTGTTAATATTGAATACAGTACTTAAAGTACTAGCAAGAACAATGAGACAAGAGAAGGAAATTAATGGGATATGAATTCACAAGGAAACAGTCAAAGTATCCTTATTTGCAGGTGAAATATTATATATAAATGACCTCAAAAACTGGATCAGGGAACTCCTATAGCTGGTAAACAACTTCAGTGAAATGGCTGACTACAAGATAAACTAAAAAAAAATCTTTGTCCCTCCTATATACAAATGACAAATAGAGAGAGAAAAAAAATAAGAGAAAAAATACTCTTCACAATAGATACAAATAACATAAGGTATCTTTGGCAACCCTAACCAAGCAAGTGAAAGACTTGAATGACAAAATCTTTATGTCCTTGATGAGGGAATTTGAAGATCTCAAAAGATGGAAAAATATCCGATGAACCTGGTTTGGAACGATTAACATAGTAAAAATGGCCACTGTACTAAATGTAATCTAAAGATTTGATTGAATCCCTATCAAAATCCCAATGTAGTTCTTTAAGGATATTAAATGGACAATACAGAACTTCATATGGAAAAACAGAATACTTTAGATGCTAAAATAATCCTGAAAAATAAAAGAACTTCTAGAGGTATCAAGATCCCTGATTTTAATCTGTACTACAGAGCCACAGTCATAAAAACTGCATGGTATTGGAACAAAAACAGACATGATGACCAATGAAATGGAATAAAGGATACAGGTATAAATCCACACACCTATGGATACCTGATCATTTACAAAGAAGCAAGAAAAATACAATGACAAAAAGAAAGCAGTTTTAACAAATGGTGCTAGTCAAATTGGATGTCTGAAGTAGAAGAATGCAAATAGATTGATATCTATTACTGAGTACAAACCTCATGTCCAAATGGATCTAAGTTCTCAATATAAAACCAGATATACTGAAACTGATTGAAGAGAAAGTACGAAAAGCCTTGAGAGAAGTGGCACAGGAGGCAACTTTTTTAACAGAACACTGAAAGGTCAGGAACAAAGATCTAAGATTAATAAGAGGACCTCATGAAACTGAAAAGCTTCTCTAAGGAAAATGACATTGTCAACGGGGCAAAACAGAAGCCTACAGAATGTGAAGATATTGACCAACTCCACTCCCAATAGAGAGTTAACATACAAAATAAATAAAAAAATGCAAGAATCTACATATCAACAAAACAAACAACCCAATTACAAATAGGGTGCATATCTAAATAAAGAATTCACAAAAGAGGAATCTCAAATGGCTGAGAAACACTTTAAAAAATGCTCAAAATCTTTATGCATCTGGGATGTCTCTCTAGGGGCAATGAGCTACTGAGTACATCAGACAGTTTGTGCGGGTGTGGCTTGTAGGTGGTTGAAGGGGTACAAGGTGGAGGTTAGAGCACGGACAGGGTTAGGGATGCTTGTTAGGCTCAGGACTTGTGGAGCACAGACCATGGGGTCCTCAATTACACTGCAATGAGACACTTTCTTCCATTCTGGGTGCTAGGAGGTTTAGAAAATGCTTCCTCATTCCAAAGGAATGCCCCAGAAAACACATGACAATCTGTAGCACAGCAGAGAGAACTCAGAAACAAAAAATTGACTTTTGGCAAAGGAACTGGAATCTGTCCCTTTGTGACCAAGCAAGGACATTCTGACTTGGACCTGCCCAGAAATGCTGCTGCAGTCTACTCTACTCCACACACCAAGGTGATTACTAAAGCTGCCATGACAGATTTGGGTGTGATGACACTGAGTGACCATGGCCACAACCAAGCATCTAGGTAAAGGATTACTGACAATAAGGTTCTCCTAGGCTACATTTGACACATACAGTTTCAAGGGATGTCTGTTCCTTCAAGGTATGATGTCATACATTGGCAATGATGGTGTCACATCAACTTATTTATGATATCAGTTTATTTTGATTAAGATATCATATTTTACATTGATATTTTTACTTAATATCAACTATGACATCTGTTCCTAGCAAATATAGCGTCACATCCCTATAATTGGTCAACCAAAACTGATATCACATCCTTCTTTTGATGATTTCATATATTTACACATTACATTGTGGTTGTTACATCATCATAATAATGATGTTATTTTCTTCCCACTTTTATATCATATTGGTATTTTGATGTCACATAATGCAAATTATGATTTCATGCCCTTCCAAGTATGTTGTCATGTCATTCCTATTATGATGTCATATACTCTTATTATTGGTTTCACATCCACCAGGTTTTGGTGTTACTTCATTCCACTTATGAAGTTATAATTTTCTATTGATGGTGCCACATAATCCCAATTATGGTGTCACATGCTTCCTATTCTGACATGTCACTTGCTTCCTAAGCTCCCTTTTAATTGTGTGGCCACAAATTATGCTGAAGGTATCACATCTTCACAATTATGAAGTCCTTCCAAATATCTTGTTATATATTTCTTGTTATGATGTCATATATTTACATTGTTGATATCAGATCATAACAATTACAATGTCAGTTTTTTTCAATTTTGCTGTCATATATGTACATTATAATGTATGTATGTATGTATGTAATGATATTACATTTTCCCAATTATGCTGTCATGTCCTTCCAATATTCATGTAATCCGTAATAATATGATGTCATATATTTACCTTGCTGTCACACCACCATGATTATGTGGTTGTTTTCTATGAATGATGATGCCATTTATTTACATCATTTGGCTACATAATCCTGATTATAATATCATATCCTTCTAATAAGCACATCTTTTCCTTTCAGTTATGTTAGACATTTTGGTTGATTTTGTTATATCGTCACAATTATGATGCCAGTTATTTCAAATTATGCCATTACATACTTTATGTTATTACGTTATACATTTTCTTTCCTTTACTATGGCCTATATTTTTATTGTTATGCTTTCATCACATCACCCCATGTATGTAACTTTCTGTTAGTTATGTTATTATATATTTTCACTGTTGATGTCACATTATCACAATTATGATGTTAGTTTCTTCACATTATATTATATACTGACATAGATGATGTCACATAACCCAAATTATGTTGTCATTTCTTTCTAAATATCACATCATTTCCTTCCAATTGTGATATAACACACTTACCTTAATAATGTCACATCATCCCAATTATGAAATCAGTTCCTTCCAATTATGTTGCCATACCCTTCTTATATTATTTAATATGTTTATATTGATGATATCATTACAATTAAGATGTTTGTTTCTTTCAATTATGGTGTCAGAAATTGACAGTGATGATGGTACATAATCCATATTATTTTGCCAATTATCATATCATTTTCCTTCCAATTGTGATCGAACATCCTTAAGAATGATGGTGTCACATCTCAATAATGATGGTAGTTCTTTCCAGTTATGCTATCAAATATTTTATTATAATGACATATATTTACATTGTTAACATCACATCATCTTGATTATGGTATCAGTTGATTCCAATTATGTTGTCATATATTGATATTGAAGATGTTACATCATGCCAATTTGATGTAAATTCCTTCCAAATTTGATGTTACATCCTTATTGGGATGTCATATATTTACATTGTTGATGTAAACTTATCACAATTATGGTGTCAGTTTCTTCCAATTATGGTGTCATATAGTTACACTGCCAATGATCCATAATTCCAATTATCATTTCATATCCTGCAATTATCACCTCATTTCCTACCAATTGAGATGTTACACACTTGCATTGATGGTGTCACATAATTATGTTGTCAGTTCCTTCATTTTATGCTGTCATTTCTCATTATACCATATATTTATATTGTTTGAATAACATCATATTGACTGTGCTGTGATTTCATCTAATAAGGTGTCCTATATTTACTTGGTTGATGTCATATCATGATTATGATGTCAGTTTCATCCAATTATCTTGACATATGTACACTGATTATGCTATTATAATCCATATTAGGATGCTTTATCCTTACAATATATCACTTCCTGCCAATTGTGATGTCACATGTCATATTGATGGTGTCACATCATTCAAATTTTGATGTAAGTTCTTCACAATTTTGCTGTCAAATCATTCATATTATATCATACATATACATTGTTGTTTGTCATTCAATTATGATGTTGTTTCCTTATAATTTTGTCATACAGCTCATGTTATGATGACTTATATTTACATGGCTGTAGTCACATCATGATGTGACTTTTATGATGTCATTATCTTTCAATTATAATGTCATATATTTACAACATTCATGTCAAAATTGTCAGTTTCTACCAATCGTGATATCTTTTAATGTTATTGACGATGTAAAATAATCCACATTATGATGTCCTATCCTCCAATTATCATGTCATATTCTTCAAATTCTGATGACTCAGATCAACTTTGATAATGTCACATCATCAGAATTATGATGAAAGTTCCCTCATTCTTATTATGATGTCATAAATTTACATTATTGATGTCATATGCTGATTATCCTTTCACATTCTTCCTTATCTGAGGTAATATATTTATATTGTTGAAGTAATATAGTGATTATGATGTTTGCTTCTTCCAATTATGCTTTCACTCTATTTTGTTGTCATCTATTTATATCTGTAATTCCACATATTTCCAATTATGTCAGTACCTTCAAAATTCAATGACATTCTTATGGTCAGACATATATAGATTTTTTATGCCATATTTTTGTCACTTTCTTCTAATTATTATGTCACATTGATGGTGGAATATCGTATCAATTATGGTACAAGTTCCTTGTAAATATCATGTGATACCCTTTTTATTATTATTTTATATTTAAGTGGTTGATATTACAAATTTGCAATTATGTCAGTTCCTTTCATTTATGATGAGATATATTTACTCTGATGATGTTACATAATTCACATTATGATTCCATGTCCTTCCAATTATCAGGGGACTTGTTTCCAATTATTATCTCACATTCTTAAATTGATAGGGTGGTATAATATCCCAATTAAGCTGTACATTCCTTCCAAATGTAATGTTATATCATTCTCATTAAGTTGTCATATATTTATGATATTTATTGCACGTCATATTATGATGGTGTCACATAATACTAATTAAGTTGGCATGTCTCTCCAATTATCACATTATTTCTTTCTAATTATGGTATCACATACATAATTTAATAGTGCCATATTATCCCGATTATGCTCTCACATCCTTACATTGATTGTGGCACTTCATCTCAATTATGATGTCAGTTCATTCCACATCCTTAATAGGTATGTAATGTATTTACAATTTTGATGTCACATGATCACAATTATGTCTGCTTCTTTGAATTATGATGATGTTTATTTACACGGATGATATTAAATCACCTTAATTATGATGTCAATACCTTACAAATATAGCATATCCTTTTTGTGATGTCATATATATATACATTGATGCTGCATAATTCACATGTGATGTGAAATCCTTCTTATGATCATGTACTTTTCTTACAATTGTGATGTGATATGCTTATATTGATGTTGTTATGCCATCTCAATTATGATGTAAGTTTCATCCAATTATTTTGTCATGTGCTTATGATGTCATATATTTCATTATTAACATATCATCTGATGTCAGTTTCTTCAAATTGTGATGTCATTTATCGACACTGATAATCTCTCATAAACCTATGTTGATGTCAGTTATTTTAATATAAGATGTCATGTATTTACATTTTTTATGTCACAGTATCATTTATGAGGTCAGTTTCTTCTGATTATGATGAACATTGTCGATGGTACATAATCCAAAATAAGTCACATCCTTCCAATTATCATATTTCCTTTCAATTATGATGTCACATCCTCAGGTTTATGGTTACACATCACTCCTATTGTGATGTCAGTTCCATCCATTCATGCTGTGATAACATTCTTACTAAGATATCATTTATTTACACTGTTGATGTCACATCATCACAATTATGATGTCATTTCTTCTAATTATGATGGCATATTTTTACATTAATGATGATGTCACATAATACACATTATGATGTCATACACTTCCAATCATCAGGTGATTTCATTCCAATTATGATGACAAATCCTGTTTATTGTATCACAAGCAACCCACTCATGATGTCAGTTCCTTTCAATTATGGTGTTATATCATTCTCTGGTGATGCCAATTGTAGTGAGAGCTCTGTTTCACAAAGTTCCAGTGCTAGGATGACCTTGATTGACCCTTCACTGCCCTTGACAGAAATTCACTAACACCTTCCACTGATATTCTTTACTGTCAAAGGCCACTCACCGAAAGATAGAGTTGGAATAATGTAACAAATGCTGGTGTTAATAAAAATGAAACTAATGGCAGTACCTTGGGAAATACAAATATGCAGAAATTTGAGTCTTCCATAGAGTCTAGTACTGAGACCAAGAATTAGATTATTAATAAATGATATTAGTAAGCATAAGACAGGACGTGGAAGAAGAATTATTAAAGAAGAAACAAACTAGAGAAATTCTAGGAGCTGATGAGTTGTAGCTGGATCATCAGGTTTTCAGGTACAGCTTCAGCAATAAAGAATTAATATGGTCAGGGAGAGAGATCATGTACTTAATGATAAGCCTTGGTATGTTCCTGAAAATAAAGTAAGCAGTTCTAGGAGTCCTATTATCCCTTTAACCTTTACAGGACTGCAATAAAGATAGGGATTGTATTGAAACAAGAGTTCATGACAGAGTCACAGAAAAGGACATTTTAGCTCAAAGAACTACCTGTCCTCCTGACAGAACATGTCAAATCAGGACTTTTCCGATAGTATGGAAAGGCAAACAGCAGACTGCTTTCATTTTTTAAGCATCAAAGGAATGAATGGTGGTCTTATGTTAAACAGATCAGAGAAAGGAAAGAAGAATTTAAGAAGGGTCAAAAGTGACTTTTGTTAAAAAGATATGTTTGATGTAACAGGCATTATAATCCATTAACTCTATGTTCAATTTAAACAGAGTCAAACTCAAATAGCATCATCCTCTCTACTATTTCTTTAACCACAAGGCTTTATGACACCAATTTTAAGGAGAAAGATGTTGCGTTAAAAGAAAACTTATTTTATCATAATGTTAGCTTTTAGTTTTGACAAAATTTGCTATTTGCCTGCTTTGTTGATTTTAATATATTTTTGTAATCAAGGAATACTTTACAAAAATGACTTCCAGAAGGTGTGTAATCACTGACTAAAGTCTTAAAGGAAATGATTTTGTGCATAAATAAAGCCTTTGAGAGTCACAAATTTTTAAGTTTAGGTCAAGCCATACTGAGATGTGCTTTTTCTCTGTCAGTTTCTTATAAAAAAAAAAAACTGAATGGTGTCCTGCATCTGATTCTTTCCTCTCCACTCTTTCATCCATCCACTTTTAGCTCTGCCCTCACCAAGGCTGGACCTCAGTAGTTCTGAGTATGATAGCATATACTTAAAATGTTGATCTGACACCATCATGATTATGATGAAATTTTCTTCCAAATATAATGCCATACCCTTCTTATTACAATGCTGATGTCACAATATCCATGTAAAGAAGTCATTTATTTGAAATTATCACATCATTTCCTTCCAATTATGAAAATATGTCACATCTTCAAGGTGTAATTGATAGTGTAATTTCCTTCCATTTTTGCATAAATATCTTCCTTATTTTGATTTCCTTTCTTTATAGTTTTGAAGTCACATCACAGTTGTGATGTCATTTTCTTACAGTTGTGATGACAAATGTTTACATTCATGATTTCACAAAATCCACATTATGATATCAGTCTTACAATGATCAGATAATATGTTCCAATTATGATGACCTTTTCTGGCATTAACTTTGTCACATCATCCAAATTATAATGTCTGTTCTGTCCAACCATGCTTTCATGCATTTTTTATTATGGTGCCATATATTTACATCATCGACCTCATGTCATTACGATTATGGTGTCCATTTCATCCAATCATTATTACATATTCTTTCATTGATGTTTACACATCCCTCTAATTATGATGTCAATTCCTTTTCATTATGATATCACACATTCACATGGATGACATCACATTGTCACTATGCTGTCAGTTTCTTTCCAAAAGATTTCATTTGTTAACACTGGTGAAGCCATATAACTTAAATTATGATAGCATATTCTTCCAATTCTCTAATCATTGTCTTTCAATTTTGATATTACATACTTGAAATGATACTGTCACACCATCCCAAATATTATGTAAAGTTCTCCCAATTATGACATCATCTCCAAATTGTGATGTGTATTTATATTTTTTATCTCACTCCATCACTATTATAATGCCAGTTTTTTCTAATCATGATGACATATATTTTACATTGATGATGATGTCATGATGTCCACATTAAGATGCTCTATCCTTCATTTAATCATATTTTTCTTCTAATTGTGATGACACAGGCGTAGGTTGTCAGTGTCACATCATCAAAATTGTATCACATATTTACATTGTTAATGTCACAGGAGACGTAGTGATCAAGTGTCTCAAAACCTTCAATTCCCAAAGACCTAAGAACCAACATATGGTGAAATGTAGAGTGTAGCAGTATGTTAATGTGTAGGCTCACTGGACAACAAAGTGGCATAATGATAGATGAAATCCCTGCCAGACTTTAGCTGAGGGAACCACTGTCATGACAAGCACCATACTGAACAGAGGAAACCTGACTGTCACTGCACAGGTGTTTTTATTGATATAGAATTCTTCAGGTGTTCTACTGAATGCAAATGCAGAGCATGGCCAAACAAACACCCCCAAATAAATCCAACATTTGCAGACACTACAAAACACCAAGACCTAGGTTGCCCCTCACCCAACAGTGCACAAAAATATTTTAAATATAACTAAAAATAAAACTCCACAACTATAGAGGAATATAAAATATACTTGAGTATAAAATATACAAACAAAACAACAAAAACAACAAAACTACAAACCTACAGCATCTCAATTGCTCTCTGCCTGTTGGCTGCTTGACAAGGAATCATGAGAATATTTCTGGGGTCGTCACGATACCAATGTGATCTCAAAGACAGTAACAATTTAACCTTGGTGTTAGGGTGTCTCTGATTCTTTTACCTGCACTTCAGATATTTTACCTCCACTTGTTTGACTCATCCAACCTTGATTTGAGTGTTTCTGCCTAGTCTTATTGCATATTTTTATACTGTATTCTGTTTATATCCTGGTGAGACCTGTTCTTTTCTGACGGGAAATAGAAAACCAGCGCATCTGTGAGGGTAGAGGGCATGGATAGGTAGAAGGGAAAAAAATAACTGATGTCATGATGTTTTATTGCATGAAAGATGAATACAATAAACAAACAAAAATGCTGAGAAGATGCCACATTAGAGATAAACACCTACTTCATCAACTAAGGCTTAGTCTAAGAAATGAGTTCAAAATCTGATGAAGACATACCCCATGGAGAACTTACCCATTGTTGATACCTCTGAAGACCAAGGTTTCCATTTCATAGTGACAATTCATAGGAAACAAGGATGTATCCCCCAAAATTCTTTGATCAACTTATACAAAACTGTAAAATGTGCCAGCTGGCATTACTACCTTTACTTCTAATGCCAGATGTGAAATTAAGCTTTCAAGACTTGAGCAATGGCTTTATCTAAACCACCATATGCTAAAATAAAAGGTTGCAGCAGATACTTATGTTGAGTAAAACAAAACAGACACAAAACCAAAACCAAAAATTACAGCATGTAAGCTTCTACATTCCTGTTTGCTGTGTGACTGGGGATAATAAGAATCTCACTGGTGTCATGAGGAAACCATTGTGATCTCATAGACGGTAACAAGTTAATAAATTTTCTAAAGCCACACTGTTCCCACTCACTCATGACATTTCATTATAAACTTATTTACTTTTTTCCAAAATCACTAGTGTATCTTTGAGTTCTAACTACTTTGTACTTCTCTTACCAACAATTTAGTTAAAATGGGTGCTGTAAAGCACACAAGTGAATGAAGGTATTACATTGCAGTCTAGCAGATTCATAGATTCTTAGACATAATTCAGAAACTCATGCTTTCATGTCACTAGACTGGAGATGAACTTCAATCTATATTCTGTCTTCAGTACCTTCAAACTCAAAAGGTCACATGTTCTCTTTAATATGTTCTTTTGAATAGCAGAACCAAAACCCCGTGGAAAGATGCAAAGCAGTAGAGGAAATAGTGTTACAAATATCTCTTAATAAACAAACACACCAACACTGAGAAACACACACCCACACACACAGACACACACACACACACAAGATACATAAGATGACAAATATGCTGACAAATATCCATGCTTTCATTGATTCACTAGCACAGGTACCAAGGACAGATATTTATCTGTGGATTCTAGGAAAATTACCACTTTAACTTGTGAAAAGCTTTTGATATCCAAACAGGAAGTTTTTGACAATCTAATGACTAAAATGCAAAAGGTGCCTCCTCACTATTGATATCTTTGAAAATGACCACAGAAAAAGACTACACTCTTGGTTCCTTCTAGACATTCTGCCCACCACCACCCTCTCCTGTATAACCAGAATCCAGGACCTACTGTACTGCTGAACACTGAATTGTATGCATCCTGGCCTGCTATGAATTCTCACCAGGGGCAGGCTATGTAATTCAATTGACTGATAAGATGCTGTTCATACAGTTGTCAGTCTATTTCAGTCAGTATGCTAGACATAAAAATAAACAATTGTACCAACTATAGAAAATACTTAGCCCTGTGATCCATTCATTATAACCTATATTATTTTGAGCTTCTGGTGATGGTTGTGATTTCATGGGGCACAAATCAAAGATTGATCATTGTTCCTTTTTGAAAAAAATGTAGCAGACAAGTAATAAATGTGCTATCCTAATAAATTACATACATAACACAATTTATCAGGTTTTCTGTATATTTTCATGCTTGGCTTCCTTTCTAGGGACAGTACACAGTGTGTATGCTCACTCACTACTTCATGGGAATTATAACAACTGTCCCCTAACACTGATTACAATTAGCAAATGATCTTATATGCTCAGTAACAAGAATACACAATTATACGAATGATAATACATGCTTCTGAACATTGTACTGTACAACCTGTGTCAACCTAGGCTCCTCTTCAGAGTTGTGAAATCATGGGGATTCCACCATAGAACAATATTTCTTGTTTAAGCTTTAAGGTAGAAAGAAGGAGAGGAGCTGAACTTCAGAATGGTCCTTGTTAGAATCTATCTTCTTGGCCAATACTCAATTTATTTAAACCTTGCTTGCTTCAAATTTGATTTGATTGTTATAGTCTTATTGTCAACCAGATTTGGGATTTACAACACCAGCGGCAAAATTTCACCTTTGTCCAAACCCTATTGTAGACTCATGGGTGTAAGACCCCATCTTTTCTCTCTTCCTTCAATGGATATGTTCCAGGGATTTTTGTTTCACTGCTTGTTGACCCTACCACACCCAAAGTGCCATTGAACTGCCATCTGTGTTTCTGCTGTGGAGCAAAACTGACTTTTCCCATCGGCCCTCAAAATCGGATCTCAAGATGCCAGTTGCCTTTTGAGGCTGCTGCTTGACTTCCTCTCTTCACTGCTGGGGACCTTGGATGATCTCGATCCCTGAAAACAAACCCATGTGTCCACCATGACATCAAATGATACAGATGACCACTGGGGAGCATCAACATTTCCCCTTTATGAGAGTTTGGCTCTGCAAGACTGGGGAGCTCAGGGACATGAGACCCCAATAGGAAAGCTCCTGGAACTACTAGGATACCCACTCCCAGCTAGATGAGATGCCCACTAATACCAGATCAGAAACAAAGTGTCCTAATTAACACACATAGTCCTAAGCTGGGACCCTCCATCGTCTCTAGGTTAGCCAAATATGGGCTAAATATCCCTATAATCAGAGGCCATGCTGAGAGACTCCTTCCCACTGTAACCCTATATAGAGATCAGTCTTCTGTACACTGTTCATAGGGGGAACAGCTTCAACTGCTACATTCTTCCCCAATAGAGGAAGCCATTAAGAGAAGTGAAGAAAAGAAACGAGAAGAGAAGAGAAGAGAAGAGAAGAGAAGAGAAGAGAAGAGAAGAGAAGAGAAGAAATAGACAAAACACTTCATCTCAGCCAGAACAACTCAGCTCATCTGGGGAAGACTTCTTTGTGGTTTCTGGCTTCCTGAATATCCACATACCTTCCCATTGGGGACACCTTCCACATCTCAGAACTGTAGAAGTGCATGCTCACTGTGCTCTCAACTGCCAGGGTACCTTCATCTCAGAGCTGTCACACTACCATTGGGGAAACATTTATCATGTCAGAACTGTGTGGTTCATGGTCTTCAGAATTCCCAGCCACTTTCCATCTCAGTCTGAGCTGAATAAAAACACTAACAGTGGGCTGACACTCTCGTACATCAATTCTAAACATGGCCAAAAATGGAACTTGGACATTTTGTTTTTGTTTCTACTTGGTAAAGTATTTTAGACTCCTGCATGTCTCAGGAGAAACAATGGTTAAAGGGGGTCACAATGTACTAAATTACCTAGAAATTGTAAGATAAAATCATGGAGTAAGCAATATCCCTTCATATTAAGCTTTGATGAGAAAATTTTAAAAAAAACTGCATCAGAAACCCATTTTGACCTACCATAGTAATTCACCAAGAATGCTATGATGCACTGAACCTATTTCGATATCTTGGGCTGTTTACTGAACAAAAACTTCAATTTTGCTGCCAAGTACATGACGCCCAAGTGAGTACCCATTCATGACCTTAGGAAATTTTGGCAAGAGATTGGTCTCCCATGTTGAGTCAATGGGATGAATTTAGGAATAACGGTTGTACAGAATTCTGATGTCGAAGTAACTCTGATACTGGCTATTTAGAATGTTTTCACCTTAATGTGTATATATGTACAGATATATACATGTATGTATATCCATATTTATACATATATGTATATATTTACACCTATACATACATATATGTACATATATGTATATATATGTACACGCATATACATAAAGTATATATGAAGGCCCTAAATTCCATTTCTTTTTATGTGTACGTGCAAGGTCCATCATATAAGTCCTAGTCCAGGTCCAGCAATGTATGTGGTCAATCTTCTGTCCTAGGCCTAACCCTACAGGTTGAAAATGCATTTCCAGCTTAGAGCAAACTAGATACCAACAAAAATAAATCAGCCACAAAAGCTGACATTTGGCATTATGTTCATCTGGCTGTAGATTTGTTAGGCTACAGTTTCAATATTCATTAAACTGTGGGAATTGAGATTCAGAAGATGGGCCAGGAAAGGTGAGTCAATGGTTAAGAATAATTTGTGCTTTTCCTGAACACCCAAAATTAATTTGCAGCACCAACAATGCTTGGCTCTCAGCTGCTTGTAACTCCACCTGCAGGGATTCTGGAGACCACTTCTGGTCTCTTCTGTCACATACTTAATGGCATATGCTCACACAGAAATAACACAAACAAATTGTAAATTCATAAAAAAATAAAAAGATTCCAAATGGGCTGAGCTTGCAGCTCAGTGCAGGACCATTCACAAAGCTCTGGGGTTGATCCCCAGCACTGCACAGACTATGTATCATGACACATACAAATAACACTAGGATTAGAAAGGTAGACATAAGAGAATCAGGATTTCAAGGGCAGCCTCAGCTACATCATAATGTCAAGGCCAGCATTGAATATATGATACTTTGTTACAAAAGTAAATAAGTAAATAAGTAAATCCAAAAACTGAAAATCAACCTGCATATTTTTATATTTTAAAAATCTCTCATTCCAGTGTATTTGAACATATAAGGTCCTTCAGCTATCTCATGTGGTGTCTCTATGTTGGATTTATACCCATGTTCTCCTTTATTTTTATGTCTAGATTTTACTAGGCTTAAACTACATGTAGCCACCTTCTATGTCTCAGTCATATATGGTCATGACAACAAATGGTGTTTAATTGATGTGAAATCAAATTTTTTTAAGCTCCAGAATTTTTTATACTTATTTCATTAGGAGGTAAATAGTGGGAAGATGTGACAGAAAGGTAAATTCTACTTCTATTTTAAGCATCTAACAATGAGAATGAAGTGTTGTGAAGCCGAAGGAGATACTATACCTGTATCTGTAGCATCTGTACTGTTATCTGAAGTCTGTTCAACATCATGAGGGCCTGTATTTCCAACAGATTTTGCCCTCAGATTCAGATAGGTTGGCTTGGTAAGAGATGAGTCACTGCAGGTGTAAACAATCACCAATGTTACCAACATCAGAAGGGAAGTGTCTCCCAGACAAAAGCCAGTGTATTATTTCAGCAATAAAGGCACTTCCTGCAAAGCTTGATGACAGAACATTTAAAAACAATTTCCCAGACAAGAGAAATTTCAAGAGAGAAAATCAATTTTGTACTAACTTAGCACAGGTGTAGAGTGTTTGGCTAATACATACCAGGACTTAGATACTTCACAAAGTTTGTAGAGATAAATAAATCAACAAAATCATTGATCAAAATTTATGAAATAGAACAAGATGCTTATAAAAGTACAAAAAGCTTATAGAACATCAATTAGCCTGAACCAGAAAAGCAAGTCCTCTTGTCACATACAAAAGAGACCACTAAACATACAAAACATACAAAGAATACTAAAAGCTGCTACAGAAAACAACAAATAACATACAAAAGCAAATCTATTAGAATTACACCTAACTTCTCAATATATATGTTAATATGTAACCCTAAACAGAAAATCTACAGATTCTAAGACAACACAGAGGTCAGTCCAGACTACTGTTTCCAGGAAAACTGTGAATTATCATAGAGAAACCAATATATTTCATGGTAAATCCAAATTCTAACATTGCCTATCCACAAATCCTGTCCTACAGATGGTACTAGAATAAAAAAATCCAAGCCAAGGAGATTAACTACAATCAGGAAATTACAGGAAATAAATTATCTCACACCATTAAACTCAAAAGAAGGGACACACACACACACACATATACACACATACAAACACACCACGATAACTACAAAAAATCAGGAACTAAGTATCATTGGTCATTGATATCCCTCAAAACATGGTCTCAATTATCCAAAAAAAAGTAATAGACTAACACAATGGATTTGAAATCAGAATCTCGTCTTCCATTGCATACAGGAAATACACGTCAAACAAAAAGATAAATATTAGCTCAGAGCAAAGCATTGAGAAAAGATTTAACAAGATAATTGATCCGAATAAGAAGTTGGTGTGGCCATTCTAATATTCACCAAAGTAGACTTCAAATCACAATTAATCAGAAGACATGAGGAAGGACACTTCATACCCATTAAATAAAAAAATCCACAAAGACAACATTGCAATTCTTCACACCTCTGTCCCTAACACAAGGGCTCCAACAATTGTAAAAGAAATAATGCAAAATTTAAATAAACACATTGACCCTCACACTCTGATAGTGGGAGATTACAATACCCAACTCTTACCAACTGACAGGCCATCCATACAAAAAATAACTGAGGAGTATTGGAACTAACAGATGTTATAAACTAAATGGAACTAACAGATATTTAGAGAACGTTTCATCCACACACAAAAGAATACATCTTTTTCTCACCATCTCACAGAACCTTCTCAACAATTCAGTACATTCTTAGAAAGAAAGCAAGCCTCAATAAATACAGGAAAAGTGAAATAACCCCCACCACGCTATCAGATCACAATGGACTAATGGTCAACTTCAAAAACAGCAGCAGCAGAAGGCCTACAAATTTATGGAAACTGAACAACTCCCTACTTAAATGACAAGTTGGTCAAGACATAAATAAAGGAAAAAATTACAGACTTTCTTGAATTCAATGAATATAACTCAAAAACGTACAAAAACTTATGATACATGATAAAAACCATGATAAGGGGATAATTCATAGTACAAAGTGCTTAGTAGAAAAGAGTGGAGACTTCATGTACTAGAAAATTAAGAGCATATTGGAAAGCAAAAACAAGCAAGTACACTGAAAAGAAGTAGGTGTAAAGAATTAATCAAATTGAGGGCTGAAATCAATAAAATAGAAACAAAGAGAACAATTCAAAGAATCAATGAAACAAAGAGCTTGTTCTTTCACAAGATCAACAAGATAGACAAACCCCTAGCCAATCTAACTAAAAGACAGAGAGAGAATATCCAATCAATAAAGTCAAAAACAAAAAGGAGGATACAACTATAGACACTGTGGAAATCCAAAGAAACAATAGTTCATACCTTAAAAACCTGTACTACACAAAATTGGAAAATCTAAAAAAACAGCAATTTTCTCAATTGTTACCACCTAAAAAAATTGAATCGAGATCAGATAAACAACTCTCAAGGAAATAAAAGAGGCTACTAAGGATTTATAATTAAAAGGCCAGAGCCAGATGATTTAAGCTCAGAATTATCAGACATTTAAAAAACTGTTAAAACCAAAATTACTTAAGTTATTTTTCAAAATAGACGCAGAATGAACTATGACAAACTCATTCTATGAGGCCACATTAATGCTAATACCAAAACCTCACAAAGACTCAACCAAGAAAGAGAATTATATGACAATAGTTCTCATGAACATAGATGCAAATGTACTCAATTAAATACTCGCAAACCACAACCAAGAAAACAATAAAAAGATTATCCACCATGATTGCAGAGGCTGGATCCCAGAGATGAAGGGATGGTTCACCATATGAAAATCAGTCAGAGGAATACACTTCATAAACAATCTGATAGAAAAAAACCTACATGATCATCTCACTAGATTGTGAGAAAGTTTTTGACAAAGTCAGACAACCCTTCATAATAAACCCATTGGAAAGACTGGGAATACAAAGGCCATAGTGAATCATAATAAACACAATTAATAGCAAGCCTACTACCAATAGAATATTAAATGGAGGGAAACTCAATGCAATTCCATTAAAATCAGAAGCAAGATCAGGCTATTCCCTCCATTTTTACATATTCAATACTGTTCTTAATGTTCTAGCTAGATCAATAAGACAACAGAAGATCAAGGGGATATGAATTCAAAATAAAAGAGTCAAAATATCTTATTTGCAGATGATATCATATTATATATAAATGACCTCAAAACTGGATCAGGGAATTCTTATAGGTAGTAAACAACTACAGTGTACTGGCTGGATACAAGATAAACTCAAAATTTCTGTAGCTCTCTTATATATAAATGACAAATGGACATAGAAAGAAATAACAGAAACAATATTCTTCACAATAGCTACAAATAACATAAAGTATCTTGGGCAACCAAGCAAGTCAAAGACTTGAATGAGAAAATCTTTACATCCTCGAAGAGGATATTTGAAGATCTCAAAAGATGGAAAGGTAGCCCATGCTCTTGGGTTGGTAGTATTAACGTAGTAAAAATGGCCATTTCACTAAAAGTAATCTAGAGTGTCAATGCAACCCTATCAAAATCTCAATACAATTCTTTAAGGACATTAAAAGAATACACAACTTCATATGGAAAAACAAAAAACTCAGGATACCTAAAATAATCCTGAAAAATAAATGAAATTCTAGTGGTATCAACATCGATATGATCCTAATCTGTACTACAGAGCCATAGTAATAAAAACTGAATGGTATTGTCACAAAAAACAGACATGACAAACAATGAACTGAATAAAGGGTCCATATATACATCCACAAACCTATGGATACCTGATATTTTATAAAGAAGCCAAAAAATACAGTGACAAAAAAAAAGCAGCTTTAACAAATGGTGTTGTTCTAATTGGATGTCTGAGGTATAAGATGCAAATAGATCCATATCTATCACCGAGTAGAAACCTCAAGTCCAAATGGATCAAAGATCTCAGTAAGAAAAACAGATATACTGAATCTGATTGAAGAGAAAGTGGGAATAACCTTGAGAGCAGTGGCACAGGAGGCAACTTTTTTAAAAGAACACCAGAAGGTCTGGTGATAAGATCAAAGATTAATAAGAGGACCTCATGAAATTGAAAAGCTTCTGTAAGGGAAAGGACATTGTTAAAATGACAAAACTGCAGCCTACAGAATGGGAAAAGATACGCACCAACTTCACTTAAAGTAGAGACCCAATATCCAAAATAAATAAAAAATGCAAGAAACTACATGTCAACAAAACAAATAACCCAAATAAAAATGGGGTGCATATCTAAACTAAGAATTTACAAAAGAGGAATCTCAAATGGCTGAGAAACAGTTAAATAAATGTTCAACATCTGTAGCCATCTGGGATAGCTATGTAGGGACAATCAGCTATTGGGTATATCAGAAAGTTTGTGTGGGTGGGGCTTGCAGGTAGTTTAGGGGGTTCAAGTTGGAGGTTAGGGCAGGGATGGGGTTAGGGATGCTTCTTAGGCTCAGGACTAGTGCAGCACAGACCATTCTGGGTGCTAGGAGGCTTAGAAAATGCTTCCTCATTCTAAGAGAATACTCCAGAAAACCCATGACAATATGTAGTACAGCAGGGAGGACTCAGAAAAAAAGAGACTTTTGGGCCAGGGACTGGATTCTGCTCTTTATGGCATAGCAAGGACATTCTGAATTAGACCTGCCTAGAAATCCTGCTGCAGTCTAGTCTACTTCAAACACCAAGGTGATAACTAAAACTGCCATGACAGTGTGTGCGTGTGTGATGGGTGTGTGTGTGGGTGTGATGACACTGGGTGACCATGGCCACAACCAAGTGGCTAAGTAAAGGATTCCTGAGAAGAAGGCTCTCCTAGGCTAACATTTGTCACATCAGCAGCAAGGGAGTGTTGTTTCATAGCTGCATATACAATGGAAGGTAGGCAAAAGTCTCATGTGAATTCATGTGGATGCTGCCAAACTTTATCCATAGCAGGAGCCACCAGAAGTCAGAAGAGACCACCTACAACTCACCTGAGGAGGCAGACAGTGCACAACACTGTCGTCGGTAAAGGATATGTCGAAAGAAGAGACTTTTCATTCCACTTACTCCCTGGCCTATCAGGTTGTGGGCTTGGACCCAATCATAACTGTCTCCTGGGCATTGCCAGGCAACACTTATGAACTGTGTGCAGGTGTGATATAACCTATCTCCACTCCCCAGCCCAACAACCCACCCCCAATACACCTAACCAGAGGGCATGACTCAGGATACTTGGCTTTCTTTCCTTTCTCTAAAGTCAACAAGGTGCTTTCAAATAGGGATCACTCTGTGTCCTTTGTAGACACATACAGAATGGTCATGTCCCTTTTTATCCCTGCTTAGATCTGTTAGTAAACAGGGTCCAGTAGTCAGAAGGTACCCTGGACTTCTGATTGTCTACTGTGGAAAGAGAAGGGGAAAGATGATTGGCCCATTTTGTGTGCCAATCACCATGGACAGAGGAGGTTCTGGAGGGGAGTACTTGTCACCCAGGTGTTTGTGTGCACATCTAAGGGTTCTAGGGAGCAATCCACAAATGTGTGACTACTTTAAGGTGCCATGATCTCGAATGATACTATTTGTTGTACTTAGCACTAAAAAATTTTAATGGATTTTTATTTACAAACAGGTTGGTGCTGGCGAGATGGTTCTGTGGGAAAAAGTACCAATTTCCAAAGGAGGACAGAGTGCAATTCCATATGGTGAAAGGAGAGAACCATGTTGCCCTCCAACCTGTACACAAATTCTATGGCAGGCATCACCTACACATTCACACACACACAAGACAAAAATAAATTTTAAAAATTAGGTAAATAAAGGTAGTTACTACACATAAAATGTCAAGGTTCTGCCTCACGGTGAGAAATGGTGTAAAAAATTTTTTTCATTGTCACAGCTCATAGCCTTGACCTCCTGATCAAGTGGTGACCTCCTGATCAGTGACATGTGCCACTCTGCCAAGTTTATGTAGTGTTGGGAATTGAATCTAGGGCTTTATGAATGCTTGGCAAGCATTCTATCAATTAAGTTATATCATAATCCTAAACTTTTCATGTTCACCAGACTCATCTCCGGGACCAAAGGATGTGAAGGATGATAAAATAGGAAAGAGCTCCTGCTTCTGAACAGCTTTTAATGGAACTTGAGAAATGGACAACTTGTATATATACAGAGGAAAGTATGACGAATTTGAAACAAAATTGGAATAGTACAAATCATTAGAGAATTACACAGAGGCCAATAATTATGCTCAAGCCTTTTAGGGTAAGGAGAAAATCTGGATAGCCAATTTAAAGAATCAGTAAGACAAAAATTCATTTCACACAGTGGTAAATGGAACTAGGTCTAGAGGTGAATGCGTCTTGATAGAGACAGTGATCAGTAGGCTCCATGGAAGTGCAAGAGAAACAGCTTAATAGGCAAGGTGAGCATGTCTTTTCCATCTTGCTGTAACAAAAACACCTAAAAAAAAAAAGCACCGTAAAGAAGGAAGGGTGTTGGCTCATATTTTGAGAATGGAGTGCATGATGGAGGGGGAGGCAAAGAAGCAGGAACAGGAGCCCACTGGACCCACTGTGTCTGTAGTCAAAGACAGACATTGATAAACTGTGGGACTCAGCTTCCTCTATTTTCTTGAGTCCAGAACCCCAGTACAAGGGACGGTGCTGCCAATAATTAGGATAGATCTTCTCTGTTAAACCTCCATGGAGACACCATTAAAGAGACAACCGCAGGTTTGTCTCCTAGGTGATTCTAAATCCAGTCAAACTGAGAATAAAGATGAACCGTGTTAGTGTTTGCCCTCTTTTCACTCAAAATTTGCCTTTCAGATTCCTCTGAAGGTGGGATACTAAGGAATGCAATCCTTCCAAAGTATTCTTTGCTTTGAGAAGAACAAAGAGAGTTGTAGAAAGATGTCATTGTTTCTCTCCTTCTTGTATATAAACACATTATTCACTTTATACCTGTTAACATGAAAAGCATGCGATGAATTTAAACTTACCCTCAGCTCTCAATGGTTAAGTATATCAAGTGTAAAAAAATTTTCTCAGTATTAAATTAATTATATTTATCTCTCATTTTTTTGTACTCATTCCCCTACATGCCCATCTTCCTCCTTTCTGGAAAAGAATATATAACATAGCTACTGGTGTCTTTTAATTATATGCTGTCATTATTAAAGAATGTTTTGGGTAATATGATTAATTGAATGTTAGTCCAATTCTATTTAATTCATTAATTCTGATATTCATACAAGAAAGACATTAAGTAAGACAAGGAAAATATTCTTTATGCAAGTGAATGTTTCATTCCATGTATTGCTTGAAATTGAAGTCTGGAACTTGAACATGCTAATGCAAGCTTTCTAACAATAACCTATATCCTCACCGCAACTATGAAATTATTCTCATAATATATTGATATAAACACAATGGTGTGACCTTCGAGTAACAATGTTCAGGTGTAAACTTTAAATACTGAAACATCTTTGAAAGACTTAAAATTTGTTATCCTTTTTTTTCTCTTCAAAAAGGCAGCTAGCTGCCTATACAACATTTTGATACTTCTATTTCTTAAAATAATTCCATAAATGTCCTACTCCTGTACTTTTGATTTAATTTTTAATAAAAAATACTCTTGCATGCACAAGTCCACAAATAACAAAGTTTTCTATTTTTATTTTTGTAGAAACTTTATTTAAAATAGAAATCAAGAGGGCTGGAGAGATGGTTCAAAGTTTAAGAGCAATGGCTACTCTTCTAGAGGAACAATCAATTTACAGCAGCCATATGGTCCCTGAAAACTCCCTGTAACTCCTCTTCTAGGGGACCTGACATCCTACACAGATATATATACAGGCAAAAACACCAATGTACATAAAATTAAAAAAAATAATTGGAAAAAATAGAAATCAGGTCTTTTATAATACGGAAATTTTCTCCTTCATAGGACATTTATTGGATTTAAAGTAGAAGACTATTTCAAGGTCAAATGTTTTACCCATCATTTAATAAAGCAGTGGTTATGAGATATTCTTTAAATCATATTAAAACACTTAAATCTAAGAATTATTACATATAGTACATATACAAAAAGGGAATTGAGAAATATAAAAGAAACATATAAATCCATGTGGTATGGTATAGAAAATTATTTCACTGTTTGTATTACTGATTGGGTAATGAGAATTTTTTCTTTTAGTAATATAAATGTATATGTATATATATATATATATATATATATGTGTGTGTGTGTGTGTGTGTGTGTGTTTGTGTGTGTGTGTGTGTGTGTGTGTGTGTATGTGTGTGTGTATTTCTGTGTGTTTCTTTTAATGTACAGACCTTAATTAATTTTTACTTACTGCGCAAGTTCTGTCTCACTGAACTACACAACACCCCTAATTATTTAAAGCATTAACTAAATTCCTTGTTCTGGAAATGCAACTTGCACCATCTTTATTAGAACAACATCTTCTCACTAATTAGAATCAACTCACCAAAGATTTATGGAAAGGAATATCCTAGTAAGTTATTGATAATGATACCTTCTGTTTAATGAGAACATTTGTTCAAAATAATATTGTCATAAGTGAAATCTGAAAGTCTGTGGAGATTGCTCAGTGGATAAAAGCACTTGCAGTCAAACCTCATGACTAAAGGTCTAAAGGGACCATGAGTGAGAAAGAGAGAACTGCCTATTGGCAGCTGTCCTCTGATCTGCATGTGAGTCCTACAGCACAGCAGGATACACAAACTGCACCGAAAAAATATAAAAAAATATTAAATTAAAAAATAAAGTTAAACCTCCAATATTTTAAATGTTAAAATGTTAGATATTCTTATCCCTGATAACAGTATGAAAACCTTCACTTTGCAGTACCAGCTAATAAAGGGAAAGAAAATTATCAACCCTAAGTCTACAAACTTCCTATACAAAACATATTATAAAGGTTTAGTGTCAGGAACGTTCAAGTTCTTGTCATCTACCACGTGCTAGAACAGTTAACACACATAATGAGCAAGCACTAAAATTTTATAAAAATATTTAGGCACTGTAGGTTGAAAACCAGCATTCTGGCAGTCTCTCTACGAAAATGATTGAAAATATATTTTTGGTATGAATATGCTTAAGTAGTTTAAATCCTTGGTTAACAACGGGGCTAACAGTCTCAGGTATGTTTTACTATACCTAAATTGAACATTCAGGATCATATTAGAATGATTTTTATTCAATAATAAATATTAATATCAATGTATTATCCCATTTCCTTTTTTAACATTATAGTCTTGAGTTTCACAGGAGCACAGTGACATATTCTGCCTTCTGAATAGTTAACAATATAAATAAATAGAATTTCTTTCTTTGCTGGGTACTGTTGGCACACACCTTTAATTCCAGCACTCAGGACACAGAGGCAGGCTGATATCTATGAGTGTGAAGCCAGTCTGGTCTACAGAGTGAGTTTCAGGACAGCCACTTATGGCACAGAAATCATGTCTTGAAAAGCCAATTTTTTTTTCATTCCTAGAAATCATACTAAGAAGATAACGTGACTTTGGAGACTTCCAGAAAGAAAATACAAAGTCTGCAACATGAGAATGATAATGCTGAAATTGAAGTAATGGGAAACTATCATCACTTAGAAAACTGAAATAATTATACAATATATTATTCCCAATACTGTATACTGAAAAATGTTCTAAATGTGGCTTCTACTGTAATAGCACTAGCAACATAGAGATATTTAAAATTAAATGTAAGTTAATTGGGCTAAATGTTAGTTCAATGCAGTACCAGTGGCCTATCATATGGGAGATGCTAGGTTCAAATTCTGGTACTAAACAAAGAAAATTTAATTACAATATAATAGAAATCAATACAGAGATCCAGGAACTCTTTCTCCCAGCTGGTCTCTGTGCCTGATACCACTTAAACCTATGATACCAAGGCCACCACAATGGATCACGAAAAATCATAGTTAGGCCTGGGCTGAACCTCAGTTTCAGCACACTTTTTCTCAGGAGTCTGCATTACACAAAAAAATTATTGCTGATTAAAACTAAGTAAGAACACAGTGTATGCATCTAACTTGCCATCCTGTATTCTTTGACAAAGACTTCCAACATGGCAAAATTGGAAAGTTATGTCAAAGAAAGAGACAGAAACTGAGGAAAAGCAAAGAGATGTATTTACTTTTTTTTTTTGGAAAAGACACCACGAAAGTATACTACAACAACCAAAAGGAAGTTGGAAAATGAAGTTACTCCTTCTTCAAATATGCTTTGAGAATGTGAACATTCAAAGAAAAAAGAAAAATAGGAGACAGAAAAGGCTTATAAATGAAGAAATACAAGAAGAACAAAACTGATGCTAAAGGGGAAAATCATTTTCTTGAAAATCTAAGTGAGCGAGAGTATTTCAATAAGTCAGAACAGTCCAAATTAAACATCCAAAATAGCAAAAGGATGGGAGAATGATGTACCTGAAACATCTGCTACACACTGATAACCTGAGTGGCTTTAGATAGTTAGATGACTAGACAGAGGTTCCTATCGCCTAACATTGCTCCATAGGGCTCCCTGATGATACTCCCTCTGTGTCACAGAAAGATTTTCCCATAGAGGGCCTTTCTTTCCCTATATAACAGCTATTTATTGGCTGAGGTAAGTTGTAGCTACACTCCCTGCTTTACCTTATCCAATTTGCTTAACATAGCAGAATATGTTATTACTAATTACTTATACATTACTAATAAATAATATTAGTAATAACTATGTGAAGAAAACTCTCTAACATCTCAATGATTCATTTTAGAGCTAAGGGAGTTTGCATCATTAAAAAATACAAAGGACTGCAATGTTTTCCAGAGTTTGCTTTGATAGTAATACAGAAAATCAAAGAAAGATGTGTTTGTTTCTCCTTTTCTTATCAATAAAGAGATTAGTCACTTATTATTTGTTAATATGAACACTATCTAATAAATTTAGCCTCAGCTCTCTATGGTTAAGTATATCAAGTATAATAAAATTAATCAGTACTAAATAAATTACACATAACTATCCTTTTATTGCAATCATTCCCTACATAGCCCACCCTCTTCCTTTCTGTAGAAGAATGTGTATTACAGCTACAAGTCTTCTATATTTATATGCTGTCATTATTTCAGAATGTTTTGATTAATATATTTAATTACATAATATTTTCTTTCTGATTAATACATTAATACCAATATTCATGCAAGAAAGGCATTAACTAAGATAAGTAAAATATTCTTTTATGCATGGAATGTCTCATCATACATTTTGTTTAAAATTGAACCCTAGAACTTGCACATGTTAGTGCAAGCTTTCCAATGATAAGCTGTATCATCACTCCAACTATGAAATTGTTCTCATCATATATTGGTCTAAAGTAAAATGGTGTGACTTTAAAGTTGCTAAGTGTAAACTTTAAATATTGAAATATCTACCTTAAAGACATAAAACTGCTATTTATATGTATAAAAAGTGTAAAATATGGTCAAAATATAGCCATTTAAAAAGATGATGTGTGACATGGAGAGACAAGAACAAATTCTGTTTCAGAATATTTTACCATCTACACATACACGACTTTCAGAGGGAGAGGATGTCCCAACAGGATTTTCGAGAAATAAAGAAATGACTGTACCACCTCTCAGAATGAACAGGCAAAGGCTTCACTAGATTGGTATTTTAGGGTAAAATAAATACCTAAGACTGAAATAACAGACCTTAATCAGGTTCATACTTTATTTAATCATGTACTCTACATTTTGTTACCATAAAGCTAAAAGTGCTATATAAAGAAAATTTTAAGAAGTTTCTGCTTAGCTGCACAGAAAACAGCTTCACAAAACAGGTTGTATCTGAATCAATCAAAAAAATAACTAGACAAAAATGAGCTGAACGGGGGTGGAGGGAATGCCCCACCTAAATCAGATTAACTTTTGGAGCCCAATGAGCAAAAATTAGGTGCAAAATGCTTTTGGAATTAAAGTATTCATTCTGAAATTGAGAATCTTCATTTGACTTGCTAATTTTGAAGCCACACAACTTTCAGGGTCCATACTGTATGACTCAACTCTTAAACCCTACATTAAGCAAAATACAAGCAAGGCATGGTACCATAACCCTATAATCACAGTACTTGGGAGGAAGAGGCAGGAGATCAGAAAGCGAAGCACACTGTTTTGGCTAAATAGAGAGTTTATTCTGGCCATCAGATGGTGTTTTTGTGATAGCAAAGACACTCTCTGACTGACACAAAGTGCTGACATTCTGGACAAAATTTTTTCCAATAAAAATGAAAATATTTCATATCATTCAAATATACTTACACATTCAATGAGTAAGCAATGTGTACTTACCATATGCCAAGCATAGGTACTTTTAGTATTTAAAAGCACATACTTATACTGCGGTTTTGTAGCGTCATCTAAACTCCTCTCATTTCAAAGAAAGGGATCTTAAGTATGCAATGAGGATAATTTTCCTATTCTTTTCCTCTAATCTATCCAAATTATTTGATTTTTGCCTTTCTGGCTCCTGCTGCTTTTTCTTTTCACTGACTGCTGCAAATCCCTATATTTGCTTATACAAAACATTCACCCAGGGTTCTTATCTCCACTCCTCAGAATGGAAAGAAAATGACACAATAACTGGCAAAATAATTACTTAAATCTCAGTGGTCTAAAATAATGTTAAAAATATTTTAACCACAGAGTCTTTCCCTATGATTACTGTCTAACTTTTTAAAGACCTAATTAAACTTGCCTTATGCTAAAGGACTTGGATCTACAGCCTGTGTAGGGTACTAAATTGGAATCCAGAGGGCTCCTAACTCTTAGCATTGTATTTAAGCTGTATGTATGTTAAATACACTATGATGTCCTATTACCACATCCAAGAATTAGGGCACTAAAATTGAAAACAGACCAAACTCTACAACAACAGCTGAACTTACCACGTTTATTCCTGTAAGAGAATTCTATAAATAATGCTGAAAAGTATCATACCATGAGCTCAGTGGATTTAAATATTTAAAGGGCGTTTGAACTGTTATATAATCGATAACAGAGTGTGTGTGTGTCTGTGTGTGTGACAGAGAAAATAATCTAAGGTTGGAATGGTCACACAACATCTCAAGGTTTGTCAAAGCCTAACTTTCCTGGAAAATCTTCCTCACGCATGCTGAACTAAGCTCTAGGGCCACGGACAAACCCAGTGCTGCCCAGTCCCCTTGCCCTGCCCTCTCCCTCAGAGTCCTACCCCAGATCCATGGTCACCGGAAGTCCAGGCTTAGGTCCCTCCCATCCTTTCACACCAAGGAATTAGGGCGACATCAAGGCAGTGTCCAGACAGGAAGCTACCCTGTGGCCCTCAGTGTCCATGGATGGTTGCTCCTTCACTCCTCCCCCAGCGGCTCAATCCCATGGCCAGTTTGGCCTCCCTCCCTTCCCAGAACATGCGTGCAATCCTACCTGCCTGAGGCCGGTTTTCCTAGGAGCACAAAACTCAGACCTGCTGTTCCACTCACCGAAGCCTCTCAGTGGACCACATGGAACACTTACCTACTTGCCTCTGCCCCAGACCTGTAACCAAGCATCCTAGTGAGAATGGATGGGCATGTCCTTGGTGAGGTAAATATCTTTGGGAGGGCATATCCAGGGTGGACGTGTCCTTGAGGGCAGGTCAACTTTACTCAGGACCTTGGAGGTACAGGAGCATGAGCAGCTGACCCAGGCCCAAGCTTCATCCTTACTTTTTGTGGCAACTGAAAAGCCTCACTTTCAAGTTCATTTCACACATGAAGGAAAGCTGTCTACCACATAGCTATATTTGCAGGCCTTCCAAAAGTTAAAAGAAAATAAAGTATGGTGGAGCCATTTTTCAAACTTACACCTCTAGATCGGGAGCTGTTAATTTTTGTCATATCGTATTTAATACTGATTGTTTTACTTATCAGTTTTTGACAGGAATTAAGAGTATGTGGAGAGTCATATATAGAAAACGCAGTCTTGCCACATAGGTTCTTCTTCCTGGGCTCTTAAAATCTTTAGTCCCCCCTTCTCTGTGTTGTTCTCTGAGCCTTAGTTGAAAGGGTGTGCTGTAGATGTTTCAGGTGATGTTAAAAACCACATGATCAGTGATTCTCTGCATGTTGACACATTGTGGCTTTCTGTGATGGTTTCTGCTTTTAAAAGAAGTTTCTTTGAGGAGGATTGAGAGCTACATTTATCTGTGTGTTCAATGATAAATACTATGAAACACTGTCAGACATTAGACTACTGTAAGAAACCCATAAGAGCAATTTCTTCTTTAAGCACTATGGTCTAATCTGCCACAGACACGTGGTTGAGTTTACAGTGCCAGACACTGACAACAATGGTTTCATAAACAAGACCTGAATAATGAAAACATGCAACCAAGGTTGGGGGAATCTCACAATGTTTTGCCTATACATGAAGAGCTACAGCAAATTAATGACTGCTGAGAGAGAGAGAGAATTGGTCTTACCCAGGAACAAGCCCCATAATTGATTATCCAATACCCAATAGTTATCTCTAAAATCATAAATATACAAGCAACAATAAATAGACTCCAACGGTTGTATTTACAATTTATCAAATTATACATATATAACAATAATAGTTAAAGAAAAAGAATCCATAAATTTGATACAGAGGAAGGAGAGGAAACACATGATGAGCTAGAAAAGGAGAAAATTATATTATATATATAAATATATATGAACATTATAGATAAAGATGCATGTTGATTTACAAGTATTTGAAAGAAACTGTAGCTCCAATGACATTAAAATAATAAATATACTTACACATAGAGAGAAAATTAGATATCTCTGACATGATGCTTGTGGAGATGTCCAGATACTTGTGGAATTCCATGGTACCTGGGGGTTGCCTGGTTACCTGTGCTGTACCACATTGCCTTTGTGAAGTCCAGGTGGCTGTAAGATGTCCAGATGCCTACTTGATGTGTAGATGCCTAGATGATATAGTACCTGCATGGTATCCAGGTACCTGTGTGGACTCCAGTTGGCTTAAGGATATTTGGGAGCCTGCAGGATGAGAGAGTACCTGGGGGAAGACATGATGCATGTGGGTTCTCTGGGTGACTTTGGTATTTCATGGTGCATTCAGTGTGGCTGGGGGCTTGAGCAACGTCTAGATCCTTGTGTGTTTGCAAAGTGAGGTCCCATTTCATATTGATCTTTGTCTTCTGTAATCTGAGTGTAAAGTAAGCCAGAAAATTGTTCATGATCCCAGCTTCCTGCCACCAGCAAAAGCCAAGGTTATTTCCAAAAAACTTGTTCCTGCCATACAGGGTTAAATAAATTTTGTTTCTTTCTTTCTTTCTTTCTTTCTTTCTTTCTTTCTTTCTTTCTTTCTTTCTTTCTTTCTTTCTTTCTTTCTCTCTTTCTTTTTTCCTTATTTTCTTTCTATTGCGAGCATGGGGTTCAAGAGTAGATATGGGAAAGTGTGTGATCAAGATACATTGTATGAACCTTACGTAGTTACAAAATTATTATGTTGGGGGAAAAACAATAGTGGCAAGTCACATATTGCTTATATCCCAAATTGCATCCATTCCACACAGTTGCTTTAAGATTACCAATGCACAGATTTTTAACTACCAGCCCTTGTATGAGTTTTAAGTTACCTTATTTCACAGATTTAATAGATTTTTTTGTTTTGGTTTTTGGAGACAGCATTTCTCTGTTGTAACTCTGATTATCCTGGAACTCAATTTGTAAATTAGGCTGGTTTCATACTCACAAAGATCAACCTAACTCTGTCTCTTGAATGCTGGATATAAAGGCATGTGCCAACACTTCCTGGCAACTTTATATATTTTTAGCTAAACCAAATGAAATTACAAAACTCTTCTTGACAGAAAGCTCACATAAACCTAGTATTTTGTTCTTTTGTTTTTCTCTGGTCTTTCTCTCACAGTGTCAGCTAGCTCCACTGAGAGGGAACATAGAGACATTCAATCCTGTTTGGGTCTCAGACGATAAGAGCCATACTCCAATTCCAGAGAAGCTAGCTTTTCAATACTGGAGAACAGCATAAAACAATTTAATTTTATTTATACCCAAAAGATATTTAAATCTTTGCAAACCTGAAACCAGTGAACAGAAATCTCAGAGGTAAATTCTGAGACCTGACCAAGAATGCATCATGGTAGCAGTGCTGGCTGGCAGCTGGCAACATCAGAAACAGAAAAATGTAACAAAGTAACACAGATCCCAGAAATCCTGTACACTTAATGAGCAATCAGAAACAAAATATGCTGTGGGCAACATCATTCATACTGAACCTGATCCATTTCTGCATGGTATGTTTACAACAAAACTTGGAGAAACACCAGAATACACAAAACCACTCATCAAAAAAAAAAAAAACAGACAGAGAAATATTTCCAACAATAAAACAGAGAGGCAAAATTTTCCCTCCCAAACACAGAAAAGATATAGTCTGGTCTTTCCAACCAAAGACAACCAGGAAGATGCTGGTAACATGCTATTTATTCTGGACAACACAATATTTAGGATCTCTCATTGGAGAAGTGAACAGATTAGGAGAATTTTTCTTTTATGTATCACTTAAGCATAGTAAGAAAATCTTAAAACGTAACTATCTCTCTTATATAGGCATTTGTTTGAAAGTTGGGTCCCCTGTTAGTGGAACTGTTTGGGAAGAATTAGAATATGCGACCTGGTTGGAAGAGATACAATACTGCAGTGGAACTATGTTCCCAAAAACACTCACTAGCCCAGTTCTCCATTTCTCTGCACATCAAGATATCCTACGTTGAGCTACTGAATGAAGAATTTCCACAGTAAAGAAACAAAAGCAGCCATTCCATAGGTGATAAGGTAAAAATTGATTCCTATCAAAGTGATCTGCTAGGTGACCTGGAAAATTGTAATGGTTACGTGGAAACTGGATGATTGGATCCTGTGACCTTGGGTGATGCTTGTGAACAAGAACTGAAGGATCCTAAAGGATCCTAAAGACTAGCATTGATATCAACATGTTAAGAGATACCAGAATCATATGTTAATGGCAGAGCAACATGTCTTTATCCAGAGATAAGGAGAATGGTTTATGGGAGCAACAGACAGCAACTGCTGTAAAAATTAGAAGCTTGTGTAATTCCTGGTATGATAACCAGGGAGTTAAAATTCAAAATAAAATCCCTCAATTAAATGTTTTTATTTTTATGTATTTCATGAGAGTTGTCTTAGTCAGTGGAATCGAACAGAGGAAGATAAAATCTCTTAGCTTTGGCCAAAATATCTAAAAAGAGATTTTCATATCTGCTACTGAGTTTCTGCTATTGACATTTTTGTTTGTTGTCCTTTCATTCCTGGAGGGATTGTTTTTTAAAATAATCATGTGTATTACTACTTCATTTCAATATTTTTTGTCTTATTGTTTTTTTGTTTTGTTTTGTCTTGTATTATTGATGATATGTGTGTTTATGTATGTGTGTCTATTCCTTTCTTTGTTTGATTTTAATATTAGTCCATGGATTTGGATGGATTGGGAAGATGTGACTGTATATTTGTATGGTAAAACCATAATCACATTATAGTTTGGGAAAAAAAATTTCTTTGAAAGTACTAGGTACGGGACCATGAAAAATAAACATTTCTGCCTTGAGGATGATTAAATCACTCTAGCTTTTGGACCAAACACACGTTACCTCAGTTTTAAGAAGTGAATGCACCAGCACTACATTTAACCCTTAACTATGAGCTTCTGAAGAACTCTGGATGATGGAGAATTACTTACTGCCTTAGTTTTGTAGCTACAACTCCACCCACCAGAATTGAACACATACAAAACCACACAGCAGAGGTTAATCTCAGTCCTTCTCATAGTAGTATAGCATCGGGAGGTTGTTACTTTAAATAAAAGTGTACACATTCAAGGAATAAGTGAGACAATAGGGATACTACTAACAAAATTTATGAAATAAGAGTTTTTGTAATACTTTAAGTCAGATTAAAAATCAATGTCAGCCTTTATGAGATTGTACAGCTTGTAAAGGCAACTTGTTGCGAAGTGAAATAACCTTGTTGAATTTAAAAGTAAAAGGAAAAAATAAACTCAGTAATGATGTATTTTAAATTCCTCATGTATTTCAAGCCACAGTCATCATTTTTAGAACATTATTAAATAGGTAAAAAATTACATAGATGTAGAAACATTATAAACACATAGTATCTTTCACTTTTCCAAAATGTCGCCAAAATGGTAATGGAGTATTTTATTACACATATGGAAGACGTAAATAACAGCAATGGAACAATCTGATTCACTTAAACACACACGCACACATCTACACATAGAAAAATACACACACAGAAAAACAAAACAAAAAAGCCTATGTTTTCACTGACTCTTCATTATAAGAACTTGAGTTTGACTTTCACTGAGTAATTATTATTTCTGTTGTTTCTGTATAATTTCAGATTATACAGATTATTTAGATTAAAATGCTTTTAGCATTTGTTCTAATTCTAAATCCTCTGTTACTGAAGACATTCATCCACATAAACACATTTATACAATACATATTCAAGGAATTGTCAGTAATGATGGATCTTCTAAATGATATCAAAAGAAGTTGAAATCCTGTGGAAATCTTACAACATTTCAGGAAAACAATATTCCAGAACATGACATTAGATAAACTATACATATTCTTAAAAGTGAACTACATAGCAATAAATCTATGAAACAGTGAGAATATATATATGTAAATATAGTTTATTGCCAAATCATAAGAAAATAAGTAACCATTAAGAATAATCTGCTTGTTGATATTTAATGACTATAAATGAATAACAATAAAAATCATCAACTTATACTTTTCTAAACTTAAACAAATACAGAACCAACAAGAAGAGAACAACAATTATAACAGGAACAAAGGAATGTCTGTATTTTTGATGACATCTTCAGGAGGTAACAGCTCTCTGATAACCATTCTCATGTGTGTGTTGTCCTTGGTTTCGTCAGCTACTGAATGTTCTGTTCAACCATTCAGGTGTGGACAAAAGGGATAAGCCTGCTTCTTATCAGTCAACTTGATAGAAAGCTGATGATTTGGGTTCCATATACTGGTTGATACTGTTAGGCTCTGATGCTACAAAGTAGAGTGGGGCAATGCTATCTTGATGAGAAGTGGATAATCCTAGTCCCCTTTGATCGTAGTGTGCAGAGTGGAAGGTCTGATGTCTTCTGGGTAATAAAAGAAAAGACAGGTGATTTTGGATAGAGATTTTGGGATAGAATCCCTACTGTAAATAGCCTAAAGACTTTGTGGCAGGAGGTGATATCTGATGCCCAATTAGACAGACGATGCTTGTCTGAAATACCCTTTGTAACTACAGGCATGTGTTAAACCTTGTATGTAGAGGTCCAACCTCCCCAACCCCAGAGATATAAGTCTTGGGGTTCAGAGGTCAGAAAAGAAAGATATTAGGCATTCCTAGAGAGTTCAGGAATGTTCATGCTCCTATAGACTGTACGAAACATGAACAGACAACATATCAAAGGGAGACTGTTTAAGGCCACTTGGGCAGTGAGTGAAGCTGGGCTTCCTTTTTTATAATAGAGAAAATATATTTTCTGGTCTGTGTCAGAGTAGGAACATTTAACCCTTTGCACGTTAGACATAAATGGAGATCCCAGGACATCTTGGACAAATGAGTGTCCTTTATGACTTACCGCAATACTTCCAACTCTTCATCTGAGGCTAAAAATTCATACATTGCAGTGGATACATGGTAGGCCAATCCACAGTTTGCTCATTCACCCATTGTTCAAAAGCAAAATGGATGTTGAATGATTTCCTCTATTTTACCTTTAGCTGCTAAGATATAGGTATAAATGATGCCCACAATATTTATTTAATAACATAGAGCAGCTAAATTGAGTTTTGCGTTCTGCTTCATAAACTTGAACCTTGTCACAATAAGCTTTTGCAGATTGAGGGTCTCTTGTGGTTAAAGGAATTTTTTGGGGCCTCTACTTTACTGGGGATCATCTGACTTACAGGACAAAAAAGGAAGGGCTACCTTTGTCAGAAAGACTTCAACTGAATATCATTTGTTATTAAAGTAGAGTAACATAGAATCCCTTATGTTCAAATGGGAATATGTAAGACCATATTTCATAGAATTGATATGTCTATAGCACATAGCAATATATAGAGAACATGTATGACAACTTTGCGCATTGGAGAAAAATTGTTGCCTTTTTATATAACTAGACAGGTCTGAGATAATTTTCAGAGCAAAAGTTTTGCTTGATTTATAGTATATTATTTGTCATAATGTCAATATTCAGTGATTTTGTTGACACAAGGAAGATATATGATGCATTTGGAGAAAGTTTACATATCAAAATTGTCTATATGTAGAAGGCAATATGTGAATTCTCAATGAGTGATTTGGAAATGTCTCAGCCTCATTTCTGAGATGTATACGGACCTATAGAACAGAAGGGTATTAGGAGATGGGCCTGACATCTTGACCAAAAGTACAAAACAATGATGTAATATTAGAAGAGAGATGTATTAGACACCTTCTATGAAAGGAAAACTGTGAGGTACTCTAGAACAAAAATGAAGGTTAGAATTCCTTTGCTCAATGCATTCAGAGTTTACAATCATGGCTGAAAAGAGATTATTAGTATAGGAATATCCCATCACTTCTCATCACCTTCTTGGAATATTTCTTTGGATGTTAGTATTTCCATATATTGTCTTCTATCTGAGGAAGGCCAATCAGCAATCAAAGGCTGTTTCCAACTGAATGGATGACTATCCTTGGCTAGGTTGGCTCATCTACATTGTGTTTTATTATTCAGATCTAGGCACTAATGATGGATTCACTCCATTATCGGTGACAGGCTTAAAGACAGATGATGGATTCTGCTTGAAAATATTGGGCTCTGGGATGTCAACAGTAGACATCATTTAGAAAGGAAGTCTCTCATGGATCCATGTCTGAAAGTTAAATATGATACAATTTCAGTTATAAGTGAAAGGATTAAAGATCATTACTCAATTGGAGAACGTATTGTGTATACTACAGAAGAAAAGTGAGGTCATAGAATCCCCCCATACTGAATATCAAAAACCCAGCCTATCTAGTGACAAATAAGATGATATTGGAATGCAGTAACAGATTCTTTGATTCCTTCATTCAAGAAAAAAAATCACATTTTATGGAAACTTATGGATGGATTTCATGCAACGTGAAATTTTTTCTAAGTAGGGTAGTAATGTTTGTCTCTGAATGCCTCAAAAGATTATCATAAAGTTTGGAGGTATGTAAAGGAAGGATTGGAGTTCTATATTTCTGGTGACTATCTTTCAGGCTGATGCTCAAAGCTTAATGCTCAAATGTTTATTGCAATTTTCTCAATCAACTATCCAGAATGATTGGAAATTCCTTGGTCTTTTGGGTTCATTCCAAGCACCTGACTCAGAAAAGAATGTTTAAGGTCATCTAAAAGGGCTACATATGAGACTGCATTGAGAAAAATGAAATACTCTGAAAATGTCTTAATGAGAGGGCTGGCTATGAAGATTGCATAAGAATCAGGTGAAAATTGGAGAACATGTTAGTCATAGCAGGCCAGTCTGAAAAAGTCCATATCAAAATATCTTGTGACAGGACTCATTGAAAAGAACAGAAATGTTGAAAATGCCCTTGCTCAGCGGGGCACCAGTAGGGACACAGGGATCTCCCTGTTATTGGTAAATAGGGACAAATATGTCAGGTGGGCTAGGGGAGTATGGAAAGTGGAAAAGAAGAGATCAGTTTTGGTAAGAGGAGATGAAGAAATAATACATGGAGAGGTGACCAAAAGTGGAAAACTTTTAGGCTGTACAGGAAAACTAAGGCAGTGGAAAATCAATGGAATCTATGAAGGAGACCCTGTAAGAACCTGTAGTAATGGGGAATGGGGAGACTATACAAACCATTATTATAACCTGTTTGTGCTTCCAGTGGTGGGACTGTGACATCAAATCAACTCTAAAACTTTTAACCAATATCAAATACACACCTTAGGATTTACTGGGACAACAGAAGGGTAGAACCCCATTCCAATGGTAGGAAGCTATGCCTGCTATAGCAGGGCAGGGCAGGAACTTGAAAACGAATAATCATGAAATGATACCTGATGATATTCTGCTCTCCATGCGTATCCATTTATTCATCAGAGATACTTTCTCCAGTATTTGATGTAGGAAGATGCAGAGGCCCAGGGCCAGCCAAACCTCCTGCCAAGTTTTGAAAAACCCAATGGAAAGGAAGAATCGGGGTTGCATAGACCAGAGGGATCAAGGATAGCAGAACAGGCACCATGGTGTGAAGTGACCAGGAATCTTGGGGAAACAACAGAGTCTGAAACTGCAGACTTGGAACATTCTGGGTCCCTTAGATATGTCTTGAGTTTGTCTCACCTGTGTTCTTGAAGAGCTCCTAAAGACTGGAGTGGATGGAACCTTTTTGTCTGCCTTTAGGCCTCTTACCTCCTACTGTTTTGCCTAGCCAATATTTGATGCAGGATTAGTGTCCTACCTTATTCTATCATTTTGTGCTCTGCTAGATCATTAAAACTGGGAGGACTGCTGTTACATGTGGAGAGGTTAGGGGCAGGGTAGATCTGGGGGAATGAGGAGATGGTTGGTGCTAGAAGGATCAGAAGGAGTAGAGTGTTGGATGTGTTATATGAGAGTAGAAAATAAATTTAAGAAAAGAAAGAAAGAATTAGACTTTCTCAAAGAGAGTTGCATGCTGTGACCATCCCATGGCAGAGTATATGTCAAAGGTTATTCTTTGGGTAGAGTGTGGCTTATCCTTGGCAAAAATAAATCAAAGAAGGAAATCATTTAATAAAGTAAATATCTGAAGATTGTGGTGTAGGATCAGGTAGATATGATTGCCTTTGAAACAAAAATGTATGTCTGAGACTCTTTAAGCAAAAAATGATGGTCTGAAGGCTCAATCCACCAGAAAGAGATTCCAGTGCACCCCTTATTGAAGAAATGAGGCTTTATGGGGAAAATGTGGTTTTATAAAAACATGTGATTTCTTAAAGTGAGGTGGCATTATGTTATTGAGTAAACTTTTTTGTTAAAGTGAAAGTTCTACTTGCACTGCCAGAAGGGAAAAATGTGATACCAATTTCAGCAGAAATTAAATTTGCCATACCTTTTGCAGTCTAGTGCAATATAAACCTAGCACTGAGTCATAAGACTACAATTCTTCCAAATAATTTAAAACAGCCATATCTTTAGTGTGATCAGCAAGAGATATGACAGTAGACTTAGCATCTCTGACCATGCTTGGGTGTCTGTCTCAATCTAAATCACTATCTCAGATTTGGGTTCAGAAAAACAGATCTGAGCAGATGGGTGAGACCACACTATCTTTGCTGACTGAAGTGAAGGAAGTAGTTGGGTTCCAGGATATGCTTAATGTTTTGGCTTCTTGGAACTAGTACTTGAGTGAGACAATCTTCTTCAGCCAGAAGAGAAAGCTTCTGTGTGCCCTTGCTCAGTCAGGTATGTGGGAGACCACCCTTTGCTAAAGAGAGAAGTCCTAAGGCCTAGTATTCACAGAGTGAAATATCTGAGACAAAATGTGAGGGAGCAGAATGTTACCAACTGTCTTATTCAGAGAATAAATGCCCCTCTTTACCATGAGTGGAAGAAGAAGATTCAGGAAATGTCAGATTCCAATTCTTCATTGAAGTCCAGAAAACCCTTCTCTGAGAACTCTAAAGAAGGCTTGACAGCAATCTTAACATTCTCTAAACAAATAGATGTAGTTCCTGAGTCTTGGTCCACAGGCTTATAAAGCAACTTCAAAGTTATAATCATAAAAACTAATAATGACATACCAATTCTGGTCAAAGCTCATCAGTGGATGGCCTGAGTCCAGGATTGGGTTTCAATTTCTCTGTGATGAGGCTTCAATTTTAATTGGCTTTAATTCCCCTGGAATTTCCTTTGGACAAAGACTTATTTATCGGCCACCCACAGAGATGGAGAAAGTCTGAGTCTCTGTTAGTTCAATGTGAGAGTAGGATAGGATTGAGACTATTATGAAAGGAAAGACCATTTTCTGGTTTTGCTGGTCTTAGGAGTTAGGCTCAGTCACAATTTAGCTGAGTAGATACAATATTGACCACAAGATAAGATATATAGCATTCTTCTCCTTAGGGGATTATCTCACATACATAGTATAGACATTGAATGTCTGAATTCTCATCAAATAGAGAAGCTCATATTTAACACATCTTTGACCTCTCATTAAAATCTGTCATCCCTTTGGTTATCAGATAGATGTTCAGTTCATCACATGGAAAATATCTAAGATTCCCAATGTTACTCGGTTAGATATGACAACATATTGTGTAGAAGTCTTACCTCAGACCCTCTTTTCACTGCACAGGTATGTTTCAGAAAGCATCGGACAGGTTCCAACCCTTCTTCTTCTCAGCAGGGTAGGGCATAATTCTGTAGTCCTCTTGACAAAGAGATGTGTGTATGGAGTCCTATCATGAAAGCAGGAATGTCTTAGACCCACTTGAGAATAGAGAGATGTTCTGAGGCCTACTTATCAGGGAAGGGTGAATGTAAGTCTTTGTTCACCTTATCTTGAAGTTCTGAGGCCTCTTTGATCAAAAGGAATGCCTCTCCTTGCTTTCCTAGACTGAATAAATACTTATTCCCTTGATTAATGATGAGGTATCTCTTGCTTCCTGGGTTTTGAATCCCCATGATTCATAGTAAGTATGTCTGAGGCCCTCTTTGTTCACTAGGGAAGGTCTAAAACCTGAATAAAGAAGTGAATGTCTCCTTGTATGTAGAATTACTGGGAAGGACCAAAGCTCTTGCTTAACAATGGTCATCTATAAGAACATCTTTAGGAATTAGGAATTTGTGAAATGTCTTATTACTTGATGAGAATTGTCTAAGACGTCATACGTAATTGTCAAAATATCTGGTGTAAAGAAAGTTATGAAAGGTTATTTATAACTGTGTACTTCTTAGGTCATTATTTCCAAAGGTTTATGTCTCAGAGCTAATTGAGTCATAAAGATCATGCCTTAATATTTGCTTCTGTGGAAGTAAGTCTGGCCCATCTTTGCCATTGTGAGATGTCTGAAAACTCTTGCTTCTGAGGCAATATCCAGGTCCAGGGCACCTTTGATCACATAGGAAAGTCCGTAATCACAAAATCAAACCAAAACGGTTAGGATTTCCGTGGTGACAACAGGAGAAAGTGGAAGTTAATATTTATATTGAACAGTGAATCTAAGTCCTCCTTGAAACATTGCAGAAGATCAAAGTGTCCCAGTTTCTAAAAGAAAATGTCTCCAACCTGTGCAGGCCACTGTATTTGCCTCAGGGTTCTTGACATTATGGTGAGCCTGAACTTTCTTCTTTAATTGGGGGCTATGCATTTTCTCTATTCAGAAGGAATAATTGTAAACATTCTTTGTTCAAGTCTTACTACACTGTGGATCATTTATTCAGAGCTGAAATATGTGAAGGCTGCTGTTGTAGAAAAAGATTTAGAGGCTCTATGGGAAAAACACTAAGTGTAAGGCACTCCTCTTCATAAGTCTACTTTGGATAGCACAATGGTCTGATTTGGAGGTATAGAAAGCTCCATAGCCAAAGAAATAAGTTCTGAAGATTCCTAGACGAGACAAGTGTTGAATAAAAAGATTGGTATGTGAATTCCCCTTGTACACACACAGGTTATCTGATGCCTTATTTGTTAGAAAGGTTATGTCTGAGAAAAGACAAGACTGTCAATATCATGGTGGAAGTGAGTGACGTGTCTGCAGAGTCCACTTTTTGAGAAAAGGAATATCTGGAGGTGTCTCAGTCAGTATGTAATGGTCTGAATCTACTTTGAGGACAGAAGTCAGGCCTCCATCTCCTTCTATAAAAGTAGGATCTCAGTGTCTACATTTCATCATGTGTAAAGAAATGTGACCTCCTGAGAGAAAATCATCACACATATAACTTCATGTTTAAAAAGTGAAGATGAGAAAATTATGTAGTGTACAAGGGAAGTTTTCTCATTCAAAATAATGACAGGCCATTTCAGAGTCCCGCTTGATAACAAGGAAATATGTGAGAACCACTTGTTGAAACACTGCATATATTAAACCAATTTTTCCCATTTTGAGTGATATGAGGTCCTGTGCTAGAAAGACCTGCCTGAAGAGCTCATTTGGACAAATGTTCTACTGCAGAAAGATTTAAGAATTAGTTTTGAAGCCCATAGCGCTCTACAATGGTATTCTTGAAATGTTCCTGAAAGAATGGGCAATACTCAGTATCTATTTGAAAGAAGCAGATTATGTGGAATAGGTTTGGTATAGGAGTAATATCTGGAACCTTCAAATGGAATGTAATAAATCTTAAGCCATTTTAGGCAGAAGCAAACAAACTCAAATACTATGGCTGATAGGGCCATTTAGGCAGAACACAATAACTATCAATACTATGGTTGAAGAATAATGTTCAATAGACCTTGCAGAAGGAAAAAAAAAACAGACCCAGAGTGTTTACATAACCAGAAGTTGACAGACAACTTTCAAATTATGATGAATCTGAGAGGATTCAGCAGAAATGAGAAAACAACGAGAGTGAAATGGGATGAATTGGTATGGTAGAGAGTAAACTGGGTGATGATTAATTTCTCAGAGATTAATGAATTAAGGAAAAAACACTAAAAGTACATACAAAAATCGTACAAATTTATTATGCATATAAAATAGAAATCAAAGATGTAAAATTGTCCTGAAAAAATAAATAAAAGTCATAGAAGTCAAAAAATATTCATAAGAGCAAAAGTAACACAAGCATCATGCACAAAACACATTAGGAATATTCAGGTCGAGATGATGGCACAGCTATCCTTCAACAGGGGTTGTGGGGCAGCGGTCCTTTGGTACAGAACCAAGATGACAGAACACAGCATGATCAGAGGGACAGTTATAGAAGCCTCCTAAGAAAAAGTCAGAAATTCCGACTTTGGTGGAAGCACACCCAGTGAGCCCAGCTGCCTGTGAAGGGATAGGTGTGAAACACCAGTCTGCCGGTTAGGGTTAGGGTTAGGGTTAGAGGACCTGGATAGAAATTCAGGAGTCCTGGGAAAGCCATTGGCAAGGCACTGGAGCTTCTGCAGCACCTGGATTGCTGTGGGCTACGCTTGAGTCCCATGGGCATGCAGTTACAGAGTCAGAGCTCTGCCCTACAGTGTGAATGGTGGCTGGGCATGTCCTGTACTCTTGAAAGTGTCACTTGTCTCCTCTGAAGTTGAGGGGCATTCTAGAGAGTCAGAATAATGTAGACTGTTGTCAAGGTCCCAATCTTCAGATTTGTCCATTGTGAAGAGGTCCTCCTGAACCTAGATGGCATTGCTGGGGCCCCGTGGGTCGGAGGGTGAAGGCTTAGGCCACCAGGGATCCTGCTTTTGATGTGTGGCAGCCGCCATGTTCTGAGGGGGACTGAGTGGATATGCTTTAATTGGAGGAGAGGCGTAAGGGACCAACTTTGCTGGAAGCAGCTATTGTGAGCCCAGCTTCCAGTGAAGGGATAGGTGTGAATCTCCAGTCTGTGGATATGGACAGTGTCAGAGGACCTGGTTGGAAATGCAGTGGTCCCAGGGAACCCAGTGACCAGGAAGAATGGGCTCCAGGCCCAGGTGTGGTGGGCGCCAGGTCCACTCGAGACCTTGAAGAAATTTCACCTGGCCCTTGCAGTGGTGTGGAAGTCCAAGCAGATCCTCGGGTAGCCAAATGCTGCTCTTGAGTCCAGGGGTCACCTGGTCTCCCCCTGTCTCTCCACCATTAGTGTGGGGACCTACAGCACTGTGCCTGTGAGTGGAAGTATCAGCAACCTTTTCAGAAGGCAGGGTGGGGGGGGAGTTCTGGAGAGACAAAGAGAAGACTAAGGTAAAGGTCTCCTTCTTCTGAGGATTGAGGTATGAAGTCTTTTGCCGGGGTTGTGTGAATCCGTCCCTGTGGCATGGCACCGGGATGAACTTAGCCAGCATGACCTGAGGTAGATGTTTGGAAACCTCCTAGGGGACAGTCTACCACTTTAGATGTTCTCATGTTAGCAATGCAGCGTATAGGCCCCCAGGTGCAAGAAGGTTAACTGGATGGTTCCCCTTCATAGGATGGGAGAGGTTGAAAGTGCCAGTCTTCAGGTATGGGGAGTGTCAGAGGCCCTTGGGGGAACCACAAAGGACCTTGGGACCCTGGTGAGAGGGCAGAATGTGGCAACACAAGTTCTCTCCCTGTGCCATGTGAGGAGTCCTCGTCCCCTGGAGGGGAATGCTCATCAGGGCCCCATGCGTGTGTGGTTCCTCATCGAGCCCCTTGGCCACATGAGTTTGGTAACCAGAGAGATGGATTCCTAAGAAGAGGACCTCCCTCTGTTTCCAGAGTAAGTGAAGAAGCCTGGGAAATCCCTTGGAGAGGCACTGGTGTTTCTGCAGCTCCCTGGATGCTGTGGGCTGAGCTTGAGTCTTATGGGCATGCAGTGAAAGAGTCAAATCCCCTCCCTCCTGTGTGCCTGGTGGCTGGGCATGTCCTGTACACTTGAAAGTGTCATCTCTCTCCTCTGAAGATGATGGAATATCTATGGAGTCAGAAGAATGTAGACGGTTGTCAAGGTCCCAATCCTTAGAAGTGTCCATTGTGAGAAAGTTCAATAGAACTTGGAGGGCAGGGCTGGGGGCCCTGGGGGCATAGTGGTGCAGGCCTAAGCCTTCCAGGGTTCCTGGCTTTGATGTGAGGAGGCCTCCATGTGCTGAGTGGGATTGAGTGCATCTGCTTTTGTTGGAGGAGAGGCGTAAGGAGCCAACTTTGCTGGAAGCAGCTAAGGTAAGCCCAGCTGCATGTGCAGGGATAGGTGTGAAATTCCAGTCTGCGGTTATGGACAGTGTGAGAGGACCTAGCTGGATGTGCAGTGGTCGCATGCTGCCTGACCTAGCTGATTCGATGCAGAGTCAGCATTGACAACCTTGCTCTTCAAGTGAAGATGAACACAAAATATTTTCTGTGAAATGTCAAGCACAGTAGCTAGTCTATCATTACCATGGCAAGGTGCTTTTGAAATCATAACTTGTTTAAGAATGGAAAACAACCCCAGCATGTTGGCGCAAGCCATTAAACCCAGGAGTCAGAAAGTAGAGGCAACTGGATCTCTTGAGTTTCAGACCAGACTGGTTTACAAACTGAGTTCTAGTACAGCTAGGACTAAACAGAAAAAATCTTTCTGGAAAGCTAAAACAAATGAGAATTGCAAGTTATGCTTCAGAAACTATGCTCTCTCATGGCTCATGCAAAGAGGTGGCACCTGCTGCACAGGGTCTCTCGTGGGTACAATGATTAAGCTAATTTATCCAGATTATTTTAGAGGGATTATCCGAAGAAGACTGTGTATGTTTAAATCAACCATGGAGATCACCAAGTAAGTATTAAAGACAGCATGGAATGATACACCTGCTCAGATATAGGCTTTATTATGGAGAATTTGGGATTAAGATTATATGATTACATTACAATTTTTCCTTTAAAAGCATCTTCAAAAGGCCAGTGTGTGGCGCTGTGTCCTTCTAATAGCCAATTTGAACAATGTGCAACTTCTCCAAGTCTGCTGTTGTTTATGTAACTCCATGTAAATATAACGTCAAAATCTTCACTTTTGAAAGAGTGCAGTTTGAGTCACTTTAGAAAACATGACTAGCTGTGTTTCCCCATCTGAGAAGAGGACTCAGCATAAAACAATTTTTTTATAGGAACTGCATTAAACAAACTGAAAAATAAGGAATCAAAAGCTGAAGTACAGCGTTGTCATGTAACTTTGATTAGTATGAAGTTTGCTAAAAAAGACACCATGTTTTTCACAGGAAAGACATGTCATTCAGTAGTGAGAAATTCAGGCATTGCTCAAACTTATATCCTTTTGGATTTCCTTTAGAATGTGAATGTGTCTGGTGGACTCTTGGAGAAATTCTCTGAAGAACAAGAGGGTGACATTAGGGAGATGGTTAGCAACCTGAATGGTTTTATGTTTTAGAAGCAGTCCAAATGCCCTTTGAAGTCATGTGTCTTCAATAAGCCAATGTCCTTGGTGGTCAATGTGTGTTCAGATGAGCTACAGTTCAAGAAGGCAGTCCCATCTTTCAAAATTGCAAATGCCCAGGGAGAACTTTTTGGCAGTACAATAAACATTGGAAGAAGGTTCACAGAAACACATGAATCTGCTCATTTTTAGCCATGATTATTTTAGTAACAATTTCAATAATGACTGCTTATAAATTATCTTTTTATGACAGAAGATCAGGGAAAGTGCACTTTGGAAAGAAGTCAGTTGACAAAACAAGTGACAAATTACATTATTATATTAAGCTGTCAGTACAATTAAATGTCCCCAAAGAGATGATCAGATTCACTTTTTCTTTATTTTCAACAAACCTCACTAAATGACACTACTGCTGAGAGATGTCTTTCAAAGATGCTATAATATTCTACACAATTATGAATGCTGTTGAACATTTTTGGCTAGTGAAATTTTCCTCTAATGACTTAGAGGTGTGCAGTACTTTGTATTGCATACAAATAGATTTGTCAGTGGTATAAATCACAACATTATTTGCAAAAAATCATACCAATGTTACACTAAGCAATAGTGTACCGCAAATCATGGAGAACAAGTTATGTGATTTTAAAGTCTTTATTCTACATGAATTACTATCACAGGATTATGTTTAAAAAGCAAGATAATTGGACAGTTGGTTATGGATAATAGTAAAGCTGATTTATACTGTTTTATTTTATTGAAAATCTACTTTTGGATTGGGGTAAGGCTCTCCCATTTTCAGACCCAAGTATGCTTTTAAAGACTCAATGTCTGATGTTAGGGAATCTACCTGACATTGAGGGCTGAAGAAGAGAGCAGCACTGATCATCCAGAAACATTTAGTTTTATATGAACCTTTTGTAATTCAAGATTTGTAAGTTTATTTAGTTTAATTAAAAACCTATAAAATTCATTAATAAAGTAAACTTAATACTCACAACATGAATGATAGTAAAAACATCTGTGCATTGGTAATCTTAAAGCAACCATGTGTCATGATGCCATTTTGGGAGATTAGCAATATGTGTCTTGCCAATATCGTTTTTTCCCAACACAATGCTTTTATTAATTTCTTGAGTTTCATACATTCTTGCACACCCATGCCCTAAAAAGAAAGAAAGGAAAGAAGGAAGGAAACAAAGAAGTAAGAAAGAAAGAAAGAAAGAAAGAAAGAAAGAAAGAAAGAAAGAAAGAAAGAAAGAAAGAAAGAAAGAAAGATTGAATGTTTCATGCCCTGACCCGTGGTGCCAGTAATTAGTGGGTCTCGGGGAGGACCATCCAAACCTGAAAGAGATGGGACGGGGAGAGAAAGACGGAGGCCAAAAAAATTGTCTAGGCTTCGTTTATTGAACGTTTTACAGGGTGTTGTAAAGGGTAGGGAAAAAGAAGCAGTTGCAGTGGGGTGAACCTGAGGGCACAGAGTGAAATGATCTTGATACATTGTGTGGTTTTTCTCAAAATGTCCTTTAATTGTCTAGTTCATAATACTATGAAAAGTTGCTAATTTCTCAAGCACTGGAGCAAGCAGAAGGAACAAGGAAATTGCAGAGGGGCCAACTTATGGGGCATTGAGCTACTTCTTGTCAGCCTGCCTGATTTATTAGGGGGGTGGTCTCCTACATCTCCCCCTTTCCTTTAACAAAATGAGGCATCTGTCTTAGGCTAGGTACCTCTCATCTAGGCTGGAAGGCCTATCCTTCGTCACTGAAGGGACCACTGCAATATAGGTGGACCTTCCTGAATAAAGGACAGTGCCAGTCATTTCCACACTGGTGGTACCCTATTCCCATCATGGATGACACCATAATTTGCTCAAGCCCGTCTTTGGCTGAAGTTTAGTGAAATCAAGGCCTGCCTTAGGTGAGCATGGGTTCTGATTGTCAGACCTTCTTTCTCCAGGGTCCATTCGATGGTAGTGGACGTGAACAGGCATAGTAATGGCTGAGTTAATCTTAGCTTTGATAAACTCAGTGACCTTATGAAATGCCCAAGGCCCAAAGGAAATTAGCAATAGAAATCCTATAAATGGTTCCGGAAAAGCAGGAAGCAGGGTTGTTAGTAAAGGGGATGCAGAAAACCAATTTTTAAACCAGGCTTCACTTTTCTCTCTAGTTCTTTTTCTGTCTTCTAGGCTCTTTCTAACCCTGTTCATGCTATCCTTAACTATTCCTGAGCGATCTGTGTAAAAACAACATTCTTCCTTAAGTGGTGCACAGAGGCCTCCCTGCTGTAGGAGAAGGAGGTCTAGTCCCCTGTGGTTTTGCAAGACAACCTCAGCCAGAGAGGAGAGAGATTCAGAAAGAGCAGAGATGCTTTTTTGGAGCTCAGCAATATCCTGATCTATGACGGTACTCAGTCTCTGATAATTTTGGACTCCTATTATAAGGGAGGAAATTCCTGTACCTGCGCCCACTGCCCCCAGCCCCAGAAGGATGGCAATGGTAGCTACAGTGAGGGGCTCTCGTCGAGGTTTTGTCAGTTCCGAGGTGGGTGCATGTCCTTTGTCCCAAAAGTGTAGGAACTCATCCTCGTGAAAAACAGTTAGTTTGGGAAGCAGGGCAACAAAGATGCAAAATTCCTTATTTTTTAGGAAGGTGTCAATTACTATATAAGGGTTAATCCACTGGAGCACACAAGGTACAGGCTCTCAGAGGCAGCCAAATAGGTGGCCCAGTTCAAGACAATCTCATTTTGATTGCAAATCTGTTCAAGCTGACTGGGAGCTTTCATGTGAGGGCCAACAAGAAAAGTTCCTATGCCTGAGACCTCAGAAAGAGTGATTCCCACCTTATTGGGAGCAGGTCTAAGGCTAGAGGTGTTATTTGTGTAGCTATATAAGGCAAGCTGAGTGACCCCGTCATAGAAAGGTGGGGAAGAATGATAGCAAATCCAGCACTCTCCTGAAGGAGTGGCGTTGTGAGCAGTTAAAACTTGCCATGACTCATTTACCATAGTAATTATAAGTTCTGCTGATGATGGGGGATCATCAGGCAGGGTAGGCTGAAACAAGGTGCTTGTTGGAGGTGACACACTGGGTGTTGAAGTTTTTTGGTTTGGTTGGGAGTTAGACTGTACTTTGGCAATCTGGGCATTAGGCCCTATAGAGATCTTCTGTTGATTTGGAAGGGCTTTAACCAGTTTAATTCTAAAGGTGAGGCCAAAATCTTTATTATTTTTATATATTCTTAAGCCCCATTCATATCCTCTGTTGGTCCAACCAGTGACCTTTTTACCATTCTTGATAAAAGTAATTAAAAGAGGATTGCACCATCCTTTTGTAGGAGAGTGAGAGCTGCACTTACTCCTATCTCTGTCTGAGCCTCTTTTAACTGTAATGTAATCCCATGAAGGGGAAGGATTCCAATAGGTGTCTCCTGTGGTCTCACAGCCCCAAGACGCACAGAAGTAATCAGGGGAGGGGCCAGATTTATAATCTACAGAGCGGCCCCTGTGCGAGCCTGGGCACACATATATGCCAACTCCCTGTAAAGCTTCTCTTTTATCAGGGTTGTTGCAACCTGCTGCATTGGAGGTGCCTCGGTATTTCCACACCACCCTTTTACCATCATCTGGAGCTTCTTGTTGTGGTGCAAGGATATCATGGACTCCCCAGTCAGGGGATGCCCCCAAAGCCAATTTGAAAAGATCGGGATTTATTATTGGCCATGGCTGGGTAGCAGTGATGGTGGAATTGGAGTATATTATATCACCAGCCTCATTAATCACTTCCCAAGTATAATAATAAATTTGGTGTGGCGAAGCAGGTTTGTTGACGGAGGCAAGCACCATGCTGGCCAGGACTCCAAGCAGGATCTGCAGAGGCATCATTTTTCTTCTTTTTTTCCTGTAGAGAGAAAAGAAAGGTGCATCTCAGGGGCTTTTCCCTGGACTTGGCATGTCGTCTACTTGTTTGATCAGCCTTTCTGGGAGCCATCTAGCCGCTCCTTCTTTTGAATCATATATGCACGCATGACCGCGACCCCAAATGAGAACAGGGTCTGGCTCATGCCAATTTCCATGTAATGGGTCTTTCCATTTAACTTGAGCATAATTGTCAATTGTCTGTGGATGCCATAGCCGATCAGCTGCCGTTTTTCCCTGGGCATCCATGGTAAGGAAATTAATAACAAATAAGGCATAATTGAGAACATTTTTATTCTGGCTGGGCAAGGGAAAAGAGCGTGGCTCAACCTTTTAATCATGTTTTTAATAGTTTGGTGGGCCCTTTCAACAATTCCCTGTCCCTGGGGATTATAGGGAATGCCCGTAATATGTTTAACATTCATTTGTGAACAAAACTGTTTGAAGGCCTGGCCTGTATATCCAGGTCCATTATCTGTCTTTATAAGCCTAGGGATTCCTATAACTGCCATGCAGGTGATCATGTGTGAAATAACATTTTTGGAGGCTTCTCCAGCTTGAGGTGAGGCAAAAATAAACCCACTAAAGGTATCTATAATCACATGTACGTATTTAAGTTTCCCAAAAGTAGAAATGTGAGTTATAACCATCTGCCATATTTCATTAGGCATTAATCCTCGGGGGTTTACTCCCAAGTGAGGGTCAGGTAGGAAGGTGACACAATGTTGACAATTTTTTACTATTTCATGAGCTTGGTCTCTGGAAAGTTTAAACTTTAACCTTAAGGTATGGGCAATCACATGGTGGAGGGAATGAAATTGTTGAGCCTCTGTAAGGTGATTGTGTGTAGTTATTCCTATAATTTGGGTAGCTTGGTCTGCCTTATTGTTTCCCTTAGCTAAGGGTCCGGGAAGGGCAGAATGACTTCTTATAAAGAAGGGAAGAGTTCTTTGTAATATTAGTTGCTGAATTTTATAAAACAAGGGGGAGGCATTTGTGGTAGGTTTAATATAGGGGGTGGTTTCTAATAGGGATATGGAAAAAGCCACATAGGAGCTATCGGTATACAAATTAAAAGAGGAATTTCTTAATAACAAAAATACTTGAAATATAGCGTAAAGCTCTACCAGCTGTGCTGACTCATAACCCGTCTTCCATTTATGTATCTGGTCACCAATGACTGCTATGGCGACCCCATTTGCAGAACTATATGTAAAAACTATACAGGTTTTAGAAATAGGGTCCCTTTTGGTTACTTTAGGAAAAACAATGGGGTGTTTTTGTATAAACTGTAACAGTTTGTCTGCAGGATATTGATTATCTAACTGGCCGGGGAAAGAAATGCAGCTAATCGCCCACTCATCATCATTATTCATTAGTCACTCTATTTGTGTATGGGGGTATGGCAATATTATCTTGGTTGTCTTAATCCCAAGAATCCTTCTAATTTGGAGTCTCCCCTCTTTGATAAGGAAGGCTACTAAGGAAGGGTAGGGTGTTAGGACCCTGGCACGAGAGGCAGGCAAGTGAATCCAAAGAAGGGGATCAGTCTGCCAAATGACTGCAGTTGGAGAAAAGGCAGTGGGCAATATTATGAGTAATAAAGGCTTAGCGGGTACATAATAGGTTATGGACTGTGAAGTAATTGCTTGATTAACCTTTACTAAGACCTGAAATGCTTCAGGGGTAAGGGAACGAGGAGAAACAGGATCTGTATCTCTTTTTAATATATCAAATAGAGATTTCAAATCTCCTGTGGTCAATTTTAGGTATGGACAGAGCCAATTTATATCTCCTAGAAGCCTTTGAAAATCATTGAGGGAGTTTAAAGTATCTAGTCTAATCTGGGTCTTTTGTGTAAGAATCTTGTTGGGAAGGAGTTCAAAACCTAAAATAATTGTGGAGGTTTAAGTTGAACCTTTTCAGGAGCCACTTTTAATCCAAAATGAGCAAGCCTTTCTATCAATGTTTGGGTTAATTTTTGTAGTTCTGGGAGATCTGGTCCTGCCAGGAGAATATCATCCATATAATGAATGATATACAAACCAGGCCACTGTTTTCTAAAGAGATCAACAACTTGTGCTACAAATCTTTGACACAAGGTGGGGCTATTAGCCATGCCTTGAGGGAGAACCTTCCAGTGGTATCATGGCATGGGGCCAATATGATTAGGAACGGGCAAACTAAATGCAAATCGTTCGCAGTCATCCGGATGTAGAGGAATAGAAAAAAATCAATCCTTTAAATCAAACACTATTTTATAAAATTCTTTTGGAATAGCTACAGGAGTGGGGAGCCCAGGTTGGAGGGCTCCCATAGGCATCATTGTTTCATTTATCTTTCTTAAGTCTTGGAGGAGCCTCCACTTTCCCGAGCGTTTTAGTATCACAAAAATAGGAATGTTCCATGGGGAGGTGGATGGCTCTATATGGCCAGCATCTAATTGTTCCTGCACTAGTTCTGAAGCTCCTTGCAGCTTAATTTTTGTTAAAGGCCACTGGTCCACCCAGACGGGTATGTTATTTTTCCAAGTTATTTTATCTGCCTGGAGTGCAGGAGGGCCAGTGGCCACCAGGAAAAATTTGTCTCATTCCTGGCTTTATATCCCAGGCCCTGTCTGTCATGTTTTTCAATTACCTGGACAGGTTCAGTAATTCCTTGACCTCATTTTCCCAGTCCTTGGCCAGGCAAATATCCTAGTTTTAGCATTTGTTTTCCCACTATCTCATTTGGGCTGCACATTACAAGACTCATTTGAGATAAGATATCTCTCCCCATAAGTTTACTGGAAGGTTGGGAACTACAGAGGGCTGGACGATACCCGAGTTTCCTTCTGAGTCCATCCATTTGAGCATGGCAGAGCTTTGTAAGGTGTTATTAGATTGACCTATTCCTTTTAAGTGAGTTAGGGATTCTTGTAAGGGCCATTCAGTGGGCCAGTGGTGTTTTGCTATGACCGTAGCATCTGCCCCTGTGTCTAGTAATCCACAGAAGGCCTTGCCGTTTAATTTAAGTTTGAGCGTGGGTCTTTCTTTTGTGATGGCCTGAATCCAATATATATCTGTAAAGCCTGGTGTGGGGGAGCCTCGAGGAAGGCCTTGCGTGGCATACTGGCCATGAAAAGGAAGAGGCAATGCTTGAGCCACAGCTTGTCCTTTTAAAATAGTTATCGGGCCTGACACAGCTTTAATCATGGCAAATATTTGTCCAGTGTAATCTTGGTCTACAAGGGTGGAATATACAAAAAGTCCTTTTTGAATAAGAGAAGCACGGCCCAGTATTAAGTATATAGAGCCTGGGGGAGGGGACCCAAAGGCCTTGGTGGAAATTGCCATGGTGCCATCCTCAGGTGTTAATATTGAATCGGAGGTGGCACACAGGTCCAGTCCTGCGCTACCTGGGGTGGAGCGGCAGAGGGAAGATTTGTACTCACTGGCTGTGGCCCCGTTGTTTGATGAGTCAAAGGATTGGGGCCCGGGGCTGGCCCCTCACCCAGTTTCCAGCCAGCGGTGGGAGGGATTTCCTTGAATGTCACTAGTGGATCTACAAGCATTTGTCCAATATCTTCCCTTTTTGCACCTGGGGCAAACGTATGGACACCCAGGCTTTGAGGGAGTCCCATTTGGGGTGGGCTGTTGAAAAGCCTCAGGGCACTCTTGGTAAAAATGTCCAGGTGATTCACACTTAAAGCAGACATGACCTTGCTGTCCTCCTCCTTGAAAAGCTGCACCTATTGCCAGGTTAACCAATTTTGAGACTGAATACGAAAGAGGGTCCATGTCTGTACAAAGCCGAATACAATCATCTAAGCTTTTTTTTCTGTTTTTTCCATGAAGAGCAGAATGGCACGCAGCATTAGCATTTTCAAAAGCCAGTTATTTTATAGATTTACTATCAGTTTCCTCTGGCCCCATAATTTGTTCAACGGCTTCCGTAAGCCGGGCAACGAAGTCATTATATGGCTCTTGATTTCCTTGTACAATTTCTGAAAGTGAGGTGGCAGAGGAGCCCTTGCCAGGCAAGGCTCTCCAGGCCCCCAATGCAGCCTCTTTTACTTGAGAGAGTAGACCTGCTGAAAACCTTATCTGTCTGTCCTCAGATATATATTTGCCCTGTCCTGTGAGTTTATCTGTTGTCCACCTGCTTTCTTCCCTTTTGTTGGATCCCACATTTTGTTTGGCTAAGGACTGGCCCCTATCCAGAAATTCAGCTTTCCAACGCAAAAAATCACCTCGGGTGAGGACAGCCTGGGATATAGTGTACCACTCTCCTGGAGACAGGTGTCCGCCCTGTGCCAGGGAATCAAGGAGTGCCATGGTAAAGGGTGCAGTAGGGCCATAAAGGTTTACTGCAGAGCTTAAGTCCTTCAAATGTCTAAATTTTATCCTCATAAACCTGGGGCCACCAGTGAGGTGGGCTTGTGCAAGCGGTGGAGGGTTTCCAGGGCCTGGCTGGGGATCAGGTTGGTCCCCTTCATCAGAATCCTGGCTTTGATTTAGAAGTTCTTCCTCCTCGCCCTCCTCCGCTGGGGAGGTTGCCTCTTCATCCCCGGAGGTGTCCTGACCCTCCTTTTGTGATTTATGGCTTTGGCCTCTTGTAACTACAGGGAAGGTTAATAGCGGCTTAGAAAGATTTTTAACTCCGGGGGCGGATAAATGATCTTTGTTTTTCTGAGTCTTTTTCTTTATCAGAGTGACAACTGACAGTGTTAAAGCAAGCTGGGCCAAATTGCTTTTTCAGGAGGAGAGTTCTGAAAGTAATGCACCACGCTCCTTTTGGAGACTGAGGACCTTATTTAAATCTGAAACCTGTTTTTGAAGGTTTCGTTGAACAATCTGCAAGTCAGGAGTAGGTTCTGAAGAAGCTATTGGGGAGGGGGTGCAGAAGTAATAGCCGGAGCTCAAACTGGTGGACAATAGGGGGGCGGTCTGGAAATCAGAGGAGGCCAGTCAGGATTATGGTATTGAACAGCTTCTTCCTCTAATTCTTCCCCTTCTGAAGGAGTAAGAGAATTACAATCCTGGTCTTTTGGATCCATGACAGGGAAAGAGAAAACTGATTTTTGTAGGTCTTTTAAACCTTTTTTTATTTTTTGTGTGGCTGAGGGTCCTACGGATCCCTTTGTCTTTTCTACAATCGTATTTAAGTCTTTGAGGGATGGATATAGTTTGTTATGGGGAACCTCACAAGGTCTTGGTGGAGAGGGTTGTGATTTTCTTTAGGGCAGGCTCCCAGGACCGTTAATGGCTTGTCAGAGGGGGGCAGAAGAATGACTGAATTATTAGAGGCTTCCAGTTCCTGTGAATGAAGAGAGATAAGGGAAGCAGAACGTGACAAGGGTTTTATATAATCTTCAGCAGAGGCAACTATACCTGAAGAATTAGGGGACTGAAAAATGTCATTAATAAGATTCCAATAACTAAATACCTGAATTGGGACTCGCTCTGGTCCTTTTGTTATATAAAAGTCGTTAAGATCATCTTTAACCTTTTGCCATTTCTTAGGGTTTATAGAAGATGACTCTATAACGAACCACGGGCAAACTTCACCCACTAAAATAAAAAAATTAATCAAATCTTTCTTTTTTACCTTTATCCATCTCTCCGTGAGACAATATACACTAATATACTTAATGAACAAGACTTCTCTTGACAAACCTTGACCCATCTTGGAATGAGGATGATCTCTTACCCGACGAAGGCGTCTTCTTGCAGGTCACACGATCAGCCCAGAATCGGTAAAGAAGTCTTTTTTCACTGTCGGTTTGTACCGATGACGTCTTCTGCCGTGCGCACGGCCTTTTGGCGTCCTGATTCGATCTGTGGTCCGGGCCTCGAGCCCCACGTCTGGGCCCGTGGGGCCAGTAATTAGTGGGTCTCGGGGAGGACCATCCAAACCTGAAAGAGATGGAACGGGGAGAGAAAGACGGAGGCCAAGCAAATTGTCTAGGCTTCGTTTATTTAACATTTTACAGGGGGTTTTAAAGGGTAGGGACAAAGAAGCAGTTGCAGTGGGGTGAACCTGAGGGCATGGAGTGAAATCTTGATACATTGTGTGGTTTTTCTCAAAATGTCCTTTAATTGTCTAGTTCATAATACTATGAAAAGTTGCTAATTTCTCAAGCATTGGAGCAAGCAGAAGATCATTAATTTCTTAAGCACTGAAGGAAGCAGAAGGAACAAGGAAATTTCAGAGGGGCCAACTTATGGGGCATCGAGCTCCTTCTTGTCAGCCTGCCTGAATTATTACGGGGGTGGTCCCCTACATTTTCATCAAGCCTGTGTGGCAGGAGCATAGTTCATATGAATAACCTTGCTTTTGCTGATGAAGGGATCCTGGAAAACCTTTGGCCTACATTAGACTGAGATTAATCAAGACAAGTTTAACTTGAAGTTAAGACTCACAGCTCAAATACAAAGGGACACAGACATTCCATGGCAACCCAGATATGATGCAGGCACCATGGTTCTGGAGGTATCATGGCATACCACAGGCACCCAGCCAACCTATATGCAAGATGCCTTTCCCCATGCAATCTCTCATACTGAAGGCTCCCAAATATCCTTAAGACACCTAGAGTTTATACAGGAGCCAGGTTATCATGCAGGTACCCTATCATCCAGGCACCAGGACATAATTCAGGCACCTGACTATCCCACAGCCACCTGGACTTCAGAGTGGCAACCTGGCATCCCACCCAATCAACTCCCAGGTACGATGGTATTCCAAGGAGACCTGGAAAATCCTGAAACATCATGCAAGAGATATCCAGAAAACTTTGTGTTTGTAAGTATTTGAAAGTATATCTAAGAGTCCATTTTTGATTTATGCAAAAATGTATCTTTTGTTAGAGGAAATAGGAAGGTGTATGTGAAATTCCTTTGGGATCTGTGATGCAATATTCATAAATAATAATATGATTATTCCCACACTGTGTACTTAAATATCTTTACTTTAAATTAGAGGATATTAGGTCATATATACCAAAAATATTTCATTTTTTGTTGACTTGGTAGTTCACATACATATACATATTCATGTTCATTTGTGTGTATATACGTGTACATATAATATTTGAGGGGATTAACACAAAGAAATTTTCAGTGTAATTAAACCTTGGTGATTGGCATTTTACAAAATGAATGTTAAATTACACAAATTTTAAGAGGGAAGTATGAAAACATTATTAATAAATTAGCACAGATTTTTTTTTTCAGGTTAACTTGCAGGAAATTGAAACCTTGAGAATAACAATGAATGAAGTATTATGCTGTAACTCTAGCAAAAACTCTAACTATAAATGCCCCTTTGATTAAATAAAAACTAAGATTTCCACAATTTGAGTGTGCCAACCCAATCTATTTCCTATGTCCTCACAGTACTACTCACAGTGTCCTACTGTACTCAAATACTGAATCCTAATCTGATTTTACCATGCATATTCCACAGTTATGTCAGTAATAATAATACCAAACAACAGCTTGCATACAGTACAGTGAATATGCATAGAATGAACAAGCAGGAGAGCAGCTTCTTTGTGACATCTGATAAAGCTGGCAAACAACTATCTTTGTAAAATTTGACAGGAGTCAGCCTGTTTTCACCCACTTGCTAACCGGCTCTAATAATTTCATTTGGTGTAAAAAGATTCATGCATATTCAAACCTGTAAAAGATTATTGTTTGTGTTGCATCTTCTCCTCACTCACAATTTGTTTTCCCATCCTCATCTTTAGTGTCTGGATGTCCCCCTCCCATCTTTGTGCTTAGATCCTGGGAGCCTAACTTATGCTTGGCTTTTTAAAATTCTCTATTATTTTGTGATGCTGTTTAAATATGGTATGTAAGAGGTATTTTTGGAGATACTACAAAGGGGTATAGATGTTTTGACTTTTTTCCGAAATGTGACTTGAAACAAAATTTGTTTTTTTAAATGTGGACTCTGTCTCTGCATCTATAAAATGAGAGAAATAAACACTTATTTTTTAGATTAATTTCACTTATATTCAAAATTTAATAATTCTCTTTGATGGACCAGGCAGCCTTTTGGGAGTACACAAAGTCCCCAGGGTAAATGGTTTTCTGTGAATGTGGATAGGACATCGAGGATTGCAAGAGTATACTTTCAGATTTGTTTGAAAAGTTGTATACAGTTTCACAAGGTCAAAGTGTCAAGGGACATAGTTTAGGTTGCTGTTTTCCCAAAGACTATGGGAAGTGGCTTGGCTTCCCACTGGCTTAGACCACAATGCAGGTTCCCTTTATCAGTAATCTAGGATCACCTGTTGCTTTCCAGTTAGTTTTCCTCCTCCCCTGAATTCAACCTCCTCAGCTAGTGCCCTGGGTGTGTGTAATGTCCGAGACTCCCTAAGGGGATCTCTCAGGTCTTCTGACAGTTTCAGATCAGAAGTGAACTTTAAAGGAAGGCTTCTTTGTAGCCTCAGAGCTCCAGGGTCAACCTTGGAGCTGGAATAGCTGCACTTGGCCTCACCCATCTTGGGGCAGGTCAGGTTGCCTAACCCACAAGGACACGCCCAACCCATAAGTCAGGCCCACCAGAAGAAACATCCAGAAACAAGAACACACCCATCCTGGAAGACAGGCCCACCTAAAGAAATGCCCTTCACCGAGGACACACCCATACATGATCATGTAGGTCCTTGGCTACTGGCCTAGGGAAGTGAACACTGTGGTCCTCCTATGGCCTGAGGTGATTGGCAGGGTGAGATTTGTGCTTAGAGGAAAAGCCGGTCCAGCCTGCTGGAGCATGCACATGTTCTGGAAGGGGACGGTGTGGGACATGCCACGTGAGTGAGGCGCTGGGGCGGAGGGAGAGTTCGAGCACCCACGGGCCGCTGGGCCCCCGGGCCCTCCGGGTAGCCTCCTGTCTAGACACTGCCTTGATGTAGCACTGATTCACGAGGTTTGAACTGTGGCAGGACTTCCGGTGATCACGGACCTGAGGGAGGAGTCTGAGGGCGAGTGGGGGTGTGGAGGAGGACTCTGGGTCTCCGCTAAGAAATAATCATTCTGGCTGCGGAGAGAGTCAACTCCTTAAACATCATGCCGGGCCGCCCAATGGGAAAGGGCGGTGTAAGATGGGCGCGAGCCACGGCCAATAGCGCTGGAGGCTCAGTGCTCTGGGTGGGTCTGCCGGCTGTGGGCCGGTCGGCCGGCTGTGGCCTGGGACTCAGTCTGTGGGCTGGGCGGCCCACTGAAGGCGGGGAGGCCGGTCATCTGCCGGGTTTCCGTCTGTGGGAGGGTCCGCTGGCTGAGGTTGGGTTGGCCAGATGAGGGCAGGACTGCCTGCTGAGGTGGGCTGGCTGATTGTGGGAGCAGCAGCCGGCTGGGCGAACGGGTCAACTGGCTGAGGGCGCGGCCCGGAACTGAAGGAGTAGTGGTCGGCTGAGGGTAGGGCAGATGGCTGTGGGCAGGGAGGCTGGCTATGGGTGGGTCTTCCTGATGAGGCCAGGGAGGCTGGCTATGGGCGAGACCGCTGGCTGTGGGCTAGGCGGCCTGTTGTATGGGGTGGGGCTGTCGACTGCGGGCGGGGCTGCCGGCTGTGGGCGGGGCTGCCGGCTGTGGGCGGGGCTTCCGGCTGTGGGTGGGGCTGCTTGCTGAGGGTAGGGCAGCTGGCTTGGGGCGCGGCTGCCTGATAAGGGCAGGGAGGCTGGCTGTGGGCAGGGAGGCTGGCTATGGGGGGGACCGCTGACTGTGGGCAGGGTGGCCTGTTGTCGTGGGTGGGGCTGCAGGCTGTGCGAGGGGCGGCCGGCTGTGGGCGTGGCTGCCAGCTGAGGGCGGGGCTGCCTCCTGTGGACCGGGCGGTTGGCTATGGGCGGGTCCGCTGGCTGTGGGCGGGGCGGACTGTTTTCGGGGGTGGGGCTGCTTACTGAGGTAGGGTCTGCCGGCAGTGGGACGGTTTGCTGGCTTAGGGCGGGGCGGTCAGATGACGGCGGGCTGCCATTTGTGGGTTGGGCGACTAGCTTGAGACTGGACTGCCGTCGTTGGTCGGGTAGGCTGAGGCGGGGCGGCGGATTAAGGGCAGGGCGGCAGGCTGAGAGCTGGTATGGGTTGAGGGCAAGGATACAGGATGAGAGCTGGTAGGGATAGAGGGCGTGGCGAGGTGCGGCTGACTGAGGGCGGGGCGGCCATTTCTGGGCGATAGACAGGCTGTGGGCGGGTCGGCCGCTCTAGGAGGGTACGCCCCCTGAGGGGTGGTCGGCCGGCTGAGGGCGGGGCTGTCGGCTGTGGGAGGGACTGCCCACTGAGCAATGGTCAGCTGGCTAGGGGCGTGGCGACAGGATGTGGGCGGTGCTGCCGGGTGTGGGCAGACCTGTCTGCTATGGGCAGGTTGCTGGCTGTGGGTGGCACTGCCGGCTGTGGGCGGGTCTGGCGGCTGTGTGTCCTGGGCGGCTGGCTGAGGGCTGTTCTGGGCTGTGGGTGGGATGGCCGGCTGTGGGCGGGCGACCAGCTGAAGGCTGGTCAGGGCTGTGGGTGGGGTTGCTGGCTGTGGGCGGGGTTTCCAGCTGAGGGAGGGCTGGGGCTGGGGTGGGGCGAAAGGCTGAGGGGGAGGTGTTCGTGGTTGAGGGCGGGGAGTCAAGGTAGGGGCGGGCCGGCAGACTGAGGGCGAGGCGTCCTGACAGATGAGGTGGACACACAGGTTGCGCACTTACATCACACTAGCGGTGCCTGCTGAGGGGCGGAGACCTAGGAGCTGTTCCGCTGCCCCGGGAAAGCAACCCATCTCAGCTGTTGTGACTCTGCTGAATAGAAGGGGCCTTTGCTGTCGCCACAGATTCCCCTCAGAACGAATCTCCCCATCAGAAAGAGGGAGACAATGGCGGCCATAGCGATGGCTGCGAGGTCGGAGAGCAGGTCCTCCCTGTCAGGCAGGAGCTGCAGACGGGTGAGCGATCCGCGCTCTGCCGGCCAGGTTAGCCACAGGGGCGCCTGAGTGAACACATGGGCACCGGCAGGGCAAGGGGGCAATGTTTGGGAGGGGGTGTCCCAGGCCGTGCTGCCTGGGCAGGGCATGCCTGGGAGATAAAATTCCCAGTTCCTTTGAGCAGACCTTCAAATGTCTGTTGTTTCCACTGGGTGGAAACTCCTGGATTATTCCAGTTGTTCCCCTTGCCCTGCCATCTCTCTTTCTAGCAAAGCCACACACAAGGAGCGTTTAGTGAATGGCTTGCTTCAATAAAGGATTGGATGAACCTATTGAGGGATAAATGTAGTCTAGTGGAGTGTTGATGAAATCCATGCCAGTTTTCACAGCCTGTAAAATACATAGGTAGCTCGGGTGTCAGCTAATTTGTCAGTACAAGACTAATTTACTTTTAAAATGGGAGGATCTGTTGAACAAAATCCATGTGGTTTTCTGTCAGTGTGAATATTGTTTTCTCATCTATGTCGGAAATGTGGATTTTATTACCATTGTATTTTTTTCTTTTTTAAGTAGAGGTATAAAATTGGTTGCAAAAAGTAATTCTATTGGTCAAAATAGATTTCATCCTCTATTCGTGACTCCCGGTGCAAGAGTGTCTTACTTTCACCAGTTAGGCTGGCTTCTCTGAATTCCTAGCATATTTCTCTTCTTGTTACTTTTTTTAGAGAAATTACTAATTTGAAGATATTAAAAAAGTTTCTTAAAATCAATAGTGATGCTAAAGCTAATTTATATATTTTTGTTGTGTTCTTTCAGTTTAACAAGAGTATAGAAAGTTTTGTAAACAAGACTGTCCAATGTAAACCCAGTTAACCATTTTAACAAATTTATTGTTTATTTGTTACAAAACATATGTTTTTTATTACTAGAGCAGAGATAAACAAATGAAATTCCCAATTGCATGGTAAATACCATTTGCATCTTGGATTATTGTTTTCTGCCTTATGTGGTTTTTTTTTTTTTATTTATTTTTTAGGAAGAAGTACTTCTTGAGGGTGGAAAAACAGAGATAGTCTTTATGAATTTATCCAATGATGTTAACTTTATATTTGCAAATAGTATTTAATTTTAGTTATAAACATGTGCACTGCTGAAATTCTGATTTAAATTTACCTACAAAAGGTAAATTTTCATTTTGCTTGATTAAAAAGAAACACTAGGATCCATCCTGGGCCTAAATCTATTGGCAAGAAGATTTGAGGTTTAGGCAGCCTTTCTTAATTCCTTCAGGGCTCAGACCTAGGAACCTGGAGCCCTAACAGGAACACCAGCTACTTTGAGTTTTGGCCTGTGTTAATTAGGAAGGTTGTAGGGTGCTTCTTGGTTTAGTTGGGTCTAGGTAATCATCTGGGGAGAGGAAAGAGGTTGTGAGAGACATGGTGATAGCTCATAATGGTTGTCTGGCAATGCCTAGGAGAATGATAGGGTGGAATGCAAGCCCACTGCTTGGTAGGCAAAGTGTCAGGAGACATATAATGTTTCTCCTTTAGACCTTTCCTCCCCACAATAGGATCCAAGACAGGCAGTCTCTTAATAGGATCCGAGACAGGCAGTCTCTTCAGGTGAAATTGGGTCCTTAGACCTTTATACCTCTGTTATGGATGAAGTGTGGCAGAATTCACCTGAAGCCAGACGGAATGGTAGGCATAAAGGAATCAGTCTGGATCCATGGGCAAGTAGATTTGAGGTTTTTGGCTCTTTCTCAACTTCTATCAGACTTAGGGTTCAGACCTAAGAAACTGAAGACCTCACAGGTACACCCAGTAGCCTTGAGCTTTGCGCTTTCTCTATTGAAAGACTGTTGCCAGGTGGGAAAGCAGTTCTGGGACTAACGCCCCATTAAGATGGGAGATTGTCTTTGGTGTGGTGTATGCTCAACTTTCCATGTGAGCAAATTTTTGTGACACCACCACCCAGCTTCCCTACAGACGAGTTTTAGCCTGAGGCTCTCTTGGCAGGCCTCTTTGATATCAAAGCTTGGATATCAGCAGCTTCACTGATTGTTAGCACACCCAATTCTTGCCTGACAACTTTGGTAGTTTTGCAGGTGGGCAGAGTCAAGTAGAATTCACCAGGATCTCTGGGGAGGTCCAAGTCAAAATGTGCTGATGTACCAAAAAAAGGCAATGTCCAGTCCTTGATCCTCAGATCCTTTTTAGTTTGTTTCTTAGAATGCTGCTCTGTGGTACAGATTTCCATGGGTTTTATGCGGCATTCCTTAGGACCTATACAATACTTTCTGCGTTCAGATTCCCTGAATTGAATGTACTATCTCAAGGTAGAGAAATTGAGAAGCCTCCTTAATCTGTGACCCACAGGTCCTGAGCTTATCACCCAGTACCACCTGAACCTTTACCTCTGCCCTGAATCCTCTTACCTAGTGGCATGACCATATGACCCTTCTGGAATCCCCTGTAGTGCAGTGCAATTAGACAGTCATCTCTCTCCATGCCTGGCCTGTAAGGTAAGTTGCCAACTTGGTTTCTGTAGTCATTTTTGAGTTTTCTGGTTTTTTTTGTTGTTGTTTTGTTTTGTTATGTTTTGTTCAAGAAATGCCATACATAGTGGTCCCATGGCCCAAGGTATTGACATTCTTGGTGCACTATTGTCATCAAGTGAAATTGTTTTGCAGGTCTGCCAACTGGTTCCTGTGTTTCAGTGGACATGGCCAGCACCCTAAGCAGCATCTCTGGTGCTTGCTAGACAGGACTATCTCAGTTCTCGTGAAAACCTGTTGGCCCAGGAGAGATGTGAAGAAAAGCAGGCTCCAGGTGTTACTGCCATACTGCAAGCCCAGCACCACATACTTTGGCTTGTTTCAAGCAGGAAGCATATCCTCCCAGGTCTTAAGACTGCCATGTCTGTCAGTATTGTGAGGATCTCTTTACAAGGGACTCTGTATCTGTGGTTGAATCTGGGTTGAAGAAGGAGAATTTATAGCACATGTCAGTGTTCACTAGGCCAATCACAATCCCCTTAGAGTTTGGATGATGCTTACCAGTAGCCCACACAACTTACTTCCAGGAACCACACAAGCTGCACAATATCACTTCAAGTCCATGCTCAGGTTGTAGGGGCAACACAGCCTTTATGGTCATGTGTGTTTTATCCATTTTACTCCCTCTGTACCATCCTCATTCCCTTGCTCATCATAGTCTGCCTCTCGTTCTCTGACATTTAATTCTTTTTCTTCATGTCTTTAAATTTTTTATCACAAATTGTGTTATCTTTGAGCTTGGCTGCAGGTGGAGTTCAGGAATCCTGACTTGAGAAACAACATTTCTGTTCCAGAGCTATATCCCTATCATCCTTAAAGGGGTTGTACTACCATGGTCATATGCATCCTTCTTTGGGGTAAACAGAGAGAAATTAGTCCATGACATTCTTGTGGCTCAGGATGAATCTTAGTAGAAGTAGTCATGCAGGGTGTATTGAATAGTGCCCCAAGATAGTGAGGCAGGCACTGCACTGGAGGCTGGTTAAGGCTCTCTGTTCCTCCCTTAACAATGCCCTCTGTTGTGATTCCCAACACTCATGCACGAAGCATTTTGTGGATTCTCCTGATTTCATCACCTTGCTTATTACCAAAGGAGAACACCCAAGGTTAGGTGTTAAAAAGCACCTTTTTCCTGCTGTGACCTGTCCAGTGATATGTTGTGGAATTATAATTAGTTAGATGAGGCTATAAAATTAATAGTTGGTAGAATCAGGAGAATCCACCAGTATGCTTCCTGCATGGGTGTTGAGAATCACAACAGGGGGCATTCGTAAGGGAGGACCAGGGTGCCTAAACCTTCCTGTGGGTCACTCAATAAGAGGATTCCTCAATTGCACTGCCCTGAGAAAATACATTCAATTCAGGGCACTTGGAAGTCCCAGAAGTTGTTGTACATGTCCTAAGGAATGCTCCAGAAAACCCATGCCAATCTGTACCACAGAGTAGCATCATATAATGTGGCCTGGCATTTGGAAGCCCAGGGACCAAACAGTTCTGAGGTGGGGAAAGTGACTTCAAAGGCATGGGTATTCTGATATTCTGGAAGGCAGGAGCCACATAGCTCTCACAGCTCTTTGGAAGACGTGCTCAATAGGAAGTTATCCTGTCATTCAGGAAGCTAGGAGTCACACAGCTCTGGCAGCTTTGAGGCAGGGAAGGCTTCCCCAACTGAGCTGGAGTGTTCCAATGTAACAACTCCTCTCTGTTCTTCTCACTTCTTCTCTGCTCTGAGGGGAGAAGCTCCCCTAGTGTTGCAGCTCCAAAGAGATATGCTAAGCTGAACTGAGATGTCGTAGCTGAGTTGAGGTGTTCTTCTCTGCTTCTTCTCTTCTCTTAACTTCTTCCATTCTTTTATCCTATTTATGGCTGCCTCCACTTCGGAGGTAGTCCACAGCTACAGTTGTGCTTCCTAAGGAGTAGAGTACAGAATGTCGCTCATTACATAATGTCCCTGTGGTGAGGAGCATCCCAGAGTGGCCTGTGATTGTTGAGTTTTTTTTTTTTTTTTTTTTTTTTTACATTACTTGGCCCGCCAGGAGAGGGTGGAGGGTCCTAGCTTAGGGCAATTTGTATTAGTTGGGCCACTTCTTTGCTGATCTGCCAGGTTGGGCCCCCTCAGCCAGCTTGGAGTGGGGATCCTGATAGTTCTAGGGTGAGCTGTCCTTTGGTGGTCTGAAGTCAGAGCTCCCAGCCTAGCATAGCTAGACTTCCACGATGGGGAAATTTAGTAGCTCCACAGTGGTCTGCTGGTAAATTTGGGTCTCATGGTGATCACAGGGGGAGATGACTGGGAACTCAGAATCCCCAGCAGTGTAGGAAGTGAGCTAAGCAGCAGCTCCAAAAGGCAAATATACCGGAAGCCAGTGGTGGGACCTCTGGAGGGACCACAGGGCCAGAAGCTGTTGGTGAGCCATTTGTGCCCCATCATGCTCCAGCCTGAACAGCCATGCATGTTGATGAGTAGATCCATGGGTCAAGACCCACCTTGCAGACCAGGTAATATGCAAGGGGGTTGAGGGTCTTCTGCAGCCACTTCCCTCATGGGAATTGCTTTGCTGCCTACTTTCTTGCTGAGCTCGACAGGGATGCAGCCCACACATAGGCTTGGCAGACAGTAGAGTGGCCGTGTCCACGTGAATCCACTTGGCGGAATGTGAAGGGTGGAGAAGGTGCCCCTTGGAAGCCCCTGGTTCTGCCCTGGTCTAGTCCACTTATCAGGAGGTGGTGCTCAGATGGTCCTGCCTGGGGCACCCAGACTCATTCTCCCCTGTCTGCTGGCCGCTGCAGCCCCCTGGCAGCTGGAACCCAAGCGCACATGGTGCCTTTCCCCAGCCCTAATCTATGACATGCTTCAGCCTTTCTGCCTGGATGCCTGGGAACAATTGCAGCCACTAGCCATTAGGATTTAGGCCAGCCGACTGGGTTCCTCAAGAGAACCTCTTTCCTGAGTGGAGCCCCTCTCTTACCTTCTACTTGAAACTCTCTGGGCTCATCCAGGAACATGGTTGAGCCTGGTGTCCAATGTGAGGTGGGTCCCCTGGACACCCAGTGGTCACTGGCCTTGAGTGAGCTCCTTGTGCCTTGGTCTGCTGGCTCTTCATAGGTAGCATTGGTAGGGAAGTCTTCTGAATTTAGGAACACACTTCCTTGCTGACTTCTAGATGGCCTCTGACCAAGTTCTTTCCCAGTGGTTGAAGTCCCAAGTTGGGAAACATCCTAATAGAATCAATGATGTTGGACCCCAGGAGGAGAACTGAACATTGGTTTGTTAAAATCAGAGGAGGTCAAAGCTCTACAGTAGCAGGGGGCAAAACTTCTTGAACATCATCATCCTCTCCATCCTAGACACACCTCAGGTACTAGAATGGCAGAGAAATTCTGGTCTAATAGGAATCAATCACTCTTCGCATGTTGCTAGATTCTTCGAGGTGTATTTAACCCATAGGACTTGACCTGGCTCCTTCAAAAAATTTCCGAAATGATGTGGTGGTCGTGATTTATCAAAGAGATACATCAAATGAGTGTATGATGGCAAAATGTTTCCACTGCGATATCTAAATGTCTCACAGACTTTTAGAATCCGAGCATTCATTCCCATAGTCAGCAATGAACTTTATTTCCTAGTGGTGACCAGACATAAGCTAAGAGCAAGGGAGTTGGCATTAGGCACCTGTCTTAATGGAACTCACTATAGATTGCAGAAGTAATTAATCACAGGCAGTGTAGGAAAAACACTTTCTTCAAAGTAGAGGGCTTGGGGAGATGGAGGGAAGGAAGAAAAATAGACTATATTTATGAGATAGTTGGGAGAGTAAGAAATCATAGAAGAATAATACTTCTACAGTGAATTGTTAGTTTCCAGTCATTCATAATTAACCAGTGGCCTCATGAATGCAAGCCTGTTCCTGATGCAAACCCTCAATTACTGAGTTTGAAGGTTGAATAGTCAAAGTTGTTTATCATTGTTAGAAGGAAAAAAAATGCAGGAAAAAAGAAAAGAAGAAAGATATATTTTTCTTTGGGTAAACTGCACATAAGGTTTTCAGAGATCAAATCAAAAATCAGGTATGATAGAAGGTGAAAAATGCTTCAAAAACTTTCAAAACATGCAGTTGTCATGTATATTCAGTGGGTTGACATTTTTTTGAATTGCTATTGCATCACTTTAATTTTACGGATGTTGCATTCTGTAACAGAATAGAATGTAAGAGGATGGCTTTTTTTTTATTTTGAACTCTGGATCTCTTTTACGGCAGACTGGCCTTGAGCTTTTATTAACTGGTTTGAGGACTCTGTTCTGTATTGTTGATTGGCATAGGTCATGGATATTCTAGAGCATTCCCTTTGGTGTTTGAAGCAGCTTTTGCACCTCCCATGTGCCTAGAATTGAGTGTTGTCCCTCAGGGAAGTAAAATAATGGTGCCCCTGCATTCTGTTTCCCATAGGTCTTGAGCCTACCAACCATACTTTCCTCTTTTGCCATCCCAAGAGGGAACATCTTCAGCACTTGTATTCCTATGCAAACTTGTACACTGCACCTAGAGAGCTATCCTTTTTATAGTACTATTGAATATGTATGGAGAGAGGGGACAACTATGTCTTGTTCCAGATTTTAATAGAATTATTTTGACTTTCTTTCCATTTAATTTGATGTTGGCAGAATTCTTGCTGGAAATTGCCTGTATTATGTTTAGATATAGAATGCATCTCTAATCGCTCCAATAGGTTTATCATGAAGGGGTGTTGGATTTTGTCAAAAACTGTCTTAGGATCTAGTGACGTTACCATGTGAGCTTTTTTTTTTCTTTCAGTTTGTTTATATTGTGAATTACATTGATTAATTTTATATGTTGAATCATCCCTGTGTGTCTGGTATAAAGCCTATTTGATCATGGTGGATAATTTTTTAATGTGTCCTTGGATGTGGTTTATGAGTATTTATTAAGTATATTTACATTTCTGTTAATGATGTATATGGGTGTGCTGCGCTGACCTCGACCAGCAAGGAAAGAAACACGACACGACTGGTTACTTCTCAAGGCAGTTTAATCAGGAGGTTGAAAACAGGAGAGAATGGCCCCGAATCCCGTCCCCTCCACACCTATATACCCTCATGAGAGCCTATCCGCTGCCACCATGCATCGCCCCTCCATAGGCTGCAAAGGAATGCATCACTTCAAACCATGAATCACTCAGCCCTCATCTCCAAATAAGGAGTTGTTTATCACTTTGCACACAAGCAGCCAGCGCCATCTTGGGAAGCCACAGGGTGTGGCACATACAGGGCACTACACATATGGGTGTATAACTCTCTTTCTTTTTTGAATCTTTTTGTGGTTTATATATTAGTGTAACTCTGGCTTCAAGAATTAGTTTGGCAGTGTGCTTTCTGCTTCTATTTTAAGGAGTAATTTGAGGAGCACTTAGCATTCAGAGCTAAAACATTCTGGTCATAGCATTTTGGGAGGGTTTTATTGTCCACTTGTATTTATTTGTGAGTTACAGGTTTGTTTAAATTGTTTATTGGATTTTATTCAATTTTTATGTGCAGAATCTATCGATAAAAGCTTCCATTTCTTTAAGATTTTCCAATTTTGTGGAGTCAAGTGATATTTCTTTTATAAATGAAGGAGTTCTTGTGTTAGGGATATAGATGTTAGGAATTGGAATATTATATTGGTGGGGTTTTCATTTAATAAGTATGACGTGTCCTTCCTCATCTCTTCTAATTAATTTTGGTTTGCATTCTATTGTATAGGATATTAGAATCTTTACACCAGCTTATTTTTCAGCATTTTCTTGGTAAATTTTTCCCAAAACTTCTCTCTGAGGTAATGTTTATCTTTGAGATTGAGGTGTTTTTCTTGTGTGCAGCAGAAGGCTGGATACTGTTTTCAAATCCATTCTGTTAGACTGTTTTTTTTTTTTTTTTTAATTGTGTAATTGAGACCATCGATGTTGAGGGGTACCAATGACCATTGATTGTCAGGACTTGTTATTTTGTAATTATTGTTGATGTGTGTGTGTGTGTGTGTGTGTGTGTGTGTGTGTGTGCTTCGTGTTTCTTTTATTGAATACCATATTGTGAGATAATTTAATTCCTATGTTTTCTTGATTGTCGTTAACTTCCTGTTGTTGAAGTTTTTATTGTATTACCTTCTGTAGGGCAGGATTTGTAGATAGGTATTGTTTGAATTTGGATTCGTCATGAAATATTTGATTTTCTCTATGTATTATAACTGACAGTTTTGTTGAGTATAGTAGTCTTGGGAGCATCTATGTACCTTAGAGTCTGTATTATTTCAGTCTAGGCCCTTTTGGCTCTCAGTGTCTCCACTGTGAAGTCAGATGTAATTCTAATAGCTTTGCTTCTTTATGTTATTTGATCTCTTTCTCTTTCAGCTTTTAGTATTCTTTCTTAGTTGTATATGTTTAGTGTTTTGATTATTTTGTGGCAAGGGTTCTTTCTTTTCTAGTCTGGTTTATTTGATGTCCTTTAAGCTTCTTGTACTTTTATCGGCATAGAATTTTTACTTTTGGAAAGTTTTCTTCCATGATTTTGTTGAAATTTTTATCTTTACTAATATTATGAGGTATCTATGGCCTCATATTTGATAGAATACTATCTGTCTTCCACACTCTGTCTTCAGAACCTACTTTAACTTTTGTATAGAATGTTGAGATTGAATCTTGAAATTTGTCTTCTCTGGGAAATCTTTTGTTAAAAATCAGCAGGCTTAGTAGCAAGTGTCATTTTTGCCTAGTCATTTCACTGGCTCTTGTCTGGTGGACACATCCCTGCAGATGTTTCCAACATCTGCATGGGTCATCTGCAGCTGCAATGACCATCTTTTACTTAGCCACACTTTCTGAGATTGAGGGCAAAATCTGTTTGAAATACAGGTATGAAATACAGGTATGGTGTTGTAAAGATATCAGATAGTATCCCAGATGATACAACTGCAGGGGTAGCAGCTCCTGTGGCTCTACAACACTTGATTCCCGTCATTAGATACGTAAAATAGAAGTGGAATTTATCTTTTACATCATAGCTTCCCACTAATGACTTTATAATGGAGCGAATATCCAAATTTCTGGAGCTTAAAGAACACTGACTTCAATAATAATTGAACACCATTAATTGTCATGACTATATGACACAGTGACATTGAAGGTTACAAAAGGTATAAGCTTAGATGAAGCCAGGCAGTTGAAAATAGAGAGGAACATGGGTATGTAAACAACATAGAGACACAATAGGAGATAGATATGTGAAAGACCTTATATGTTCAAAGAGAGTTGGATATCAGCTTTTTAATATACTAAATTATTCAGCCTGATTTCCAGTATTTGGAATTATTTTTTATTTGTTTATTTATTAATATATTTACTTGTGTTTGTAACAAGGTCTCAAGTATTCCAGGTTGGCCTTGAGAAAATTATGTAGTTGAGGTTGGCCTTGAACCCCTGATCCTCTTGCCTCTCTTTTCCAGTACTAGGGTTAAATGAATTTCCACCAAACCTAGTCTGTGCAGTGCTGGGGAAAAATCACACAGCTTTGTAAATGCTATACCTGAACTGAGCTACATGGCCACTCAAAATTTGTGAATCTTTTAAGATTTTATGAATTTACTTTTGCATGTGTTTATTTCTGAATGAGCATATGCCATGCCTGTGTGGCCAAAGAGACCAAAAGAGACCTGCAGAATCTCTGAATCTTGAGTTACAAGAAGTGGAGATCCAAGCATTTTTGGTCCTGGGAAACGAACTTGGGTCATCTGCAAGAGCAATATTTTTTCTTAACCACTGAGCCATCATTCCTGGCTGAGCTTCTGAAACATGATATCCGTAGTTAACTATATGTTGAAACTATAGCCTGACTTTAAATCTGTAGCCAGATGAATGTCAGGCCAAATGTCATTTATATTTGATGGTAGATTGTGATTTTTGTTGGTATCTAATTTACTCTGAGATGGAAATAAAATTTTATAACCAGCCAACTGTTCAAAGTTAGAGACTTTGGGTATAGCGGGAGGAGGAATGGGGTCTCTAAAACTCATTAGACCTTTCTGTGTTACTAGGCATGCTCTAGCTGTAAGACACAGATCAATTATGTAACTCTGATTTCAGTAGAAAATTCAAGGCAGTAGAAGGAAGAACGTTTTGAGATACAGTGAAAAAATACTTTCCTCAATTGATTACTATAGGACGTACTTATTGATTACAGTTAAGCTTCATTAATTACATGAGTAAGACAGAGTTTGTCATAATGCTAATGTGTGCCTCTGCATTCTGTATAATACAAAGGTCTGTGGGACAAATTACTAGTGCAGATAAGATTATTGAGTTTAGAGGTTGTTTCCCATTGAGGCAGTCATTGAGATATCAGAAGTAAACACTTGTTATGAAAAATGTAGACACTTAATATACTGATTTAATCCTTTCTGTATGTTAAGTGAGTACCATAGATTGTATTTTCAGCTCAGTTCCAGATGCTCTTTATTCCTAAAAGGTTGAAAATTGGCATTAGATAAAAATATTCTCAGGTTAGATAGATGGCTGCTCTGTTGAGAACACTTATTAGTCTTCCACGGAACATCAACCACCTGTGAATATATATGCACAAGCAAACGTGTACACTCATCGTCTTCCCACACATACAGGTACACACACATATACAAGTTTGGATTGAGATTACTAGAGTGTGTAGGAAAATGCTTACTACTTTCTCTGCATATCTCAAACTTTTTCATCTTCAAGCTGCAGATGTAAGATGTTTTTTGGAAGATATTCTTGCACTCTTTTGTAATACACACTGTCAGTCAAAAATTCTTCACTTCCCTTCTTCATTCTGTGAAAAATTCAAGTTCACGTATTTCAGTATGTGCACTTGCTTGCTTCCTGGCTCTAAACTTGGTTTCTCGAGAAAGGAGAGTTAGACTTAGATATGGGATTTCTGGCAGATTCCACCTGTCTCTACTTTTAAAACGAGACAAATTTAAAATTAAAATATTATGCATTATAACATTTAACACCAAAAATTTTTGCACCATTTCCAATGAAAAACAGTGATTGCACATATACACACCATACTATTAACACTTCTTATAAAATGAGGAATTATCCTTTACCATTATCTACTAACCATCAAATTCTGTGATAGTCTTAAAAATTTCGTAGAAAACATGATTGGCTTTTTTTAGTAGAATCTAACAAGCTCTATACATTACACTTTTATTTGAGATAGGATCTCAGTATGTAGCTCTAGCTTGTCTGGAATTCTCTGTGTAAACCAGGCTACCCTCCAACTCATACAGCTCTATTTCATTCTGGCTACTGACTGCTGTGACATGGGCCACCACACTTATAAATGATCTTGACTCTGTTGCTGAAGATAAAGTTGAATTCTTTCGTCTGCATCTCCCTCCACATTACTGCAATCTAGGCAAGATCCATCTTGTCTGTGTCCCTTAAATATCTCTTCACATCAGTTTTCTCTTCTTCCTTCCATGGCATGAAAAGAAATCAGGAATGTTTTCCTGTGGCATATTTCACAGTCTGAATTAGTTTGATTGCTTCTGTACAATGGTGCTTAATTTCTTCATTATCCACTATGTTTCTTATAAACTATCAGTTAAAAACTGCCTTGCTTGATTCATTGCATTGGAGAAACATAATTTCATGAGTAACTCAACTCTGAATGATTCACATTCTGAGGCATATGTTTATCTCCTTCTTGATTGATCAGGTGAGTCCACATGTGGAGAGTATAATCTGATATTCTTAAAGATGTTTGTTCATCATTTACCAACAATTACCATTTATAAGATTCCTAGGAGGACAGCTGCAGTCAATTTTGAGAATGTCTTCCAGATTTTTCCCATTAAAGGAAGCCTCTTTCTCAAGGTGATTTTTGACCTGAGGTGGAAGAGGTAGCCTAATACTAATTGTAATCCATGATAGGGACTGTAATTTAGAGAGCCCATGAAATTGATAGGCAAAATATGTACTATGTTCCTTCCATAGAGAGGAACCTAAACTTCCAAAGGTTCAGAATACATTGCAGAGTGTGTGATTTATGTAGCAGAAGTACAACGGAACACCTAAGTTTTCCTCTTTCATTTTAATACAATAAACAATGACTGATCTATACTGGATTGCCCCATGAATTACCAAGCATTGATAGGTATCCAGGTTGTTACAGGTATCAAAGAGATTAGGAATCTACTCAAATATGCTTGGGTGGCTCCTTATGTCTCTGAGCAGAAAAGATCTTTGATTTCTAACCATGTAGACAGCAGGTGATGAAATTTAATTCCATTTTCTTGCTCCTTGTGAAAATTCTGAGCAGGTCAACATGAAGCAAGCACAGTTGTGAGCAACAAAGAGGCTCCCTGGACTGTGGTGTATTCAAAATAGGACAGGATTTTTACCAGGAACCAAGAATGTGGTCTTTTTTCTGGACATCACAAATGATTCTAACTGTGAGGTGATTGCCTCTTCAGTTTCAGTTCTAAGGTGTGTGGACTTAGGAGACCTTTTAGGTTATGATGGCATTCCACAAATGAAAATGCCAATTTTCTAAGAAATCAAACATAAAAGCCTGTCTTATATACCAGAGGAACAAAATATATGGGTGCTTTGAAGTTTGTTACTATGGATGCCATTTTATATATGCTCTGTATTTGTGCTTGTGTGTTTGTAAGTGTGTGCTTCTTTGTTAGTGTGCTGGGAAAAGAAGTCAAACGAAACATTACCCAGTATTAATGCTTGTAGGACAGCTCTTTTCTGAGTAGAAGTAGAAGGAGGAAGTGGTAGTTCTTTGGCATAGGGGATCTGAGAGGAGTTGGAAGGATAGGAGGGAGGACAGAATACTGAATGTATTTTATGAGATAAGTAAACAAAGTTACATTGTTGGCCGCGTTTAGAATTGATGTAAGAGAGTGTCAGCCCAGTATTAGTGTTTTTATTCAGCTCAGACTGAGATGGAAAAGAGGCTGGGAATTCTGGAGCCCACAAAAAACATAGTTCTGAGGTGATGCATGTGTGCCCAATGGTAGTGTTGCAGCTCTGAGATGAAGGTACCCTGGAAGTTGGGAGCACAGTGACCACGCAGTTCTACAGTTCTGAGATGTGGAAGGTGTCCCGAGTGGGATGGTATGCAGATATTCAGGAAGCCAGGAACCACAAAGAAGTCTTCCCCAGATGAGCTGAGTTGTTCTGGCTGATCTGAAGTGTTTTCTCTATTTCTTCTCTTTTCTTCTCTCTCTTCTCTTCTTTTATTCGCTTCTCTGTTTATTTTCTACACTTGTCTTAATTGCTGCTTCTATTGGGGAAGAAGTTAGCAGTTGAAGCTGTGCCCCCTATGAACAGTGTACAGAAGACTGATCTCTGTATAGGGTTCCAGGGGGAAGGAGTCTCTCAGCGTGGCCTCTGATTATAGAGATTTTTAGCCCATATTTGGCTAACCTAGAGATGGTGGAGGGTCCGAGCTTAGGACCATGTGTGTTAGTTAGGCCACTTTGGTTCTGATCTGGCAAGATTAGTGGACATCTCAGCTAGCTGAGAGTGGGTACCCAAGTAGTTCCAGGAGCTTTCCTATTGGGATTTCATGTCCCTGAGCTCCCTAGTCTTGCAGAGCCAGACTCTCATAAAGGGGAAATGTTGATGCTCCCCAGTGGTCATCTGTATCATTTGAGGTCATGGTGGACACATGAGTTTGTTGTCAGGGATCCAGAGCATCCAAGGTCCTGAGCAGTGAAGGGAGGAAGTCAAGCAGCAGCCTCAAAAGGCAATTGGCATCTTGAGATCCGATTTCGAGGGCCGATGGGAAAAGTCAGTTTTGCTCCACAGCAGAAACACAGATGGCAGTACAATGGTAGTTTGGGTGTGGTAGGGTCAACAAGTAGTGAAATAAATATCCCTGGAAAATATCCACTGAGGGAAGATAGAAAAGATGGGATCCTACACCCATGAGTCTACATTAGGGTTTGGACAAAGGTGAAATTTTGCCCCTGATCTTGTAAATCTCAAATCTGGTTGAGAATAAGACTATAACAACCAATTCAAATTTGAAGCAAGCAAGGTTTAAATAAATTAACTGAGTATTGGCCAAGAAGATAGATTCTATCAAGGACCATTCTGAAGTTCAGCTCCTCTCTTTCTTTCTCCATTAAAGCTTAAACAAGAAATATTGTTCTATGGTGGAATCCCCATGCATTCACAACTCTGAAGAGGAGCCTATGTTGACACAGATTGTACAGTACAATGTTCAGAAGCATGTATTATCATTCGTATAATTGTGTATTCTTTTGATTGAGCATATAAGATCATTTGCTAATTGTAATCATTGTTATGGGACAGTTATAATTCCCATGAAGTAGTGAGTGAGCATACATACTGTGTACTGTCCCAGAAAGGCAGCCAAGCCTTAAAATATACAGAAAACCTGGTAAATGTGTTATGTATGTAATTTATTAGGATAGCACATTTATTACTTGTCTACTACATTTTTTTTCAAATGTAACAATGATCAATCTTTGATGTGTGCCCCATGAAATCACAACCATCAACAGAAGTTCAGAATAATATAGGTAATAATGAACGGATCACAGAGGTAAGTATTTTCTATAGTTGGTACAATTGTCTATTCTTGTATTTAGCATACTGACTGAAATAGACTGACAACTGAACAGCAGCTTATCAGTCAGTTGAATTACATAGCCTGCTACTGGTGAGAATTCATAGCAGGCCAAGATGCATACAATTCAGTGTTCAGCAGTACAGCAGGTTGTGGATTCTGGTTGTACAGGAAAGGGTGATGGTAGGCAGAATGTCTAGAAGGAACCAAGAGTGTTGTCTCTTTCTTTGGTCATTTTCAAAGATATCAATAGTGACGAGGTAACTGTTGCATTTTAATCCTTAGATTGTCAAAAACTTTCTGTTTGGATATCAAAAGCTTTTCCAAGGTAAAATGGCAATTTTCCAGGAATCCACAGATAAATATCTGTCCTTGGTACCCATGCTAGTGAATCAATGGAAGCATGTATATTTGTCAGCATGTATGTAATCTTATGTATCTTGTGTGTGTGTGTGTGTGTGTGTGTGTGTATTTCAGTGTTGGTATGTTTGTTCATTAAGAGATATTTGTAACCCTATTTCCTCTACTGCTTTGCATCTTTCCGCTGGGTTTTGGTTCTGCTATTCAAAAGAACATATTAAAGAGAATATGTGTCCTTTTGAGTTTGAAGGAGCTGAAGGCAGAACACAAATTGATGTTCATCTCCAGTCTAGTGATATGAAACGATGAGTATCTGAAGTATGTCTAAGAATCTATGAATCTACTAGATTGGCAATGTAATACCTTCATTCACTTGTTTGCTTTACAACACCCATTTTACCTAAATTGTTGGTAAGAGAAATAAAAAGGAGTTAGAACTCAAAGATAAAATTGTTATTTTGAAAAAAGTAAATAAGTTTATAATGAAATGTCATGAGAGAGTGGGAACTGTGTGGCACTAGGAAGTTTATTAACTTGTTACTGCCTATGAGATCACAGTGGTTTCCTCATTACACCAATGAGATTCTCATTATCCCCTGTCATACAGCCAGCAAGAATGTAGAAGCTTAGATGCTGTGGTTCTTCGTTTTCTTTTTGTTTTTGTTTTGTTTTACTCAACATCAGTATCTGCTACAACCTTTCATTTCAGCATATGTTGGTTAAATGAAGCCATTGCTCAAGTCTTGTAAGCTTGATTTCACATCTGTCATTAGAAGTAAAGGTTTTAATGCGAGCTGGCACATGTTACAGTTGTGTATAAGTTGATCTAAGAATTTAGGTGGAGAAATTTTTGTTTCCTATGAATTGTCACTATGGAATGGAAACCTTGGGCTTCAGAGGTATCCCCGATGGGTAAGTTCTCTACTGGGTATGTCTTCACCAGATTTTGAACTCATTCCTTAGACTAAGCCTTGGTTGATGAGGTAGGTGTTTATCTCTAATGTGGCATCTTCTCAGCATTTTTTTATTTATTGTATTCTTCTCTCATGGAATAATACATCATGATATCAGTTATTTTTTCTTCTACCTATCCATGCCATCTGCCCTCACAGATACACTCATCTTCCATTTCCCATCAGAAAAGAACATGTTTCACAAGGATAGCAACAGAATACAGTATAAAAATATACAAGAAGACTATGCACAAACACTCAAATCAAGGTTTCATGATCAAACCCGTAGGAGGTAAACTATCTCAAGAGCAAGTAAAAGAATCGAGACACCCAAACACCGCAGTTAAATTGTGACTGTCTGTGAGATCATAAAAGTTTCCTGACAACCCCATAAAAATTCTTATGATTCCCTGTCATGCAGCTAACAGCCAGGGAACAGTTCAGATGATGTAGGTTTGTAGTTTTGTTGTTGTTGTTATTTTGTTTGTATATTTTATACTCAAGTATATTTTATTTTCCTCTATAGTTGTGGAAGTTTATTTTTAGTTATGTTTAAAATAATTTTGTGCACTCTTGGGTGAGGGGCAGCCTAGGTCTTGGTGTTTTCCAGTGTTCGCAAGTGTTGGATTTATGTGAGGGATCTTTGTTTGGTCATGCTCTGCATGTACAATCAGTAGAACACCTGGGGAATTCTATATCAATAAAAAAAGCTGAGCAGTGACAGCATGGTGCTTGCCATGACACTGGTTCCCTCAGCTAATTTCTGGCAGGGATTTCTTCTATCATTATGCCACTTTGTTGTCCTAGGTGAGCTCTCATATCAACATGTCGCTACACTCTACATTTCACCATTTGTTGGTTCTTATGTCTTTGGGGATTGAAGGTCTTGAGAAACAGTTGATCACTGCAGTCTTCTGTGACATATACAATGTAAATATGTGATACAATTTTGATGATGTGACACTGAAAGGTTAGGCCTGCATCATCACAATTAGAAGAAAAATGTGATTGAATGAAGTATACAGCATCTTATTGTGGACAACATGACATCATCATCAATGTAAAATATATGTCATCATAATTAGAAAAAACTGGCATAATAATTGCGATGGAGTGAGATCAAAAAATGTAAATACACATCACAATTTTGAGATGACATCATAGTTGGCAGAAGTTTACATAATACTTGGGATGATATGACACTATCAATACAAGTATGTGACATCAAAATTAGAAGACAATGATTTGAGAGTTGGAAGAATACGATATCATAATTTGGGTTATATGACATCACCAGTGCTAAAAAATGACATCTTATTGGGAAGAAACTGACAGCATAGCAACAATGTGACATCATCCACGTAAATATGTGATATCATAATGAAAAGGAACTGACATCATAAATAGAGGGATGTGTTAACATCAATGCAAGAATATGTAATACTTATTGGATGAAATGCACACCTTACTTGTGATGACATGAGGTCGATGATGTAAATATATGGCACCATAATAAAAAATGAATGAAAGCGTGGTTGGACAGAAGAGACAACATAATTTGGATGATGTGACAAAGTTAATACCAGAAAAGTTCATCATAATTGGAACAAATTTTCTGATCATTGTAAGACTGATATCATAATGTGGATTTCGTGACATCATGAATGTAAACATTTGTCATCACAATTTTAGAAGATGACATCACAATTGTGATGCGACTTCAACACTGTAAAGAAAGGAAATCAAAATAAGGACGATATTTCTGCAAAAATGGAAGGAAATTACACCATCAACCATCACCTTGAGGATGTGACATATTTTCATAATTGGAAGGAAATGATGTGATAATTGCAAAGAAATGACTTCTTAATGTGGATTCTGTGACATCAGCATTGTAATAAGAAAAGTATGGCATTACACCATATGCCATATACCATATATGACAGGGAAGAAACTGCCATCATTATCATGATGGAGTCAGATCAACAGTGTAAGTATATGCTATCATAGTCAGAACTGCTGTTGTCCAGCGTTGGTGAGGGCAGAGCTTAAAGTGGATGGATGAAAGAGTGGTGAGGGAAGAATCAGATGCACGACACCATTCAGTTTAGTTTCATAAGAGACTGACAGAAAGGAAGCAGATCTCGGTATGGCTTGACCTATTCTGACAAATTGTGAATCTCAAAAACTTTATTTATGCACAAAATCATTTTCTTTAAGACTTTTGATCATTGATCACATACCTTCTGGAAGTCATTTTTGTAAAGTCTTCCTTGATTACAAAAATATATTAAAATCAACAAAGCAGGCTAATAGCAAATTTTGTCAAAACTAAAAGCTAACATTATGATAAAATCAGTTTTCTTTTAACTCAACATCTTTGTCCTTAAAATTGTTGTCATGAAGCCTTATGGTTAAAGAAATGCTAGAGAGGATGATGCTATTTGAGTTTGACTCTGTTTAAGTTGAACATAGAGTTAATGGATTTTATTGCCTGTTACATTAAACATATTTTTTCAAGAAAAGTCACTTTTGATCCTTTTTTATTCTTCATTCCTTTCTCTGCTCTGTTTAATGTAAGACCACCATCCTTTCCTTTTATTCTTATGAAGCAAAAGCAGTCTACTTTTTGTCTTTCCATACTATCAGAAAAGTCCTGATTAGACATGTTTGCTCAGGTGAACAAGCAGTTCATTCAACTAAAATGTCCTTTTCTGTGACTCTGTCATAAGCTCTTGTTTCAATACAATCCCTATCTTTATTGCAATTCTGTAAAGTTTTAAAGGACATAAGGATTTCTAGAACTCCTTACTTTGTTTTTTAGGAACATACCAAGGCTTATCATTAAGTACATGATCTCTCTCTCTTCCCTGACTCTGGACATGAAAACCTGATGATCCAGTACAGCTTGTCAGCTTCTAGAATTTCTCTAGTTTGTTTCTTCTTCAATAATTCTTCTCCCACCTTCTGTCTTATGCTTACTAATATCATTTGTTAATAATCTAAATGTATGTCTCAAACCTAGACTCTATTTAAGACTCAAATTTCTGCATATTTGTATTTCCCAAGGTCCTGCCATTAATTTCATTTTTATTAACACCAGCATTTGTTATATTATTCCACCTCTATCTTTTGGTGACAGCCATTTGACAGTAAAGAATATAAGTGGAAGGTGTTAGTGAATTTCTCTCAAGGGCAGTGAAGAGTCAGTCAAGGTCATTCTTGCATGGGAGCTTTGTGAAACAGAGCCCTCACTACATTTGGCATCACCACAGAAGGTTACAACAGCATAATTAAATGGAACTGACATCATGAGTGGGATGCTGTGATACCATCAATGTCAGGATTTGTCATCGTAATTGGAATGATATCACCTGATGATTGGAAGTATATAACATCATAATGTGTATTATGTAATATCATCATTAATGTAAATATATGTCATCATAATTAGACAAATGACATCATAATTGTGATGATGTGACATCAACAATGTAAATAAATGATATCCTAACAAGAAAGTTATCACAGCATGAATGGATGGAACTGACATCATAATAGAGGTGATTTGTAACCATAAACCTTAGGATGTGACATCATAATTGAAAGGAAATATAATTGGAAGGATGTGACTTAATTTGGATTATGTACCATTGGCAATGTTAATCATAATCATAAGAAACTGACCTCATAAATAATATTGTGTCATAAACAATGTAAATATATGACATCATATTTGAAAATAACTGACATCAAAATTAGGATTATGGGAGATTATAACTGTCAATAAATGACATCATAATTTGAAGAAACTGACATCAGAAATTGATGTGTTAATAATGTAAATATATGATATCATAATAAGCATATGACAAAAGAATTGGATGAAAGTGACATAATAATTTAGATGGCATAACACCATCAATATAAGTATGCAACATCACAATTGCAAGAAAAGTACATGATCATAAGAAGGATTTCATGTCATATGTGAATTATGTGGCATCAATGTAAATGTACGACATCACAAGAAGGATATGTTATATTTGTAAAATATTGACAAAATTAAGGTGATTTGATATCATCAGTGTAAATACACATCATTATAATTCAAAGAAGCAGACATAATTGTGATGGTGTGACATCAAAATTGTAAATAAATGACATACATATTAAGGCTATGGAATGAACTGACATTATAATTGAGATGATGTGCCAAGGTCAATGTAAGGATGTGAGAGCATAATCGGGGTAATATGACACTATTAAATTATGTATTTGATATCATAGTTAGGAAGAAATATTGTGATAATTGGAGAGGCATGCCAACATAATTGGTATCATGTGACACCATCATAATATGGTGTGCAATAAATATCATAATTATATCACAACATAATAAGAATTATATGACATATTTGGATGGAACTGACAGCTTAATTGGTATATTATATCAATTATATTGGTATATTATACCAATATAGTGACATCATAATTGGAAACTAGTCACCTTATAATTGGAAGGATATGGAATCATAATGTGGATTATGTAACATCATCAAAGTAAATATATCTCATCATAAATGAAAGGAACTGACATAATTGCAAATTTGTAATGTCAACATGTTAAATATAAAATAATAATAAAAAGGATATCACAGCATATGTGCAAGGAACTTATTCCATAATTGATATGATATTCCACCATGAATGTAATGATGTTACATCATAATTAGAAGAAAGTGGCAAAAATATGACATAATATATATATATATATATATATATATATATATATATATGACTGAACATAAAAATGTCATTGAATTTTGAAGATTATGTCATAATTGGAAATATGTGGAATTATCAGTGTCAATAGATGATCTCATAGTTTGAAGAAACTGTCATCACAATCATGATGATGTGACATCAACTACGTAAATATATCTAATCAAAAATTAAGGCATGGCATAATAAGAAGGACTCACATCATAATTATGATGATGTGACATCAATGATATAAATAGATGACATCAAAATAGGAAAATGAAAGCATAATTGGAAGTATAAATATGTTGTGGGATATTTTACTCCTGTGTGCTGTTTTGTTTTGCGAAAGGGCTTTGATCCCTTGTAGCTGGGAAGCCAGATGCCTTGCAGCACATGCAGGCCTTGCTTCCTACCTATTCACACCCTTGTGCTAGCCCTGATGGCATCTCCACAGATAGAACTAACTGTTTACAACTGAAGGTGACTCATGACATGAAATAACTGCAGGCAGGTGATCAAAGAAGACTCTGATCACCCCTAGCCAAGTATGCTAAGGTACTATTGTATTGTAATGAAGGCCTGGATGTGGAGAGGGGGCTAGGGAAAAAAGAAAAAGAAGGGCTGAGGAGAAGCAGGAGGAGGGGGAAAGAAATGAAGTCTCTGCTTAGCCTCCCGGGTATGGGATTCCCTGAGATAGGACATGGTTTGTGATTAATAAAGAGCATTGGAAATTTCAAACGTCTGGATTCTCCGATAAGCTACATAACTTTATTTTAACACTTGGCGCCCAACGTGGACCAAGGACACACGAGAAGAAAGAAAGAAGGCAAACGAAAAAAGAGAGACAACGTGAGACAGGAGAATCCAGACACAGAGTCTACAAGGAAACGACAGACAACACAGAACAGCGAGAACCGAGGCAGAAAAAAAAGAAGAAAAGAAGAAAGAAGACACAGGAAAGATAAAGTATGATATAAGATAAATAAATAAAAAAGAGTAAGGCCTCCTATGGAAAGAGGAGAGCTGAAGAGAAAGAGACAGAATTAAAGAAAAATGCACACAAGTGTGGATTAATAAAGTTCCAGGAAAGGAACCACAGATTTACAGAACTCTGTAAGAAAAGAAGGTAATAAAAAGAATGCTATTTAGAAAGTGGGAGCCACAGTAAGAAAGATAGAAAAAAAAAAAAAAGAAAAATACACAGGAGTCTCCTACGGAAGGAGAGGATAAGTAAGAGTGGAAAAGAAAATTTTTCCATGTTAAAAATGGAAAATATTGTGACACAGGGCACATGGGCTTTTTATAGTTTGTTATGGATATTCTGAGAATGAAAACAGTAGATGAAGAGATAAATACTTCATCTGAAACTAGCATAATACAGATTATGGTTTTTGTTATTCTGGTATTTCACATGGTATTATCAATAGCCATCATGGTATACTGTGCTCTTTCAAGGAAAACTGTCAGTGCATAAGGAAAAGGGAAATCTCTTAGCCCTTTACAGGAAATTGATTTAGATACAGGAGATAAATTCAGAACAAAATCAGAAAATTTTTAAATGATGTAAAGAAAAGCATAATCTAGTTGCTTCTCACAAGAGCAGCCTTAAAAGAAATAGATGAGAGGTGGAATGAGAAAATGCAGACTTTGGTAGCAAAATTAGAACACTTGATGGAAGGAAGTAAAAGCCTATCTCAGTCAGAGAATTTGGAGCCTATTGCTCCACCTTATAACGCAATGTGGCAGCCAAAGGTTTTAAGAAAACCAACTATGGTTTATCCAGTAACTATAAACAGGAGGCCCTCTGATGAAAGATACCCAGAGGGCTATGATGAACTTGTATGGCAACCTACAGAAATGCTAGATTTAAAGAAATTTAAATAGGCAATAGTAGCCTATGGAATTCACTCTCGTTATGTAAAACAGATTTTGAACATCTGGGCTGTTCAACACCGAGTCATTCCTCAAGACTGGAGGGACTTAACAAAGCTGTGTTAGAAGCCGGTCCTCAATTACAATGGATTACATGGTGGAGAGAAGAAGCTTTGGCAATAGAACAATGTAACCGAGCTAGAGGCATTAATATTTTCAGAGATCAGTTGATAGAAGAAGGTCAACAGATCCAATTTGATGATAATGTTGTAGCACAATGTCGTACAGCGGCATTAAGTGCTTGGGATAAAGTTGAAGAGCAAGGAATAAAGTCTGAGTCATTTACTAAGATCATGCAAGGCCCAAATGAGCCATTCACTGATTTTTTACAGAGATTGATTTCTACTGTCCATAAGACAATTTCAGACTCAGAAGCAAGGGCAGTGTTAATTAAATCTCTGGAGTTTGAAAATGCTAATTCAGAATGCTAGAAGACAATAAGGCCATTAAGAACAGCTTCTTTGGATCAATGGATTAAAATTACTACTGATATTGGATCCAATGCTTACAATGCCACTATGATTGGACAAGCAATTGTTCAAGGTCTTAAAAATCAAAAGGTCAGATATTTTGGATGTGGAAAGTCAGGTCATTTTAAAAAGGATAGTAGACAAATGGATCCTAGAAATAATGTTTTCTCTGATAATAAGCCAGGAAGAAAACCTCAGTTTCCTGGTATATGCAGAAGATGTGGAAAAGGCAGACATTGGTCTAATGAGTGTAGATCTGTAACCAATATTCAAGGTAACTCCTTGCTGTTGGGAAATGCCTTTGGGGGCCCTGCTCAGGCCCCTATCACAGAAAACATGAGCCAACAATTTCTTACCAGCAACGGATTAACTCACCCTCAGAGAGATTAAAACAGGTAGTTCCTGTTGCTAAAGACAGCACTGTTTTAGACTTTGATATCAACGATAGAGCTGAGACAACAGGTGAATTAAAAGGTACTGAAAAACAGGTATTTTGGCAAGCAACTATAAATGATCAGAGACCTAAGTTAAAAGTACCGATAAGTGGAATTTTGATTGAAGGATTGTTAGACACAGGAGCGGATGTAACAGTCATTTCAAAAGACTCCTGGAATTCAAACTGGACTCTTCAAGAGGTATCTACTCAGTTCTTAGGAATAGGAACATTTTCTCAGATAAAACAGAATATAAGAGGTGTAAAATGCATAGGACCAGAAAGTGAAATAGGAAATATAAGACCATATGTAGCAGATCTAGCTATAAGTTTATGGGGAAGAGACCTATTAAAACAATGGAATGTACAGTTTAACATTCCTTTAATATCAAAGACAAACTGTAAGATTCAAGATGCTACTGACAAAGATATTAAAAAATGTTATCAAAAACAATCACAGACTGTCAAGGTTGTACATAACCAGTACAGAACAGATATTGATAATAATTATCAGCCTGTTAAAAGATATCAATGGAAAGTCATTCCCCAAGAATTTTCAGATAGTACCACCTGTCAATATTTTGTACAAGAGCCACTGAAAGTTAATATCTGGTTTAATGAACCTAGAATTGGGTTAACTAATTCATTTCAAGCATTGAACGGTGATTCAGATTTAAACAGACAAAAAAGTTTAACAGCAACAGAAAAGGAGTTAATTCAGGTAGAAAGCAGATTACAGAATGCATATGTAAATTACCTAAATCTCAAGCGTGATTGTATGCTTTCTGATAATTCCTCTACTGACCTTATGATACAAATGGAAGACAATATTTTAAAATGGACCATTGCTCAAAGCAACTCAGAAAGCTTGGGCAGAATCTACACTGCCTGTGTTAGAAGTTTTCTCTCAGCAGCGGCTTCGCTATGGTTACTAAATAACAAGCTTCGCTATGTTCAGGAGTTTGGACTAAAAATTCAGCCAAATGGTCCTGGTCCTCCAGGGAATTGGTATTTAGTTTTATTTGGTTGACAAAAGATTTATTTTCCCTATATTTGGAAGTTTGTTTATGGTTAATGTTGGAAAAAATTTCAAACTTCCCGGTTTGTCATGGACTGCAAAACCCATAAGGCATTGCAGTGGCTAGATGTCCTGTTATCAGCCACACCTACAACTCCTGAGGCTGGCATGTTAAATGAATGTCCAGCAAAAACGGGACCAATTATTGGATTTTAAAATTATTCATGATAAATAAAACTTCAGCATAAAATTTAAAAAAGGAAAGGGTGTAGGATATATCTATAATTGGCTATTTTAACCTCAAAATAAAAAAAATAAAATTAAAAAATTAATGTTAAATTATAATTTTTAATATATATAATTTTAATATATATAATATAACAAGCATTTTGCTCTAATAATAATAGCCTGGAGTGTGAAGACTCCATCCCATGTCGGGGAAAGGTTGTGTTTTTGTCCTTTCAGAAATGAAAGTTTCCAATTGAGAGTATCCAGAGACCACTGGGCTGAAGAGAGACATCAGAGTGTGTGGGTTACTGTCCAGTCTTCAACCTAAAAATGGATCGTTGAAGGCCTTCCTATCTGCCTTGCTCCTGTGCTGCATATAAACCAGAGGCCATGGATTACAAAAAAAGATTGAATTCCCCAGCTAAATACAGAGACTGGCAGTCAGAGACAGGATATGAGGAATATGACATAAAATCAACCTAAGGTAAGGGTGTTGATCATGGTGCCATCAGTAACCCAGAGACGGGTCAGATTTATTGTTCATTATTTCTCTCCTAAGACAGATGCAGTCATCTTGAAAAGGGGAAATTTGGGATGCTACTGGCTTCATGTCTTGTCTTCTGAAATCATCTTGGAGATAAGTCTGCAGCTGAAAAGGGAGCCTGTTTTGAATATTTGAGGCAGCTTTCACAGTGCTCAGCTGTGATAGAGATGCAAATACCTGCCTACAGGGAGTCTGTTTTGCCAAACAAACTAGTGGAAATTGAGGCGGCTTTCACAGTGCTCAACTGTGATGATGCAGATGCAGATGCCTGCTGATTCTTATCACATTGTCTTCTGTTACCTCTGATTTCTCTTCAAAGACATTTGAACTGCACAAGCATTTTGCTAGACATTGAACTTTTATGAACAATTGGTGAACTTTTACTTGATACTTGATGTTATGGGACACTTACAGTCACAAAGACATTTGAACTGCATGAGCGGTCTGCTGAAATTTGGACTCGATATTTGACAAACTAAAATTTTATATCTTAGTTTCATTTGATTGAGTCAATATTGTTCTTATTGTAAGTAAAAAGGGTGAGATGTTGTGGGATATTTTACTCCTGTGTGCTGTTTTGTTTTGCGAAAGGGCTTTGATCCCTTGTAGCTGGGAAGCCAGATGCCTTGCAGCACATGCAGGCCTTGCTTCCTACCTATTCACACCCTTGTGCTAGCCCTGATGGCATCTCCACAGATAGAACTAACTGTTTACAACTGAAGGTGACTCATGACATGAAATAACTGCAGGCAGGTGATCAAAGAAGACTCTGATCACCCCTAGCCAAGTATGCTAAGGTACTATTGTATTGTAATGAAGGCCTGGATGTGGAGAGGGGGCTAGGGAAAAAAAGAAAAAGAAGGGCTGAGGAGAAGCAGGAGGAGGGGGAAAGAAATGAAGTCTCTGCTTAGCCTCCCGGGTATGGGATTCCCTGAGATAGGACATGGTTTGTGATTAATAAAGAGCATTGGAAATTTCAATGTCTGGATTCTCTGATAAGCGACATAACTTTATTTTAACATAAATATATGACCTCAGATAATGAAGAATGTGAAAGCATAATCAGCATATGACATCAACAATGTAAATTTTGACGTCATAATAAGAATGAAGGAACTTTCACCATAATCGACATGACACTATCAAAGTTGAACTGAGACATCACAATTTGAAGAATATGATAATTGGGGGATAGGACATCATAATACGGATTATATTACATCATTATTGACATTAAAAGATATCACAATTTGAAGAAACTGACAACAATTTTGAAATGAATGTTGTAATATATGACAACATAATTGGAAGATATTGATGTCTTAATTGGGATGATGTGACAACAACCATGTGAATATAAGTCATCATAATATGACCTGTGTGACACAATAATAAGAAAACAACATCATAAATGTAGTGACAAATATCAACAATGTATATGTATGATATCATAATATGAATGATTTGACAGCTAAATTGGGAAGAACTTACATCATAATTTGAATGATGTGACACCATCAATATGATGTGGTGATATCACATTTGGAAGGAACTAATGTGATATTGTAAGGATAAAGCATCTTAATATCGATTATAATAGTATAATCAGTGTACATATTTCACCATAATTGGATGAAACTGACATTATAATTGTGATATGACATCAAAGATGTAAATATAGGACACCTTATTAGAAGAAAGCACAGCACATTCAATATGATATTATGTAAACAATATATATATATGGTATCATAATAAGAAATGACAGCATAATATGAAGAAACTGACAACATACTCATGTGACACAATCAATGCAAGTATGTGACTTCTCAATTGGTAGGAAATGATGTGATAATTGGAGGATATGAAATGATAATTGGAATTATGTGTCATTGGCAGTGTAACTATATGACACCATAATTAGAACAAACTTACATCATCATTGTGATGTTTACATCAACAATGTAAATATATGACATCCCAACATCAAATTTGGAAGGCATTTACATCAAATTAGCATGATATGACTTCCTCAATATCAAATTATGACAATATAATTGGAATAAACTGATATCACAATCAAGATGATGTGATGTCAACAATGTAAATATATGTCATTATAATAAAATATTTCATAGCATAACTGGAAAGAACTACCATCATTATTCAGATGTGTCACCATCATTCTTAAGGATGTTTGACCACAATTAGAAGGAAAATGATGTGATAAATGACAGAATAATATGGATCATGTACCATCATCACTGTCAATATATGACACCATAATTGAAAGAAACCAACATCTCAATTGCAATGATATCATCAATGTAAACATATGAAATAATAAAATACGGGTATGGCAGCATAATTGGAAGGAACTGATTTTATAATTGGGAGGATGTGACATTAATAAAGTAAGCGTGTTATATCACAATTGGAAGGAAATGATATGATATTTAGAAAGTTATGACAACATAATTTGTGTTATGTGACATCATCTATGTCAATATGTAATATAATGTGAAGAAACTAACATAATTGTGATAATGTGGCATCAACAGTGAAAATATATAACATAATGAACAGAAAGTTACATACATAGGGTAATGTGATAAAATCATTTCAATGAAAATATACGCCATAGTAAAGGGAAGTAAATGTATGACATAATAACATGAAGTATGTAACAGCATAATTGGAAATAATTGGCATCATAATTGTGATGATGTAACACTATCAACCTAAATGTCTGACATAACTGAAAGGAAAAGATGTGCTTATTGGAAGGATATGACATTATAATCAGGATTATGTAGCAAAGTAATGTAAATAAATGACATCATAACTTATGGAAAACAACCACATAATCATGATAATGTGACAGCGAGGTAAATATATGACATTATATTATGACCAATTATATGAATATTGGAAGGACATGACAGCATAGTTGGGATAATATAATATCATCAATGGACATATAAGACAGAAAAATTGAAAAAAAACCTGACATTGTAATTATTATGATGTGATATCAAGAATGTAAATATATGACATCATAACAAGAAGTATATAACAGCATTTTTGGAAAGATGTCATAATCATGAAGATGTTATAACTTCAATAAAATTTGTGACCACACAATTGAAAGGAAATGATCTGACAATAAGAGGCATGTGATTCCATGATTTGGATTATGTGGCACCATCACTAACAACTTATGACTTCATAAGTGGAACAAACTAACACCAAAACCTGGTGGATATGAAACCAATAATGTGAGTATATGACATCATAATAGGAATGACATCCAACATACTTGGAAGGACAAGAAATCATAATTTGCATGATGTGTCATCATAATATCAATATGATATCAAAATGGGAAGAAATACATCATTATTATGATGATGTAACAACCACAATGTAATGTGTAAATATTAGATGATGAGATCATCAAAGGAAGGATATGATATCATTTTTGGTTGACCAATTATATGGATATGACACTATAATTGCCAGGAACAGATGTCATAGTTGATATGAAGTAAAAATGTCAATGTAATATATGATATCCTAATAAAAAGAAACTGATATCATAAATAAGTTGATGTGATACCATCAATTTCAATGTATGACATCATAGCTGGAAGGAACAGACATGGTATTTGGGGTGATATGATATGAACAATGTAAATATATCTGTGGTTCCTCCGAAGTGTCACATGGAAGAGTGTGTCCTGTTGACCAAATTTGCATCCGTAGTTTTCCTTCCATGTAAGTTTTTGGGTGGGGAATGAACAGTTTCATTTTGGTCTTCCCTGGCCTCTAAAGTAGGTCAGGTCCCACACACGGTCTGCATACACCACCTGCTGTTCACTATGGGAAAATACATCCAGTCCTCCAACACAGGAGCATATACAGAGGCAGGTGGCAGTGTGCTTTAGGGCTGCACTTTGCAGCAAAGCACTCTTCCATTTCAGGAGTGTAAAAGGCTACACACGTAAAGTGTCGCTGACATGAATTTCTAAATATGAGCATACAAGAATAACACCAATTGATATACAATGTGGATGGGGAAAATCTCACAGGTCTCAGGCCTACATACAGCTGAGGAAAGCTGAGAGTGGAAAAATGTATCCAGTAAACACTGAATGGATGTCCATGGCCATATGATCAGCCATGAAAGCATTCTTTTAGGTAACATCAATCCAATTGAGCAGGATACATTTTATCTCAAAGAAATGTATATATAAAATATATATTAGACATATTATAGATACACATCAATATGCAAAACACCCATGATAATGTCAATGAGGCAGCACCAATGAAGACTTAGAGAATATAGGGAGAGAAGATACCCGTTCGAATGAAGCAAGTTACATTTGGAATTATTGGGCTTCAGAGCTTCAGGGCTTCAGTGTTGCTCTGTGGGGAAAGCAGTTTTGGCTCTGATTAAAAATACTGATGATCAAGTTTGTTAACTTCTTTCTCACAGAAGAAAACATGTTTTCCTTTCGGTAGGATGAGGCAGAAGAGTGACATCATAATGTCATCACACTTGGTAGGTTTTTCTGAAAACAGAATATCTTTTATGCTTCTTCATATGTAACAGTTTGTATTCTAATTTCAGCTTAAGTCTTCAATGTCTAGACTGTAGATTTTCTCAAAAATATCTGAGTCCAAAAATGCAGTGAAGAGTATGAGAGGATACTGTTACTAAATGTTAATGGTTGCACTTGAGTTCACAGAAATCTCAAGCAGCAGATGACTCGATGGAATTGTGGCTACTAACAGCTTCTACTTCCAACAGTCTGAAATGATCCCCCACAGCCCACAGGGATACTCCTTCATCTCAAATATGGTAAAGTCCTGGACACAAGTCAGTGTCACCATGAAACACTAGATGTGAACTGTAGTGATTACTTAGAGAAGAATTACCAACCATGCAGGCAGCTGGTGATGAGGACAAGACTGACAAAGAAAGGGAGTATTCCAGTCATCCAGGCTGGGTAAAGCTTCTGTCTCCCAAATTCTACAACTAGGAGGGACTGAAGTGCATCTCCATGATGAACTGGAGGGCCTGGACTCTAGACTTCATCATAATTGTGATTCCTCAGGTGGTATCCATCTTAAAAGACCACCCCTGTTTTCTCCCTACTATGTAATGGTGCTGCCATTTATGTATGCACTGTATCTCCCATTTCCTCCACCCTATTGATACCAGGGTCCTTGCTGACACCCAGCTCTGTGGTGGGCCTCTTGCCATTAGGAAGACTCACACAACTCATAAGGAATGTGGATCTAACTTCTGTGCTTAAAGAGGATAATCTCAAAGAGTTTGAGCAACCGGACAGGAAAATGATCATGGTTAGGCAGGGCCCATGAAGAGATTCATAATAATGAAAAGTTCAAGTTCAATGTTTGGAAAGCTGGATGAGATTTCTACAAGGAGAAAGTTGAGAACCAAGATGATTCCCAGTAAACTTCCACTGGAAAACTGAAGCAGGTGACAAAATGGACACCTAACCCTGTCAGTGATCCAGGCCATCTAATTATGCCTGGAAGAGAGAATTCAAAGCCTCCAGTGTTAGAATCAGGTTCTGCTACCCCAAAGCCTACCTTACCACCAATTCCCTACAGACACATCAGGAACTTCGGTTCTCCTGGGGACTAATGAAATCATGGGGGTCTTTCCTGCAAACACACAGCACCCTAAAACAGAGATGAGGAATGGTGGCAATGGTCAAAGAAATGTTCCTCCAAGATCTCCCTGCTGGTAAATCCAGCCCAAATATGACATTCGGATGCTGAAATGTTTGGGACAAATGACAAGTGGCTCAAATCAGAGCCCATGTCTCTAGATGATGATGTGGTTACAGGCATGAAGAAGGACAATTAATTAGGAGACATGGCAGGACTTGGCAGCAGGACAAGCCAACTCATCTTGGGAGGCTGAAATGGGGATAAAAATATGCCCTGGGTAGCTGAGGTCCCAGCTGTTAAATCTCCTGATCTGTCAAACCAGAACGCAGATGAACCCAATGAGAGAGCAGCCACTCAGGGCTTCTCCCCTCTGTCCCCAACCTGCAATCCTGCAGGGCCAACAAGTCCAAGAATTCTGACCCTCAGTTCAAGCACATATGTCCCATGGTAAAAGGGGTATAGGATTCCTTTGAAATCTGCTGTGATATACGCACTTCTAAAATGATAGCTTTAGCCAGCTAAAACTCAGAGCTTTTGCAAGAGAAGTCTGTCCCAGCTTCACCACAGTCCTGGATTCTTGTACTCTAAACCTGAGGTTCCAATCCCTCATGGAGAATCTAAAAATTTGGGCTCAGGTTGGCCCACAGACTTAACTCTCACTACCAACAAGGAATCAAATACGTGCCTACTGCTTGGAGACAGTTTAAAAAGACAAATGAATTGATGACATCAGTCTCAGAGGCCATTCCTATATTCAGAGTCTAGGAGCTGCTCCCCAGTCCTCCTGCTTTAGCTGAGCCACAATTCTAGAGCCTGGATACTGGGCATTGTCGTCCAGAGCCCAGTCCTTCAGGTCTGTGCCTGTATCCTGGGGTCTTCTATGACAGCCCTGGACATCCAAATTCCCAGCCAGACTCTAGGGGTGCCGTTGACTCTCAGCTACATTCCAACACTGGAGGCTTCTGACCTGAGACATTGTCTCTGCAGTACTACATGTCACAGTTCTGTAACTGTTGACAGGCCCAATCTCTCTCCTGGAGCTGCTTCTGGAGTAGCTCTCAAGGGCACTTCCTGCACTGCTCAGTACTGCAAGCCTGAAAGCTGGGGAAGTTACCTGTTATGAGAGTTTTCTATCCTCTCTCATCATTCCTCTACTCCCAAGATTTATTACTCAGTCCCCTGCCTGAACCACCCTTCAAGAACTCCAAGGTCTCCCATCCCCTTCAGATTTTTATTCTACTATTCTACAGCCTAGTGGACAAAGTAGCTTCTGTTTTCAGGAGCCCTGCTCAAGAGCTACTTCTGCCTCTGGTAGACACCAAGTTGCCAATGATGGGTATTGACTCCCTGTAGGCAGCTGCAACTCCTGCTTCATCCTCTCTCTCAGTTACCTGGAGAGCACTGTCTATGTGGCCCCCCACCTATCCCCAGTGCTCCCTTGTTATGTTCACTTGCCAGGTCCTACACCCTCTAGATTGGGGCAAACGTATATACACCAGGTAGAACTAAAGCTGGTCCAGTATTATCGAAAGCTGAGCAGCAACCTTTGTGGTCCTGGGTCATCATGGACTCCCCCAGCAGAAAACAACTCTATGCTCTCTCAAGTCTCAAAGACCCTCCTTCCACCTTAAGGACACTATTTAGCACAGTTTTCTGAACTCAGTGCAACAATGTCTACCAGATGCCTAATTTTGGATGCTGAAACTTTGGGAGAAGAAATGTGACCACCTTCTCAAGATAGACCTCCCCAAAATCAGAGGAGCCTCGCTCCTTGGAGAATAGTAGCCTGGACTGACACAATCCTGCAGAGGGTGGTTCTCTTGAACCTCACCCCAGGTCTTGAATATAGATTATAGCTTTATAATGGAGAAAGGGGTAGGTGGGGGGGGTTGTGGGTCTGGAATCTCAATTCCCCTCCTATCTTTACCTGATGCTCTATACCTGGGAATGTTTGTTGAAATAGAACAATGAAAAGAAAAAAATTAGCGTATATAATATTGAAGTGGCAAATGGTTTTCTGGGATGGAAGTCACACATTTGAAGGTTTCCAGTGAGAAAATAATCCCATGAATCACTTGTATAAAACAAGTATTATTTCTGTTGTTTTTTAAATTTTTGAATTTACAGATTGGATGCTGTTGATACTAAGTCATCATGAAGGCAGAGCACATGTCTACTAATGTATGTAATACAATGTGTATTAATTAATATTAATATTATATATTAGTTAATAGTATGTAACATATATGATTAGATAGCAAATACAGGTTTGCTGCTGTGGTTGCTCACCAAGAAATCAGGGAGGCATCTTCCAGACCTCAGCAGAGAGAACCATCATCCGGGCCACTGTCATACTCAGAGTGGAACCCCAAGCATCTCAGCTCAGCTGTTTTATTAATTCAGAACTCCTCAGGTATTCTACTGTCAGCACATGTACATCATTATCAATTAAACACCTGCACAGAAATCCAACACCTATGAACAATACAAAAGGGGCTTGAAAGCCCCTCACCCAACAGTGCATAAAATGATTTACATATAATAAAAATAAACTTATGCAACAGGTACCTGTTTACAAACAATACTGCCTCACAGCGGAGAATGCTGTAATACTCTTTCACCACAAAGAAAGATGCCAAGAGTTAATTTAAGGTCTTCATGGGTGTAGTAGAAAATGCACACGCTGTCTATCAACAGGAGATATATTCAAACTTTCAGAGTCTCCCTATCCTCCGTGATTCCATGCACAGTTCATCCTCACTGAAAGGATGGACCAGTTATTACTGGTGGCTGTGCTTTATCCATGATTATTTTACAGTGTCAGGTATGACCAGATTGTACTGCCGTACATGCTAGCATATGAGGTCTCTGCACAGTGTCATACTGGATCAGTTTGCATTGTTGTTTCTACTTCTATCCGTAGTATCCTCAACTTGCAGGTTGTAGGTACAGAATAAACAGGTGTATCCCAGGCTTCCCTAACCTCTGCCAAATCCCACTTGCAGTGTGATCCCTCCATCTGCTGTCCACTGCTCAGAACTGCAGTCAGTTCTCCAAACAGGAAGTGGCACTGTGACTTAGGTATGCCCTTTTCTGCAAAAAACACATACAAACCTAAACCCATAGAGTGTCACTGACATGACTGTTTAACGCTGAGTTGAACAAGAACAACACCAATGAATATTCCAGTGTGGATGCTGAAAAACTCACAGGCCTTATCCCTACACATAAACTTGCAGAGAACTTAGCAAAGCTGATAATGGAAGACCTGTATGCAATGAAGAGCACACCCACTGAATTTTAAGAGTCACATGCTTAGCACTGAAAGCATGTGTACAAGTAACATCATACAAATTTATCAGGATACATTTAGGAATATATATGGCATACATGTATGCAATAACAATGAACAAGAAGTTATGAATTAGAAAGATATAGCAGAGGACTATCTTACAAGATATAGAGAGAATAATGAAAATGGAGACTGCAGAATTTTGTTATTATCCCAAAGGTTAAGAATACAGTATATTTTATAAATACACATACAGATTACACATATATGTGTGTCTCTGTGTGTGTGTGTATGTGTGTGTATTTTAAACTTTTGATATAATTACAAACATACAAGCACATAACCTGTGTTTCCACTACATGTACTACCTGATACATCTACCTGTGCTGAATCGACAGATATTGTATAGAACCATAAGATAATCTGATGAAATGATATTAATGTAAAATAACTCAGAATAAATCATTATTTTATTTAGCATACCCTAAAAAACAGAAATCAAAATTTTATACGCAGAATAAATTTCATGTATAATATGTGTATCTATGGTATCTATTCATCACCTGTCATATTTACCTATCATATATATACATATATGTATAATATTAAGCTATCATTTACCTATGTCTTGTCTTTTTATCCTTTGTTGCATATCATCTATTGTCTATATTTTATATATCATCTATCAATCTATAACTGTCATTTAGTGACTGGCATCTGTGATCTATATATTACATAGTTGTATTTTTGTGTATATGTCACAATCACAAACTAATGTACCTACAGTAATTCACAGATGTGAATCTACAATGTACTTATGCGTTCATGTGTGTGAATGTTTTCTCATCATCTTACTTTGTGATTCAGAGTGTCTCACTAATCTAGGAACTCAGGAACTGAATACATTGAGTGGCCAAGTAACCCCAGGGAACCTCCTGTCCCGGCTTTTTCAGTATGAATCAACAGGTCCTTGTATTTTTGAATGTGGTAGCTGAGAGCCCAAATTACATCCTCATGCATTCATGGAGCCTCAGTAACACATTGGTTTTAACCAAATTTTGTGGCTCATCCAGTGCCTTGCACAACCATCATAAGAGAGGTTTCCCCCTTCAGCAGATGGGAACATACAAAGAGACCCAGAAACAGACATTACACAGACAGAGTGATTTTGAAACATTCAGCTCTAAATTGGAGGGATGCTCTAAATGGGAGGGATGTATCCATCAAATCCCTCTCTCAGGGCCAAGGAAATCCTGTAGAAGAATAGATGGAAAGAGTGTAAGAGCCAGGGGGGATAGAGGACTCCAGGAGAACAAGTCCTTCTAGTGAAATCGTTCAGAACCTGTGGGTCATTCCCCCTTTTGGAGTAGAAGAACTTTCTCCCAGAGGTCACCTAAGGTCAATGGAAACTATGAATTTCTGATGGTCTTAAGGACTGAGACACCTCTGGTCTATCCATGTGGGTCAGCCCGCATGCAGATACTTCCACATAGGAATTCCCGGAAATGTATTAAAGGGTTTCAGCCTCAGGAAAGTTGAGAATCACTGCTCTAGATCAACTGACCAAGCTCATATGACCTCACAGAGACTGAGGGAGCATGCACAGGGCCTGCACATGTCTGCATCACATGGGATCCTAGAGATGAGGGGAGAAGTGGACAAATGCCCCATCCCTAAACCAGAAGCTATCTCCAACTGGTAACCACTTTCAAATGAAAACTTTAGTTTTCTCCAAGGGAGTCTCACTGGGAAACACAGTACTCCTAAGCATGGATTCCATACCCAGCAGTAGACGGCCAGCACAAAGGGCTCTCAAATTCATCTTTGGATATTCGTTGTGTCATAATATCCTGTTGGGGATCTTCTATTTTTTTAAAGAAAATTATCTTTCTTATAATTTGTATTTTATTTTTTCTTCTCTCATTTTACAAATAAATGAGACTCACAGATAGACAATAGGAAGAGAGTGAAAGACCTTGGAACACTCATCCATAATGGGATGTTATCAAATTTCTCCCATCAGAGCTCAGGAAACCCTGGGGAAGAAGAGGCCGAAAGAGTGTAAGGCCAATTATGATTTGATGTCATTCTGTTTGTGTTGTCATATCCATTCTACTACTGCATCATACTTTTCCAATTATGATGTCATATATTTGCATTTATGTTGTCATATCATTCCAATTATGATATCATTTCCTTCCATGGATTCTGTCAGACCCTTCCTTTGTTGATGTCATATCTTTCCAATTACTATCCCATGTTCTTTCACTAATGCATTTTACTTATGGTGACATAGCCCACCATTACACCTTCTTTTTTGATGATAGTTATAGTGTTAATGTCATACCCTTTAATTATGATGTCATAAACTTCCAGTTATTATATTTTTCCAATTAATAATATAATATCATTCCAATGATGATGTCATTTCATTCCGTTGACAATTTAGGACCCCTTCAATTTTCATATTATATCTTTCAAATATGATGTCATATCCTCTCATTGATGACATGTCTTGCCATTATATTGATACAATATTCTTTACATTACACTGTCTTATCTTCCCAGTGATGGTTTTAGATATTTCCAAATATGACATAATACCTTTCCTCTTACGTTGTCATTTCCTTCCATTGATGGTGTGAGACTTTTCCAATTCTGATGTCATAAACTACTGGATCACATGTATTCTTCCAGGTATGATGTCATGTCACTTAACTGAGTGTTTCCTATCTTCCAATTATGATGCACATTTCCAATCATGATTTCATATTTACTAATGATGTTGTATCATTTCTATTAGGAAGTCATTTCCTTAATATAAATACATCCTGTCTCTTCATTGACACTTACATATCCTTCCATTTTTATGTCACATTCTAATAATTTTAAAATCATATAATTCAGCTTTGATGTCGTATACTTCCATTGATGCTGTCACATACTAACATTTGGAAAATACAAATATGATATCATATACTTTGATTGTGCATTGTATTTTTCCCTTGATATGATCATGTTCGTCCATTAATTGTGTCATATCCTACGATTCAGGATGTCATACCTTTTCATTTACAGTGTCATATCTCTCCAATTATGTTGTCATGTTTTTACATTTATGGTGACATACCTTTCCATTTACATGTTGTATCCTTCCATTCAGGATATCCTTTTCTTCTTTTGATGGTGTCCTGTTTTGATCAATGACATCATACATTTATATATGTGAAAACACTATCTATGTATATATACATATGCATATATATATATATATATATTTGTGATCTCTTTGCTCATTAATTGTAATTCCATGCATACATATATGTGTATACATATTCCTACATGTATGCTGATCATTCCTTATGATGCTACCTGAATCCATGATTTCAGGGCTGAATATGTGGTCCTTGAAATTCAATAGGTGTGCTCTTCCCTGGGTACATTTCTCCCTCTCTCATTTTTGCTCACTTCTCTGTAGTTCCATGTATAGTGCAGAGGTCTGAGAGTTTTTTCTTGTCCACATATGTATGTTGATTGGTATCATTCTTGTATTGCTCATATTTAGACATCCATGTCAATGACACTCGATAGCATTGGCATTTTTACACACCTGTCATGCATGTGCTAAGGCACACTGCCACCTACCTGAAGACATGGTCCTGTTTTTGAGGACTGAATGCAGTTCCCAGCAATGGGCAGCAGGTAGTGCATGCATGCCACGTGTAGGATATATACCATGCTGCAGTAGTTTGGGAAGGCTAAGAAAGACCTATTCATTCTGAATCCCCCAGATTACATGTGGGGAGACTGCAGATACAAGTGCAGATACTAGGACAAACTGGTCCATCTTTACAATGAGTATGAACTCCTGATGAAAGCATATATATATATATATATATATATATATATATATATATATATATATATGTAAATATAAACAATTTCTTTTACTTTTGAGATTAAATTGCACACACACATACATACACAAACACATGTATATGCATTTATATTCATCATATCAAACAATGTAAAATTCCCTGAAAAACAAAAAATCATAATTTCCTATGCAGTATGAATCTATTTATCTAATATCTCTTTATGTATAATATGTTTCTATGTGTTATCTATCCAATTCTGATGTAAAATTCTTCTTCTTTACGTCTCTTCTTCCCTTTATATTATTTATCTCAGTGCCAATTTGGACCAGTTTGTACTGATGTTTGTGATTGCATCCATGTTTCCTCCATGGTGTGTGTTTGAATAATTTCATACTGATGTCCATATTCCATACACATTTCATCCTCACTGTGAAGATGCACCATTTTGTGGTGATGTCTGTGCTGTATCTATGCTTATTAAAGTGTAGGAACATTTTGTAGAGGTGTTCATGTTTGCATCTGTGTTACCTCTACTCTTTCAGACTGATGTCTGTGTTTGTATCCAAAAGTTAAAAAAACTATCTATCTATCTATCTATCTATCTATCTATCTATCTATCTATCTATCTATCACATATGCAATATTGTGCATCATAAGAGATTTAATAAATATAATATACACATTCATATATGTGGGTATATATAATATATGATTGCTTTTCATTTCATATAATAAAATTACTCACACAGAATGATATATATATATATATATATATATATTCAGCATAACAAATATATATAACATATAAACATACACACATGTATATATGTATATATAAATATATATAAGTGTATATATGCATATATTATATATGACATATGTAATGCACAAATGATATATAGCATAGATGTGATGCATAAAATTATATATATATGTGTGTGTGTGTGTGTTTGTGTGTGTATGTGTGTGTATATACAGCATATCAGACAATATGAAACATGTTAAAAAACCAAAAATTGTAATGCCGAATCAATGAATTTATTTATTATGTATGCATCTTGCCTTTTTACATATATATGTACAGAAGTTGTCCATTCATTACTTTACTATCATCTACCTACCTGTCTACTATCAATCTATATGTCTGTTATATTAAGCTATCCTGTATCTGTGTCTTTCCTATTTCTTTAATTATGTCTAAGGGAATTCAAAATATTGCATTCTGATGTTGATGAGTTCCTGATAAGTTGTGATTATGGCGCTAATTTTCTGAAAGCTAGCCTAAGCCTGAGTCTGGAAGTTCTTTTTGCCCCTTATCTCCAAAGTAGCCTTAGTATTTCTAGATGCAATTCTTAGTGATCCACTGGGACTCAAGATTTGAAACACAAGAGTGATCTCTTGTAACAAGTCAATGGTAATTAATTGTAGAATATCCACTTTGCTAGAGTCTGCCAGTCTTTTAGTTGTTGTCTCTCCTCTCCATCCATTCAGTGCCTGTCCTCACCTCATCTCCTCTGTCCATGTTCATTTTTCAAATCCTTCAAATCTGCTAAGTGGCACATGGAGCTGTCAACAGATCAATTAATAGATGCTTGTAAACTCTTCAATCCTGAGTCAACAAACAACTCAGTTCAATTTCACCGGACATGATTAGAGAAAATAAACATGTGCTCTTCCTTTTCCTCTCAGCACTGTACTCATTTTCTTTCATTTCAAATTTTCTCATCAGATTATTTTCTCCCTCTTTCTCCATCCATTATTCATTGAGTCCTCCTCTATCTCTCTCCTGGGTATTTTCTCTGCTTGGCTGCCCTCTCCATACCTCACCACCTTCCTTTAGATTTACCTTCATTTATATTGATTTCTGCTTCTTCCTCCCTCATTTCCTTATTTATTTTCCTGTTTTGTTCTCTCACTGCTCTTTCCTCCTCTGCCCCTGTCCCTTGCTTGATACCTCTCTCTGGTTCCCATTCCTTACTGAGGTGATCTGGATGAAAATGGCCCCAATAGGCTCCTGTTTTTTACTCAATTGATGTAATTTATGGAAGAATTAGTAGGCATGTCCTTGGTGGAAGAGGTGTGTTCACATGGGAGGAGGCATGTCCTTGTAGAAGGAGGTGTAACTGTGATGGGGAGGTATATCCTTGTGGGAGGAGGTGTCTCCTTGTTGGAGTAGGTGTGGCCTTGTGGGAAGAGGCATTCTCTTTTGGGAGGAAGACTGTCCTTGTTGGAAAAGTCATGGCACAGTTAGAGGAGACCTGGCCTTGTGTGTTTCCATGCTCCCCACCATGATGATAATGGACACATTCTCTTAAATTGTATGTATGTACCAATTCGATGTTTTATTCTTTAAGTTTCCTTAATCATGGTGTTTCTTCTGAATAGATCAGTAACTATGACACCTAAGTACATTGTCTTACAAGCACTTTGGTTTCATAGAGATTGTTATCCCATCAAACTGATCATATCTTAATATTTTTTCATTTTTCATTTTTTTGTTTTGTCTAGACATAGTTTCTCTGTGTAGCTGTGGTTAACTGTGGAACTCACTCTTTCAACAAAGCTGACTTTGAACTCAGAGAACTCAGAGATCTGTGGGTGTCTGACTCCTTTAAAGGTGTGTCACCACCACACAGCTCATGTATGTATAATACATATATTACATATATAATAAATTTACATGTGTGTGTATATTTCTATCCTAAGAGATACACACATCAGCATATTAAAAGATTTATGTAATAACATGGGTTTTGGATCGCATTGTTTTTATTTACCAATTGGATAATTTATATAACAAACATTTACCCAGGAATAGAGCATCAGGCAAAGATATGAGGGGAATTGAGACTCCAGTTGCACAACCATTCCACACCTTTCCCTTTCTCCATATGCATGTGTCTACACAGAGAGACCTACAATTAACTTAAAAAATACAAGTAATAAAATTTTAAAAGCCTCAGTGTTGTACCATTTTATCCAATGATTATCACTCACTCATATTGCACATTTTGAGCTCAGTCTAAATTCCTAAATTTGAGATACTAATTTTAAAAAATCTGCTATGTCCTTCCATTTTTTTTTATATCTCACTGTAGTTGTCTTACATGATTAATGGATCAGCCTTACAGTATCATCAATGAAACATTCCAAACAAGTTTTATTCTTTCCTTTTCTATTTTTTGTAAAATAATGTTTAGTAATACTCAGCAAAGATATAAAGACAGTGAAGTACTATTTTTCTTCACAAAGAATCACAACTTCCCATTAATACTTTTTTTATCTTGCTGTGACATTTTCAAGAGCATGTACAACTCAGTTAACCAGCTTTGTATTGAGAGAGTAGTCAGTTAACAAGATGTGCAGATTCACAATTTCTGTGGAGTGTGTTCAGATCAATTAGCCAGGTTTGCATTTAGGTAGCAGTCAGTTAACCAGCTTTGAAAATTCAGGATATCAGGAGTGTGTGCAGAACAATTGACCAGCTTTGCATTGCTGTTTTTCAGGAGCTTTTGTTGATCAGTTAACCAGCTTATTCTTGAGGGAGCCATCACTTAAGCAGCTTTGCAGATGTGGGTTTCAGGAGAATGTGCAACAGTTTTAACCAGTTTACATTGGTGATTTTCAGGAGATTGTGCAGATGAGTCAACCTGCTTTAAACTGAGGTAGCAGATGGTTCATCTGGTTGTAGATTCCAGGATTTGAAGTTTCTGTGCAGATCAATTAACCAGCTTTCCATGGAGGGAGCAGTCAGTTCACCAGGTTGCAGATTCAGAACTTCAGGAGTGTATGCAGATCAATTATTAACCAATTTTGCATTGTGAGTTTTCAAGTGTGTGTGCACATCAATTAACCAGTTTTACATTGAGGGAGCAATCAGTTAGCCATGTGGCAGATTCAAGATTCCAGGAGTGTTTTCAGATCAATCAACCAGCTTTCTCTTACCAGTTTTTGCTACAGACCTCATCAAACAAGGCAGTGTAAGCATACTGTTAGAAAAGGCTCTGGTTGCTGAAGTGCCAGAAAGTATGGCCCAATGGCTCTTCTTCATCTTTTTTCTGCTGGATAGCTGTGGAAAGTCTCATTGATATGTTGTCTACACTACTTATTAGTAAAATTAATGCTTGGGCTTGCTCTTGCTAACTGGGAGAGGGGCACATTATAGGTCATGGTGATTTCAACTCAATAAATCATTGTAACAACTAACTAACCCTCAAGTCCTGGCATATGTGAGAACTAACTCATGTTTACTGGAGACACATCATAAAATAATACTGACCTCCCCCAAAATTGGCTAGGACCTCTAAAAGCCAAAAGGCCAATGACACTGGATAATAAAACCTGGTTTTTCCAGGTAAATGCCCCTGAGAATGCCTGCCCCTTTTAAAGGAAGAAATAGTAAGCTTCTTTAGGCTATATTACAATACAAACCTAGGGTGAATGTTAATATTCCCAAGCCCTGAAAGGCTGAGACAGGGATTACCTAAATCAGTGTGCTTAGATGAAGAAAGCCTCCCAAATCAAAAATAGTCAAAAGATAAAGAGAAATATAGTGGTAGGAATGTATGACTGTGATATGGGTAAATAGGTATAAATAATGATGTTTTAAACCCATAAACTTCTTTTGCACATCTAGTCATCTTGTGCTTGTCTACCTGAGATATCTGCAAGTATAAATTGTGGTACAAATATGCAAGGGAGTATTACTCAGCTATTAAACAACATGATCTCAAGAATTTTTCAGGCAAATGATGGAACAAGAAAAAAATCACAGAGATATAACTTAGTCTCAGAAAGTCAAACAAGATATGTACAAAATCTATCTTGATATTAACGCTTAAGCAAAGGACATAGGTGCTACAATCCAGACTCAGGGATACTATGGAACAAGGATGCCTTCAGTGGGCATAGGGATGTATTTGGTAAATAGATCTCCCTGGGAAATAGAATAGATGATGCAGGTAGGCTGGGGGAGGATGCAAATTGTAGTGGAGGTACCAGGTCATGGGATAGGGGGAGATGATGGAGGCAAAGTATATATGGAGAAATAACCAGAATAGGAGGACATTGATAGGTTGATCAGTAGACATAGTGCAGTGGAATATGTGAGATAGATCCTGGACGGGCCTCTGGTTTTATGGGATAGAGCGCCAGAACAGTCCATCTCCTGTGGCATGGCAATAGCATGGCAAGGCTTCCAGTGTTAGAATTGGGACAACCATCCCAGCCAGAAAACCTTCAACCTATGGCCTGTCCTTCCTGTAGGACCCACTGGAACAATAGAAGGTCAGAATCCCATGACAGAACGAGAGCCCATGCCTGATACTCAAATGAATGCCAGGAACTAGATTGGATAGTATGGAGATGATTTTTTATGATGTGCTACTCATTTCATAGATCAGTCCCTAGCCCATTCTGCATCAGGCAGGCTTACCCTATCAGCTATTGGGAACATGTCTTTGAAGACAACTGTGATAAATGAAGGATTTACCAGATTGATTACATTCATAAAGTTTCTTTCGAGTATGTGCCCTTGTATGTACTTGAAGTTTACTGCATTATGAAAAGGCATTACCACATTGATTACATTCATAGGGTTTCTTTCCAGTATGTGTCCTAGTATGTACTTGGAGACTACTGTGATTTGAAAAGACTTTACCACATTGATTACATTCATAGGATTTCTCTCCAGTATGTGTTCTTTTATGTACTTGGAGATGACTATGACATGCAAAGGCTTTACCACATTTTTTCCATTCATAGGGTTCCTCTCCAGTATGTGTTCCTTCATGTACTTGGAGATGACTGTGATATGAAAAGGTTTTATCACATTGATAACATTCACAGGTTTCTCTTCAGTATGTGTTCTTTTATGTATTTGCAGAGGACTGGGTTGAGAAAATGTTTTTCCACATTGATTACATTCATAATATTTCTCTCCAGAATGACTTGTTTCAGGCCTGCAAAGATAAATGGCATTTATAAATGCTTTAGCACTTTGGTTACACTGCTCATTCTGTTCATCTGAATGATATAGTAGTATACTTTTCCAAACTTTTAGGGCTATTCAGATTTAAGGTTAATCACCATTTTTATATTCACATGGTTTCTCTTCATTATGTAATCTTAGTGTGTGTAATGATACCTATGATATTTAGAGCCATTAATGCATGGTTCACATTAATACCACCTTTTTCATGAGTATTTTCTGTAGCTATGAAAAAGATAGAAATAACTGAGTAATTTACCCCCCAGGTTCCATAAACATAAATTTGGTGTAGAGTGAGGCACACTACATTTCCAAATTGAAAGAAGACAAAAGAGAATTTCCACATCCCTTGTACTCATTGGGCTTGTCTCAACTGCAAGTTTGCTGATGTATCAACTATGATGCTGGAAAAATCAATTGATTGTAAATTTGTATCACAGTTCAACATGTCTACTGTTAGCGTAGTTGACAGTTCCACAGCATAGCTCTCACAGGTCTACCATTAAAATGGTGATATCTGTTAAGGCATTGATTCTTTTTCTTGTTTAGTAGAAGAATGCCAGATAATACTGAATCAGCTACCTGACATTGAAGAAAATGGTGTTATGACAATTTACTAATCATTAACATAATTAAACTCTGTTTCTATATTCTATTGCTGTTCGTTAAAAATTCTAGGGCACATTAAAATTTATGGAGGACTACGTTTGTATCAACTTTCATATGAAAATTACTTTTCAGGTCTTCTAGAACTTTAGCTATCTTCTTCATTATTTGAATCTTCCCATTTATAGCCTACAATATTGTACCAGAAAATATATGATGTGATTTTGGAAATTACACAAAATTAACTTACTATCCCTTGTCAGCCTTAAACCATACCTGATTTATTTGTAACATTCTTCCTATTTTGCAATCAAAATCATGGTAGAGCATAAATAATCAAGAAACCCTTCTTTATGCATTTCAAGAAGTAAGTAAAACTCATGGTCTTATTTATAGCAGACAGGATTGCATAGGTTTCCAACATCACATCTTTGTAGAGGCTCTTCTTGGAAGGATCCAGCAAATCCCACTCTTCCCGAGTGAAGTTCACCTGCACATCCTCATAGGTAACTGCATTCTAAAATATGCTGTATATGTGCACCAAAGAAAGAGTGATACTGGCATCATTCTAAAGGAATACTTTGCTTTTAATATATTCACAAAGGCCAAGGGAATCTGGGCAGGTCATCAATTGACCAAAAGAACTTCATTCTAGCTCACATTCTGTCCCAGTCCCAGAAGCTCTGATTTTCACTGGACTGGTTACTCCTCATCAGGGGACAGTGGGCCACACATGGCATGGCTTGTGGCATCCCTTACAGCTCTCCATAGTACCAACAGAGAAAAATCTAGATAATGAACTACCTCACAGAGGGTTTACTGATTGCCATGCATTCCCAGAGTCTTTCCCTAGCTAGGGCCAACAAGATGGGCCTCAGCGTAGTTACAGCTCTCGAACTGCATGAACAGAGTTCAAATGATAGCACAGACATTCCCTGCTCTACCTTTCTACTTTAGGATTGTACAGGTTCCCAGTCTATGAAATTTATATTTTAGAACTAATTCTTCCAGTCTCCACATGCACTTTCTGTTTTCTCCTAGGTGTAAGGTATTTTGTTTTCAAACCTGTTATTGAAAAAAATGTCCAAGAAATGCATCCCTTTGCTTCATGACTAGGCAGTAAGTTGTGAGGCAAACTTAGGTCAAATGAGAGAGTAACAACAATTAAAGCAAAAAGTGGCCATGTATTTGAAAGAGAGGAAGGGCACATGGGAGGCAGGAAAGAGAAGGTAGAAATGATGTAGTAGTATTCCAAGAACTATTTTATACATTGAATCAGGCTTTATGGCCTTATGTGTTCTAGAAACTAGAGATCACAAGAATCAATCATACCTGTTTTTTTAGGTGGCGCAATTTCTGCCAGAAAAAAATAATGGTCTTATGAGCCATAGCCACACAAGTTTAACCCCATCTTTTCATTTGTTTGAAATGGTCTAACACCAATAATTTGATTTTATGATAAGTTCAATTTTTATTCAGATTCTTGATTGCTTTCGTCTATGAAACTCAAATATGGCCAGTCAGAACATTTATCAATCAACAAAAGTATATACTTGACTATTCATAGATATTCCCAACAGTTGCCAAAGTAGAAAAGCTCTCACCCTCCTACCTGTCCTCCCTTTCTGTGATGTGAGTACATCAGATACAAAATTGGCCACTGAAGTCAGATCTTAAAACAGGTCCCTATTCATGTATAAGTCTCCAATAAAATCCAGAGGGGTTGGAAGTCACTCATTAACTGCACTCTTTATCCTGCTGAAAGAAGCTACAGTACATTCCCAAGTACTCAGTGTGAGAGGCAGCATTAGGTGTTCAACGAAGTTCAAAATTACATAGAGTGAGGCAAGTCTGGGCTACAGGAGTCATTCCTATAAAGACAAATGAATAAGTATCATTTGACAAAAATGGAACAAAGTTCTTGATAACTGGGAAACATTGAAGAATAGAAACAAATAGAGATTGGAGCATTGATACATTAAAGAAAATGAAGTTTTAAAAGTGATACCAGTAACTGACTCTATTAAAAGAAATATAATTAAAAACACACTTAGCTATATTGACTTTGCAAAAGATTAGACCCATCCCTGGTATAGAGTATGCCATTATTAAAATCTTGATTGACTTTAGTCCTATGCACAATATTAGCTGCTGAGATTGACACTTCACACAAAACAGCTCCAGCCCATGGCCTGTGTCTCTAACCTTTGATAAGACTTAATTGTGTCAACCAGGATTCAACATATAAGCATAAGAGAGTTCCCATATTGAAAATTCAATACTCTCTGGTGCAAGCTAAGCTCCTAAAATTGTATACTAACCAATCTGGACTGACTTCATTCACATTCCATGGACTAATGCATGCTGGAAAATTATAAAATGATTCACCCTGCCTCTTCACAATGATGTCACCTGCAGCTGGCTGACTTAAACTTCAGTCCAATATCTAGTTATTGCCAAATCTGTTTCACCCAACAGATTACATATTAACCTTTTTTCCTATAATAGTCTGAAAAGAGAAGTTATAATCCACATGGAAATCCTTAAATTCTGACTGCAAAGGACAGATTACTATGTGACTCAAAGGGTTAATATTAAAATTCTGTGCTGGTATAGCCCTGTAATTCAAAATTTAGGAACTTATTCCGCAGGAAAGCAAGATCATTGCACTTTGGAGCTACAAACTGGCAGAAAGGCAATGCTCCTGAGTCAACATAAGAGAACTTGTCTCAGAAATATTTTTTCTGAAGGGCTGTAGGTACATCATTTCCAGAATTAATATGCATTCCTAGAGAGAAATCACTCTACTCTAGAAATAAATTTAAAAATAGTCACATTATATAATGGCATGCATCCAGCTCCAGCTACTGCTCAAAGAGAAGACAAATGAGAACTTATTTCATAATACACATACACTGAAATTTCTAAGTTTTTCTTTGGGGGGAGTTTCAGGCTCTATTGTGCACTTTGAACACAGTAAACAGGGACAGAAGACATCAAGTCTAGGCACTTATATAGATGGGAGATTTACACAGCAAATATATTCCCAGAAATATTTTTTAATTACAACAGTCTTCTGAAACAGCAGGTCATTCTCCACTGACAAGGACCTAAAGTGGATGTGAAAGGGGAAGAGAAATCTAGGAAAAGTAGAACATAGTAAAAATAAAGCCTGGGATCAGGTGTCCTATTCAAAGCTATGTCTTATTCCAAGCAAGCTTCTGAAGAAGAATAGCATCTTGTATACTGCTTAAAGGGTAAAAAGGAAGCAAAGAGGGACATTTGTGAATCAGCAGGAACTATCATAGAATGGGACAAACTCAGAAGGAGTCTAACTTAAGAATGCTGCAATGACATAGTGAGGGTATCTCAAGAACATTACTGACCAAGCTCACAGTGGACTTGGGACTGATAACCACAGGCCTATGTGGTGGGAAGGATTGAAAAATCGGGATCTGAAATACCCCTCCCTGAAGGCATTGCCCTCATACCATTACCAGTTGTCCAAAGCATATGTCTAGTTTTAGAGAAAGAGATCTGCTTATTTGTCACACCTGGGTTTAAGCAAAGCTACCACAGCATAAACCCCAGACTGTAACTGGTTCTGCTAAGCATGTATCTAGGTTGGTGAACAAATTAAGTTCCTTCTCTATACTGGGAGGCCTCAGGGGCTGGCTTCCTTGATCAAGCAAGTCCCAAATATACCAGTATTTTTATTTTTGCAAATGATGATCACAAGGGTTTGTGTTCCCTTCTGGCAGAACTATTCTAAGCAGAAAACTTGAATTTTATGGCACACTGTGGCATATTGTTGGTTGTGACTATGGAATGTCCCGTTGAGCAACCACTTAGAGGCTTGTTTGTTGATATGTGGATGGACATAGTGGCTGCATGAAAATGAGATTCTCTTTTGTTATGGTTTCCAGCCTAATTTCTGGTTAATTCTGGTGAACAAACATTTACATCCTAGCAAGCTAATTTCTAACAGGCCTGGTCAGCATCTACTTATCCTGGGAGTATTTAAGAGGCAGCCTGCCTTAGCTAAATTCTTTGTGTGACTTATTACCTACAAAGCTGTATCATCGTTTCTACTCTTTGCATCACAGCTTAATAGTGGATTGCTACCCAACACATGAGATGCTAATTAAAACTTCCACAAATTTAACTAAAAATGGACCTTAAATCCAAATGTTAAGTCTTGCAACCTGCCTTCTTTAACTACAAATAAATCTTAAACCTAAATGTTAAGTCTTGCAATCTGCCTTTGATGGGTTCACTATAGAATGGTGACATCAGCATCAATGTTTCTACATACAGCCCCCTGTTCCCAAAGCTCTGTGAAGATGTAGCCCACAGAGGGAAGTTACTCAGACACTTCCACCTTCATCTATGGAGTTGTAAGGACCACACATGAACTCAAAGGACACAGAATTTGGCTGCAGATTCCCACTCAACACAGGGGAGAACGAACCACACTTGCACCAAGGTCTCTAACGGCAACTCCTCCCTCACTGGGAATGGTAGACCCTCTCTCACCATGCAGTGGCTTCTGAGCTTGACCTTGTGTACCTCACAAGATGCAACAGAATAGCCCACAGCACAGGGAACCACTGTCACCTACTAAAACTAGGCTGCAGCATATTTTTTGGAAAACACCTCTGCCTGTTCTGACTGTGGACCAGACTGGAATCCTTGATTTGTTAGTGAGGCTGGAGTGGCAAAAGCAAATACCTTAGGATCACAGAGCACTGAAGGGTCACAGAACAGTGGTTCCTGGCCATTGTATCACTCTAGGAAGGGACTTTCTCTAGATCTGCAATGATGATTTGTTTTCACTAGCACTTGCCATTGACCTCTAATAGCTGGGCCATCTAGTCTTCCTACACTCAGTAGGCACTTCCCCTCCCTCCTCATGCACATAAGTTGGATAGCTGGCATTGTTCTTTACTCAAGTTGCAGTGGACTGATCCCCCACCACCACCACAGGTGGAAGTGTGCCCAGAATAATACCAATTAATGAGAGATTTTAGTGAAAAAGTGTTTTTCTCCCATGGCTTTAAGTGAACAGCAGGTACTTTTGACCTAGTATGCAGGGGAACTTCAGCCAACCCTGAAAGAAAAGCAGGAACCAGATCACAAACAGGACAATAGTTCCTCCTTCAATGAGAAGGTTTGAAAAGTAACTGCCAAACTAAGGCCTGACTAATAAAAACCCTAAATTTTTAAAAACATGAATACATTTTTGATTTATTTTCACTGTTTATGATGGAGTTTCATTTGGAAAATCAGCTGTTCTCAAATCACTAAATACACAAAAATGTGCAATACATATTGAGTTGTTAATTATTACTCATATATATGTAATCCAGTGCCTTTGGACCATCATTCCTAGCATAAATCTTCTATAGAAGGATCTCTCAATAATCGGATAATAGTCTTTTTAGAAGTAAAAGAGTATTCTTTTTTCATATTCTTTCTCTTTTATTGAAAATAATTTTCTCCTAAATATGTCCTGATCATAATTTCCCCTCCCTGTTCTCATTCCACTTCATCTCAATTTCACGTCTCCTCCAAATCCACTGTCTTTCTGCCTCTCATTATTAGAGAACAATTTCTAAGAGACAATAAGCAAATTTAAAAATATAAAACAAAATAAATCAAAGCTATCACATTGAGATTGGGAACCCAAAGGGAGGAAAAGAGGCCCAGGGTAGGTACAAAATCAGAAGCACACTCGGTCTCAAAGTCAGGAGTCTCCATAAAAATACTATGCTAATCATTATTACATATACACAGAGGAACTGGTTAAGGTCCAGGAAGGCCCTGTGCATGCTGCTCCATTCTCTGTGGGCTCATAGACTGCTCGCTTAAACAGTAGACAGACAAGGCTTCAATTCTAGATGTTCTGAGCACTGCATTACACATTCTGATTTGTCTTATGCATGTTACAAATACTTTAGAAACTGGTAGAAAGGAGTTGATTGTGATGTGCTTATTCAAAACTTGAGTAGAATACTTTTTCCTTTCAGCCACACCAGCCACAATTATGAGTTTTGGGATTAAAGAATATGCCACCACCGTTTGGATCAATAAGATTATTTTAATGACAGGGTAAGAGTGGAGAACAGAAACAAATGGATATTAGAGCAGTAATGAATTAAAGAAAATGAAATTTGCCAGTCAGTGGTAATGCATGCTTTTAATCCCAGCACTTATGAGGCAGAGTCAGTAGGATCTCTCTGAGTTCAATGCCAGAGTTATAAAAGAGTAATCTTGTCTTGGAAAATAAAAAGAAGATAGGAAGAAGAAAAGAAAATGAAAATTAACAAGTGATGCCAATATTCCAAAATTTTCTTTTAAAATAGATAACTATAATTGAAAAAACACATAGGCATACTGATCCTGAGAAAGAGTAGGCCCTCCCCCGGTACAGTGAATGCTATTAATACTGATTGACCTGCTTGGCCTATGCACAATGTTAACTGTGGAGATCTAAATCTTGAAACACAGTAACACACAACAGTCCATGTCTCACACCTCTGAGCTAACTTAAGTGAGTCAGAGAGGATTGCACATGTCTGCATAGGAGAGTTCTCTAATTGGAAATTCAATACTAGTTGGTACATGTTAACCTCCCCAAACTGTACACACATCAATCTGGTCTGACTTCATAAACAAGACATGAATGAATACATGCTGGGAAATTTCAAAATCACTCATCCTGCCCCAAACAGACTCTTCTTCATAATGATGATCACTGCAGCTGACTAACTGAAAATCATCCAGTGACATAGCTACTGCCTAACCTGTTTGCCCAGAAGTGTACACAATAACCAATTTCTGCCATTCTGATCTGCAGGAAGAAGTCATGCTCTATCTGTAAATCTTTCTCCTGTTTCTGCAATGGACAATTGACTCTGTGATTCTAATGGGTAATTTTAAGGAAGTATAATCAAGAGGACAAGTGTGTTTCCTTGTGGAGATGCAGACTATTATCAAGGCCACATGAGTCAACATAAGAGAGCTTGTATCTGATACAATTATTTAAAAGTTTGGATATGCACTTCTTCTGGAATCTATATGTTTTCTCAGGAAGAAAATATTCCACACAATTGAGAGAATAATAATTATATTATGCCTTTAATTGCATGCAGCCAATTTTGGTCAGTGCTCAAAAAAACTCACCCTAGAACACATTTTCAGATAAAGATATTATATCATCATTAAGTCCCTTTTAGTTTCAGGTCCCAGGTTATACTTGAACAATGGAAACACGGGACATTGCAAGCCTAGCCACTTAGGCAGATGCGAGATTTACTCCGAAAAGATATTTCCAGAATTATTGTTTAAGTACACCAGTCACCTACAACAGCAGGTTATTCTTCAGTGACAGGGTTTAAAGGGGTGGTATAAGGGAAGGATGAAATTGGAAAAGTAGAAAACAGGAAACATAAAAGCTGGGGTAAGGGGATCTTGCACAAAACGGAACGTATGTCTAAGGTCTATGTCTATGATATACCAAGCAAGCTTCTTGAGAAAAATAGCATCTTGTATATTACTTTCAGGGGAAAAATGGAAGGAAATGAGACTTCTATGCAATCAACAGAAATTATGATCAATGAGACCAACTCAGGAGGAGAAAGACCAAACAAAAAGAGAAAAACGAGTATCTCAAGAAAAATAATGACGAAGCCCACAGTGAACGTGGAACTGGTAATCATAGCTCCAAGTGGGGAGAAGTGTTGCCTTTTCATTACCTGAAGCAAACCGCCCAAGGCTCTGATCCCAGACCATTAGCAGCTCTCATAAGCATATCCATGCCTTTAGAAAAGGAGCCATGGTTTTCTTCTCTATAAATCAGGGGCTTAGGAAATTCTCCCATGTTCTAGGCCCTAGGCTGTTACTGGCTCTGCTAAGCATGTTGCTCAGATTGAGAAGGAGCTGAGTTTTTCTTTGTAGTGGACACCTACTGTGGAGATCACCAAGGCAGACAAGGAGGTATTTCTCATTGGTGCAAGCACTGCTAGACTACAGAGAGGGAACAACGTATCAAGGCAACCACCATAAATCCTGACCCCCTATTCTCAGGGGTTTTAATTGACACAGAAGATCCTTAGGAGTTCTATTAGAAGCATATGTGAACATGAGGATTCGAACATCTTTACATAAAGCCAACAACTGCAGACCATACAAAAAACCAAGGCCTACGCAGCACTTCCTGCATCAAAGTACAAAACAACCTTTTTAAACATAACCAAAAATAAACTTCTGCAGCACTTCTCCATGAGGGCCTCGCAGAAAGCCTGGCTTGATCAGGCAAGCACTCAAGACACCAGTGTTTTGTCTTTTCAAAAAAATGTCACCCGGGGTCATCTTGTTCATCTGGCAGAACTGTGCTGTCCTCATGAAGAAAACTGGATCTTTATGGTACATCAGGATATAATGTTGATGGTGACCATGTAATGACCCATTGAGCAGTTTCTTAGAGGCCTCTTCTTTGACATGGGGATGGACCTGATGGCTGCCTGTAAAACAGGGTTTTCTTTCTTATTTTAGATTGGAGTCAAATGTGTGGACAATCCTAGTGAATAAACATGTGTATCCTAGCATCCTAATCTCCAATTGGCCTGGTTAGCACACTTCTTACATTATGCTGTATTAGAGGCAGCCTGCATTTGCTTAATTTTACTTTTTGTGTCTATCTCCTAAGCATTTGAAAATCCTTAAGTAATCAATTTTATTGCTTTACATCACAGCTTGGCAAAGGAATGCTACCCAACACCTGAGAAGCCATTCACAACCACCACAAAATTAACTGCAAATGGATTTTCCACCTAAATATTGAATGAGAAGTGTTGAAAATCTAGGCCACTCTGCCTTTGGAAACATGCATAAATCAGATGCACCAAAAGCATGGTGCTGTGGAGTGTAAGGATATTTCTACACATAGTGCCCTGCTCTCAATGTTTTGTCCAGATTGGGCCTGCAGAGTGAAGTTAGTAAGCGATTGCTGCCGAGTCCAGGGAGTTACATGAACCTCACCCAATGCCTTGTTGGCTGCAGGTTTGCAATGCTCTCCACAGAGGACCCACCACCCCAGCTCCTGCATCTCAGTCTAAAGCTCCACCCCATTTGGAACAGCGGCTACAGAGACTGCAAGTGCTCTTCTCACCATTCTTTGTAGAAATGCTCACATCACAGCACACCAAACCCAATCAGCCATGGAGGTGAGCCTGCCCCGAGACCTCTAAAGGATCTCTACATCCCTTCTTACTGGCGGGTCTGTATGAAGGCACTGATTGGCTAGTGAGACATGAGTAACTGTAGCACCTCCCTTAGGATATGGTTTGCTCAAGGGAAACTACACAGTGGAACCTGGCCCATGCTTCCAATCCAGGCCCAGACTTTCCCCAAATCTGCCGAGATATGCATTTCTGAATCACTTATGCCTGACTTCCAATTGCTGCCTCTTCTCTCTTCCTGTGCTCAGTAGCCACTTCCGCAAGAAACATCCTGCCCCACAGAAAGAAATGTACACAGAATATTAACTATTAAAGAGAGATTTAGGGAACAGGAATTTTTCTCCCCACGCTTCACGCTGAGGTCTGGTGAATTGACTTTATTTTTTTGTAAACCAGGTTGGCAAGGGACATTAGATAACCCTGAAAGAAAAGCAGGAACCAGATCACAAATATGACGATAGGTTCTTCTTTCACAAGGAGGCTGGATGATGGCTCCATTCCTGTAGGAGCTTTCTTCCTGAAATTTAGGTCGATCTCTATACAAAGGAATAATAAGGTAAAATGTAGTCTTTATGGTAACTTGAATACTTAGCGAGAAATGGAGGAAGGAACAATGCCTTATATGAGCATATTGTTAGCCAGCACATCTTACTGAGTGCTAAGGTGAAAAAAAAACACAGTAGTAATTGTCAAGGGTTGCTAGATGACCAAATCTGATAAATCTTTTATGTAGGCTGGTAGTAGAAAGTGTGGCATCAGATTAAATGTGGGTCTTGCCGCATCAAAATATCCTAATTTAAAGTGGATCTTCCCATGCCAAATGATTTAATTTAGATAAAAAAATCCCTTCAAGGTGTACCTACCTAATTGTGTTTTGACTAGTTCCAGATGTAGTCAGTTTTACTCCCAAGAATAACTGTAACAATAGCCAAGATACAAGAGCTGGGAAAGGAGAGCATGGGAGTCATTTCCAAAGCAATGATTTTCTTCCCCGAAGGAAGCATGGGCATTCTGAGGTGTCTGGACAGGTTGCTTATTCCTAAGCAGTTAACAAATCCTATGCTGAATATTGTTACAGTGTAGGGTTAGGGTTAGGGTTAGGGTTAGGGTTAGGGTTAGGGTTAGGGTTACGCCAGAAGTTCTGAGCTGAAAATCAAGTAAATGATAATGTAAAAATGTATTTATTGGGAGCCAATGCTAACTGGTACTCATGATACATGAATAAAGACATAGAAGTACCAGTGCCACAATTCTCACAAATACAAAGGGTACAAGTAGAAAAAACAAATGCAAAGTTACCTATGAACAGTGTTGATGCAGTTTTTAGATAGACAGCTATGCTGAGTTTTTCTAATGTCAGAACTAGTCAGCCTTTACTTCTGATCAGACTGCATAAAAAGAAAGTCACAGCTGCCACTACGCAGTATCACAAAGAACGTAGTGATGTTTGTTCCAGGGCTGTGACCTTAGTATAAAGAATTTCATTGTTTTTGTTGTTGATTTACTTTAACCTTTAGTTTTACTTTACTTCTCTGGGTGTTTGCCAGCATGTGTATGTGTGCAATACCTTCAGAAGACAGAAGATGTCATCAGATCCCCTAAAATGGGCATTACAGCAGATTACTATGTAATATATTGGATCTCCAAATGGAAAAGTTTCCCCTAAAAAAATGTTCAGTGTTCTAAACTACTGAGCCATCTTTATTAACCCTTCTTTTTGCTTGCCTTCTTGTTTTTGTTTTATTTTCAAGGCAGGGTTTCTCTGTTGTAACTCTGAATATCCTGTAATTCATACTGTACACAGGGCTAACCTCAAATTCACAGAGATCTGCTGGCCTCTTCCTCCTGAGTGCTGGGATTAAAGGCTAGTGCCACCACTTACCAACTCTTTTTTATTTCAGTTTTACTCATACGTATTTTAATTTATTTTCTTCTTTCCTATAATACATATCAGCATGCTTTCCGCGCTCCATCTATTCCTCCCAGCTCTCCCCATCCTCCCTCTCTTCCGACTATATATCCTTCCATCCGCCAACAGCTAAGTACCTGGGTAGGAAACGACAAGAAATCTGTTAAGCCATCCTGTCGGGTCCCATATCTGAGTACTAAGAGCTTTGAAGAGCAAACCACACTCTCAGGAGAAGCTGTCAGAGGAGCATATCTCTCATTTATTAAAGCAAGTGTAGTTACATTTATAGTGTACAGCCAAGGGAGGTCTTTGGTACCTAGGTTGTGATCCATTCCTTGAGAAAAGGATATGGGAGTAGCCTCATTTGCATATGGAGCTCCCCTAAAAAGCAAGATCTTGCAAGGGCACCTTCTTGTGCCCGTAAGGTGTGGTTCCACAGTGAAAAAGAAGAAGGCACCTTATCAGTATATGGACTCATCCCTATGTTTCAAGCTACACCTCAGAAAACACCAGTCAAGCCAAATATCTTTGCTAAAGACCTTCTGTGTAGCAGGAAATACTTAAAATTTGTGTGGGTTCTGACCAGGATTAAACAGTGAGGAGCACCCAAACTCCTACCAACCTCAGGATGAGAAATGTGGGTTTCATGGCCAGCTTTGAATCACTCTTAGCTCTAGGGCAGCTCCACAGGTTTTTCTCCCTTGGCATGGGGCTCTGCCCTTCAATTTTCCATTGTGCCGTGTAGGGAGGATAAGTTATAGGTCGAATATTGTGTGGCTATGCTGGTGTCCCAGTCCTCCACTGGGAGTGTCACTGGCTACAGTGATGGCCTGTTCAGGATCTCCATCCCCCATTGCTAGAGGCTCTTGTCAAGATTCCCATCATAACCTCCAGTGAATTTCCACTACCCTTAGTTCCCATATCAGCTCTCAATGACCCCTACTTCCTGCTAACCCTCCATACACACCCTCTTTCCATACCTCTCCCCACAACTGGACTTCTCTCCTCTCATGGACTGGACTCATCCTCCCCGAGTCCAACCATGCTGTCTGTTGCACCTCCATTCAACCAGGGACATCATCAGGTTACAACAGGGCCCCTCCTTGTTGTTCAGTGTCTCTAGATCTGTGGATTGAAGAACTTTGTCCTCATCTTAACAATTAATAACTACTTCTAAGTGAGTACTTGCCAGAGATTGTCTCTCTGGGACTGGGTTATTTCAGTCAGAATGATTTTCTCTAGTTTCATCGATGTGTCTGAAAAAGTCATGTAGTCATTTTTTCTAATAGCTTATTTGAGTAAATGTACCACAATTTATTTAACCATTCTTCAGTGAGGGGCATCAAAGTTGTTTCCAATTTCTGGTCATTATGACAAAGCTGCTATCAACATATTTGTGCAAGCATCCTACTGGTAGGATGGAATGTTCTTGTGGTATATGCCCAGAAGGGGCATAACTGGTTCTTGACGTAGATAAATTTCCAATATCCTAAGAAATGGCCTTATTGCTTTCAATAATGGCTGTACAAGTTTACACTCTCACCAGCAATGAAGGAGTGTTCTGTTCCTCTTGCTCTACAACCTCATAGGCATTAGCTTTCAGTTGTGTTATTGATCTTAGACATTCTGACAAGAGTATGATGGATTCTCAGAGTATGTTTGTTTTGCATTTCCCTGATGGCTAAGGATGTTAAACATTTCTTTAAGTGTGTCTCAGCCATTCAACATTCCTCTGTTGAGAACTCTTTGTTTAGATATGTAACTCATTTTTTGATTGGGTTATTTGGTTTGCTGATGTCTTATTTCTTGAATTTTTCATATATTTTGGATATTAGCTGTCTATTAGAAGTGGAGTTGGTGAATATCTTCTCCCATTCTGAAGGCTGCCATTTTGTCTCATTGACAGTGTCTTTTGCTGTATAGAAGTTTTTCAATTTCAGAGGTCCCATTTGTTGCTGACCTTAGTGACTGAGATATTTGGTGTTTTGTTCAGGAAGTTCTCTCCTGAACTATCCCAGTTTGTTCAAGGACATTCTACAATTTCTCTTTTCTCAGGCTTAGTGTATCTGCTTTATTTTGAAGTCCTTGATCCAATTGGACTTGAGTTTTGTGCAAGTTGATACATATGGGTGTATTTGCATTCTTCTACATGGAGATATCCAGTGTGACCAGCACCATTTGTTGAAGATGCTATCCTTTCCATTGTGTAGTTCTGAGTTCCTTGACAAAAATCAGGTGTGGATTTATGTCTGGATCTTAGACTTGGTTCCATAACACACAGTATATAGATATTGTCTCTGCTTGTGTTTGGTTTCAGTTACAATAGATCAACTCTTTATATACAGATTATTGTTCTGGGTATAGAACTTCTGACAGATTTTTTTCAACTTGACATTAAATAGTGTCACCTGGATGGTAGATGTTAGCTGAGAAATTGCCTCCATCATACTGGCCTGTAGGCATGTCTGTGTGGTATATTTCTTTTGTTAATGATTGACATGGGAGGGACAAATCCATAATGAGAGGTTGCACTCATGGAGAGGTGGTCATGGGTTATATAAGAAGGCAAACTGAGAGAATTGTACACAGCAAACTAGTAAGAAGCATTTCTTTGAGCCACGTTGTGGTGTCAAATGTCTTTAATCCCATCACACAGGAGTCAGAGTCAGGAAGATCTCTGTCAGTTTGCAGCCAATCTGGTCTATAGAATGAGGTCCAGGACAGCCAAAGGTATAACAGAGAAACCCTGTCTCAGTAAAAAACAAACATCCCTTAAGGATGCAATCTTCCATGGCTTCTGCATTCACCCTGGTAACAGCAAATTGTTTGGGGTCAGTATTTAATAAGAAACATACGTAGATTCATATGTAGGACACAATCATGAAGAGCCTGAAACTTAGTAATTTATGTAAAAGTAAGAGAATTCTACTCTAAACATCCTAACATAAGATTTCTTAGGTTAATGCATTTTCTGCTATTGAGTTTGGAGCATTTCTTTTCATTTGGGCATCCAGTGGTGGCTTCAGTTCTTAGCAATACTCACATTGCAGATGCATGTGGCCAAGACCCATCTCTGTTACTATCACTTTTATTGCCTTGTGTGTACAAGACTCAAGTCAGGTTATCTTAAAGTCAACTTATTGAGTTCATCTAATTAGATGATAATTCCAAACTACCTATTTCCTCTTTTGATTTCATTATCTGGTTTTGAAGTAGAAAAAGTTAAAAGTAAATATTTTCTGGAGTGACACATTCCAACCCATTTCTATAATTCTAACCAAGTTATGGGAGGAGAGCCTAAGTATGTGAGGTCCTAACTGTATGGATTCTGAGTAGAGAGGCAAGTCTGTCCCTGACATTTTGTCTGTCCTGTGTATTTACAACCTCTTGAAATGATCAAGTCACAGATACATATGTGCTTAGTGTTTTTAGTATATATCAGTTATAGTTTCAACTATTACATAGAAAGGTTTTTGGGGTGTTTCTGACCCCTGCATTTACACTATCATGTTTTGTATTTGCATCAGTTCTAATGATTCTCTTCTAATTAATAGACAGACAGAGGCTTAGATGAAAATCTGACCATAAGTGTTACTCACTTGTTACCTGTTCTCTTTTAGCAATTCATGACTTAGGTCACCTGGGGATGGAGATGACTCTCAAAACTATTTTCCAACTTGTATTTATCCACATAATAAATGACTTCAGATACACAGCCGCAGGTTAGAAAGATTTTCATGCTTTTCAACCTGAGAGGAAAACATGGACTGAAAGAAATTTGTGGGCCTAAACTGACCATTCTGACCATGAAAAATTGTACAAACATTCATATGTACAAATGCATGCTGTCTACACAAACATGCTAGTTATCTCAGGTTCCACCCTCATTCAGATTTAATGATTCAGATTTAACAGATTTAATGTGTGTGTGTGTGTATATATATATATATATATATATATATATATATATATATATATATATATATATATATATATAATTGATGATCCTGATGAATTTCCACAACCATAGGGTGGGATTTTTTATTGCTTTTTACAATTTTATTTACTCTTAGATTGCAGAAGTGGTGATTAATTCCATTATGAATTTACATATACTCCCTGTAATGACACAAGAAATTACAGGTGCCAGGATATCTTCACACAGTTGTGAAGATGTTTTATATTTCATGTTTCCCCTCATTACTTCTACTTTGGAACAGTTAGTAATTAATTGTGTTATTTCATATTAAACATTATTCTCCATTACATTTTGAAGATTTGATTCTATTGGCATCTATGTTGGCATCATGTGCAAGTCTAAAATCTATACCTCCTTGCCCCAGGCCCCCCCTTTCCAGTCTGGCTCCCCACTTGCATTGCCTGAAGATGATGTAAGTGGTTGTAGCTTGTGAGGCAGATGCACATCAAAGGAACAGAGTTCAGTGATGATGGTCAGTATGTTACAATTTAGGAAGCAGATGCTAATAATTGAACCTTTATCAGATGAAAAACAGCAGTATTGAGAAGATTCAATGAGTGAATACCACTTTGTTGGAATATTGTTTTCCAACATCAAATTCAGTCTATCAGTCCTTCTGCTTTTTTTTTCAGAGAGCTGTCAATTGTACAGTATTTTTTATTTGTGAAGTCAAATCCATTTACACTTAGGTTAGTTATTGACTGTGATATGCTGACTCTTGTTTTGAATATTCTCTGCCCCTTATCTGGAATTCTGCTTTAATGAGTGGATAATATTTGGATATTTTTTCATTTATATTCATCTACTGATATTTATTGTTAGATTTATTCTATTCTGAGGACTCTTGAATGCCTATGTCTGTTTCCTTGGTCTAAGTGACATAGATACTCCTTGAGGTATTTTGTAAAAAAAGGCTTCATTTTTGTGCATTCCAGTATAACATGCTTAAATTATAATTTAAATTTTCACATTGTCTGGATATCAATTCACAGTTACTTCCCGGTATAAAGGATATAATTTCATGAGTTCCTGGTGTGCAGTGCTTTTACAATGAAGGATATAGCTCTAACCATCATCTTTTGTGAGTAAGTTTCACTTTTAGCTTTTTGAATTCTCTCTTTGTTAAACTTACTCAGTTTGGTAAAACGATGGGGCCTGAATATGTTGTATATACTCATTATAATTATTTTGGATTTTAACATATCAACCATATATTTTCAATATTTGAGGAATCTTCAGCTATAATTTCTTCAGATACTTTGCTTATCCATCTAATGTATGTTTCTCCTACTGCCTTTACACCAGGAGTTCATATGTTTTGTTTCATGATCATTTCTCACATTTGTATAAAATCCTTCTCATGACAGACTAAACTATCTTTATGATAACAGGAATAAAATAATTCCTTAAATTTGCCTTCTGACTTATCTATTTTATTTATAAAATTTCACAATTTTTTTTCTATTGTTCAGATTTTCTTTTCTAAATCATCAATCATGGTTTGCTGAATATTTGTCTCTTTATTATGTTTCTTACGTCAATCTTTAATTTTCTTATTTATTTCATCATTTAGTATTATTTTTCCTTAATGGGATTGACGTTTTAAAGTTCAGGTTTTGGGCCATCATTTGTAATTCTAATCATTAAATATCTTTGGAATTCCTGAACTTTGGGGGAGGCCATATTTCCTTTCTGGTTTTGCAAGACTTTTATGGCAGTATACTAAAATTTGCACATCCGCGGTGATGATTAAATCCTGGAATTTTATATGGAGTTCTGTCATTGCAACCTGCTGTTGAGTGAATGCATATGGCAGTAACCACAATATCCTATAGAAAATCTGTTTAACTATGAAAGCAAAAGCTACAAAAAAACAACAGATATAGATTAGAAAAGTGTTCAGGTATTTACAGGAGAAGCAAAGAGTTGAAAGTGTGTCAAATATAGTAGTAATTAAATACTCAACAGATCATGATGAAATGATTTAAAAAGCACAAGACAAGAGCATTAACAGTTTGCCTGATGAGAAGGTGAAAACTAATATTGATAGATAAATTTAAAATATGGACAAGATGTAATAGCAATGATTTCCTCCTTGCTAACATAGAACCTGAAGTCATTTCACATTCTTCCTGAGTTCTTTACATTGTGGTTTACTTTTAGATCATTTTCTCCTAAAAGATAAGAGGTCTGCCCACTAAAGTCTGTTAAGAACACCTTGATATGTTCCCTACACCACATGTATTCAAATGGCCCACAACCCCATTCTATGCCCCTAAACACTAATTACATTGGATTCTGCTCTGAAATCCTCCCATCAATCTGTTTGTGTAAAGTGAAGTCATTATGCTTGGGTGTGCTTTCTATTAATTGAGCAAACTGAGATAATGGCCATATGGATGAAGGTCCCACCCCTGCCCAGCTCTCTGATCTGCTGATATTAGTGCCTGTTTAGAATATGCTAGACCAAATCTTAGTTCTTTCATATATCTCTGGTGCCCTGGCAATCTAGACAGTACTAATATAAAGCATATTTGTGTTAGAGGTGAAGTTGGGTGCATACTGCAATATAGAATATTATATTTGTACTCTACAGAGGACACAATGTATTATAGGGGATTTACTAATTTACATGGAAATTTATAGGTAGTCCATTAATAACTGACTTCACTCTGGAGTGACTGAGTACTGGTGCCATACATTGATGTAACTGGAGCCTCAGCAGTTCCATTCTGGTGCTGAATGGCCATAGGATTTCTGGAATTCTACTGTTCTTCATTCTTTGCTTGATGCCCAAAAAAATTCTGTGCTATAATAACAGGATGTGATGGCAGCATGAAACACCATTAACAAAAGCAACTTGGGGAAGAAACGGGTTGTATTTTTTGATTTACCTTTCCACATCAATGCTCATCTTCTTAGGAAGTCAGGACAGGAATGTGGAGGCAGTTACTGATACAGAGGCCATTGTGGACTGCTGCTTAAAGACTTACTCTCCATGGATTGCTTAGTTTGTTTAGCCTATTGTTTTTTCTTTCTTTCTTTCTTTCTTTCTTTCTTTCTTTCTTTCTTTCTTTCTTTCTTTCTTTTTCTTTTCTTCTTTCTTTCTTTCTTTCTTTCTTTCTTTCTTTCTTTCTTTCTTTCTTTCCTTCTTTCTCCCTTTCTTTTGGTTTTTTGAAACAGGACTTCTCTTTTTTCACTGTGGCTGTCCTTGAACTCATTCTATAGACCAGGCTGACATTCAACTCATAGAAATTTGCTTGCCTCTGCCTCCCAAGTGCTAAGATTAAAGGCATATGCTACCACCTCCTAGCTCTTCTTTATTTACAATACATCTCAACTTTAGTTTCTGTTCCCTCCACTCCTCCCACCTTACCCCACTTCTCCTCCATTCCCTTCAGAAAATGGCATCAGCCCACATCCTCATAAAACACAGGACCAAGGGTCCAGGGTAGTACAACCCATAGTGCACTGGGCAATCCCCCATCAATAAGTGATTTAAAAAATTCCTGTCTTTCCAAAAGCCCAAAATTATGGAGACCATGGAGTTTGAGAGGAGTTGAAAGAAGAGGGATATAGGAAAAAAGGAATATGATGCAATTAAGTTTTAGTATTAAAATGTATTAAATTGAAACAGAAAAAAACACTATTGGGATAGTGAGAGACAGTCAGTTATGTGGGAATGGAGAATTAAAGGGAATAAAATCTTGTGACATTTAACACCAAATTGAATTAACACCCTGCATAAGAAGATATTGGGACTGGCCATTTTTTGGGGAAAGGTATAACATTCTTTTTTGAGGTTGTGGTCACTGTTTTTTTATCTTTCAGTGAGACCCCTACAAATGCTGTACCTGTGAGCAATACTAATTGAATTCATCATATTTCAAATCACTTGAAGTTGATAGAGAGCATGTTGGGTGGGATAAAGAAGTTTTAGTGGAAAATGGAGGGTTGATTTGATCATATATAATGCATGTAAGTGTGAAGTTCTTAAATGTGGACAAATACCAAAAAATACTTTTTAAATAAATTTATACAAGAAAAATGTCCCTGGAATGGTGAAGGGCAACATATATAAAAGACAGTTTGAAGCCTCCAAATTCATGAAATGAATTTACTCAGTTTTTCTTATACTCAAAATATCAGAGAACATATTAGAGAAACAATGTTAGCAGCTCAAGGAGGAAAATGGTAACTCCCTGAAACGGGCAAGGAAACCAGGATAACTTCAAAATAATTCTCAGTATAATCTGGGAATTTAGAAAGTATCTGAATGATACTTTTTATGCAAAATAAGACTCATACATTTGAATGATTAGTCTCCAGTTGGTGAAACTATTTGGGAGGAATTAGGAGTGGTGGACAACTGGGAGAAGACGTGCCACTGGGGTTGGCAATTTATAGTAATTTATGGCTGGTCCAGAATCCAGTTTTCTCTAGGAATTTCCAGATGATCTATCCAACTCTCTTCCCTGGGGCCAGGCATAATTTCTTGAAAAAGAAATATGGTATTTAAATAAATAAATAAAAATTAATTACATATTTTCTATATGGAATGCCACTGGAGGAAGAAGGAAGGGAAATAAAGGCACAAGTAGCATGTGAATATGTGGCAAAGTGGCCTTACCTGCATTTTTGAGGCCCTGTGATCCATAATTATTGTTGTACCAAAGATCAGAACCATAATTCCATGTCTTCCCAAGTTCACAAAGCTTTATAATTCTCAATATTTGAATGACTGCTGGGTCATTAAATACATTAATGCACAACATTAATCCCATGGTTTCAAGGCAGAGACAGGGTGTCTGAATGTGAAGCTAGCCAGGTCTACAAAGTGCTTTCCAGGACAGTCAGGGACACATATTGAGATCCTGTCTGGGGAAAAATATCATAACAAAGCAAAAATACAGGACTTGGAAATGATGGAGCATACCTTTTATCCCAGCACCTGGAAGTCAGAGGGAGACAGATAAATATCTGTGATTTTGAGGCCACCCTGGTCTACAGAGTGAGTTCCAGGACAGGCAGACTTACAACAGAGAAACCCTGTCCTGAAAAACAAAAACAGAAACAAAAACAAAATCCAAAGAACAAAAAATGAACAACAAAAAAAAGACAAACTAAACTAAACAAAACATCATGAATGGTCCTGAATTTTGTGAGAACTTGATAAGGCACAGGCAACCATGCAGCATATTTGCTGCTCCTTTTTGTTTATTTAAAACATCCAAGAATTGAAAGCTCTTACCTGTAATCTTGGGGAGCTGAAGCAGCCATGCATAGGGCAGCTATGTGGTTTAGCCTCTACATAGCCGAAACTCCACAGCCACTGCATGTGCCTGCCCAAGGATAGGGTAGCCCTGCTTTAGGCAAAAGTCCCTCAGCCTTCTCCTTCCTTCTGCTATGACTTCTGCCTCAGCAAACTTCCTTCAGCTTTGGCAAGAGGCCCTCTCACCCAGGATCTCCAAATGCTGCACAAAAAAACAAGCAGTATCACTCAATCCATGAACAAGCCAAATCCTTGTGGTACCTCCTCCCCTGAACTTAGGGTTCCCTGTGTGAGCCAAGTCCAAAGGTTCCCAGACTCAGGGCTGCTCATTCAGTAGGGAAGATAAAGTCCCTGGTACCAGAGAGAAGCTCAAGCTACCAAATCCTTCTGCATCATAGCAAGAGGGAGTTAGTGGGTGGAGAGTGGAGATAACACAAGAAACTTAAGTGGTTGAAGCTGGGTTGGCCTGTTTTTGAATCTGAGACATGTGGAGAGTTGCAATAACCAACAGAAACTCCTCTGTGCCTTCTCTCCACACTCCCTATTCTTGATTGGGGAATAAGTAGGAAAGGGGAGGAACAACCTTTTCTCTTTAAGTGCTGGTCCTACCCAGTGGCAAAGAAGCTAAATGAGTTGTCTTACATCTACCCCAGTGTCTCAAAATGGCAGGAATCTTGGGCTTGGGAAAGTAATTCAGAAACAGCTTCTCCTTGCTAATTATTGAGAACTCATTTGGCCCCATTAAGTGAGAAAAAATATGACTGAAGGAACCATGTAACTGGAAATTTGCCATTCAAGATTCTCAAAAGAATTTACAGGAATGGCGAGTGTAAAGAAGCTTTATTAAGGATTGAAGCTTGGAGATACCACACCCCACAGAAATAGGGATTTTAATTTTGTTTCAAAATTTTTCATATGTATGAGTGTTTTCCATGTGTGTGCATATGAGTGAGAACATTTTTGACATGGCCAAGCTAAGGTTGGGTTCTCATGGGAAGAAAACCTTTGCCCCTATCCCTTTTTGAATGTGTGCCATCCTGCAGAAAACATATATGAGATGATATGTTTATGCTTCCTGCTCAGGATGATGTTTGTGGATTATAAACTGAGGAATTATACCCAAATATGTTACAGAAGTTTATTTCCAGATATTTTTAAAATTGTTGTTTTGTGCATTGTTGAGGGAAGGGCTGCTTATGTCTGGATGTTCTGTATGATATGTAGGTGTTGGCTTTATATATAACCTGTTTGATTCCTCATTATCTACACGTGTTATGAATAGAACATCTGAGGAGCTTAAGTATCAATAAAACCCCTGAGACAAGATGCTTGAGGTTCCACTGTCCAGTGTGGCCTTTGCCATGGCAGGTTGTTGCCTCTACTGAGATCAGGCAGGGTTTGCTCCTTTGAATATGCATCCTTGTCTTCTTTGCTGAGCCACACTGTAGGTGTACCAGTACACAACTTCTGCTTTTTGTTGACACAGATGTTTTGTTTGTGGCCAAGGTTTTTCATCAAAATGAACAGGGACTCAACATCTTAGTTTTTTTGGAAGGGCCCTTTGCATGGCACTTGGGGAGGCTTGCTGTTTTCACTCAGGGGTTATCAGGGAGATGTTGCCAAAAGTTAAAAAGGATCTAGTCCAATGAAAACAGGAATGTCAGGGCTCCCAAAATTAGTCTCAGAGGTTAACTGGTGTCCATGGTTGACTACTGTGTTAAATTTCTTGGTAGAGCTCATTTTACTATTTCTACTACTATATGGAATTTGTATCATTAATACTTTTTGCTTCCTTTGTTCAAAACCACATAAATGTTAAACTAATGGTATTTCTTACCCATTCTAATCCTCTATATATGAATCAGAGCCTTCAAGGATTTGAATAGGACAAACAAAAAGAGGGGAATGCAGTACAGGGTCCTGACAAAACAAAATTATCTTGCCTAGAGTGAGTCCATTTTGACAGGCCCTAGCTAGGCTCAGATACTTGAAGGAAGAAAGCCTAAATCCCACGGCAAAGGAGAAGTCAGGTACTCACAGGAAGAGAGGACAACACTCAAAGTCAGGTTCTCAAGGGAAGGGAACCCTAACCCCAATCCATTCTTGAATGTGTACCCTCCTGCAGAAACCCTCATGCATGAGATGTTATCTTTATACTTCCTTCTCAGGATGTTTCTTGTGGATGATAAACTAATGAAATTAACCTATCTATTGCTGGTTGTATACACAGATGTTCTGTTTTTTTGTGCTTAAACACAGTTCTTGAAACTGGGTCAATGTCACAGTCAGCTCCTGAGTCTGCTGCATCCATAACCTGTCACCCTGAATGCTCAATTCCATAATTTTTTGCATTGGAAATTTTTGTCATTGTCCCTGATTTCTGTTGGATGTTGGATACTAACAGTGGCATAAGCTCATCTGGTGGTACTTTCAAGTCCTAGTTTCACCCTCTAGAAATGAGTGTGTTTGTCCTGGTTGTAAGCCCTGCCATGTTGCCTCTGTCAGATTGTTCCCCATCTTCCAAGCCTACACCCATAATGTTGCCTTGTGACATGGGAGACAGAAGCCCTGACACCAGCTTCTCTTCAAAAGGCTTCTTGCTTAGAGGGGAAAAGACCTGTTGGAGTGTTCTTTGAAACCAGATACATGGAAGGAGAGCTCCAGCCTGGGCATACAAATGAAGACTTCCCTCCACATCTACCATGGGAAGATAACACTCCTCTTGGGGTACATATGCAACCACTCCAGGAAATGGAGAATCAAGCTGCGGCTGAAAATGTGGTAGCTTCTGGTGGAATGTTGGGCAAGATAAACCTGGGAGAACATTCCTTCCTGGGTAGGTGAGGGTTTCTTTGTCAGAAGGGACCAGGTTACTCTTAGGGGTCTCATTGCCTGATGTATTCTCTTGGGGATTTGTTCATACTCTGAATTCTCACTCTGTGTCTCAGTGACACCACATTCTCTGAAAGCAGAAGGCGGTTTGGTTACCCTGCCCCACCCTCATGCCCATTGTTTCATTGAAACTACCAGTAACTTTAGAATTCTTCACTCTTGATTCCCTGACCCTGGCACAAACAGCTTCCTCTGGCAACATAGTCTCTTTGCCCTTAATCCTGGCAAGATGTAGGGCCTACTCTTTTGTCGCAATATTTTTCCTGAATCCAGCATGCATGAGAATCATTTCAGATGGATGAGGATTCCTTAGGACCCACCTCTCCCTAAGTGTCTTGGGTGGATCTGGATTTGGGACCTTGAGAGTCTCATTCCTCTTTTGTAGGGATTTACCAGGAAGTTATGCATAGGTGATTTATTAACAAGTTCAGGTCAGGGAGGAGGAACATATTGTTGCTCTGGAGGGATTCCACAATGACAGATGTCTGGGTTTGGGCCCCAGTGAGTCTTAGTATAATTTATTCTGAATGGGAGTGTCAGGCCTTGTGGTCCACCTCTGACTCCATGTGAAGGGATTCTTCCTGCTTCTGTCCCCAACATCTGTGGTGGTTCCTCTTTGTGAGGTTCATTCATGGGTGGTATAGCTTGTAGCTTGGTAGCCTCATTATTACCTGGAGGCCAGGGAAGGAAATGGATTCCTGGGCGAGGTGGTTCCTCCAGAGAAAAGAAGGAGATTGGTTACCCAGGATCATCAGCCTCTTGAAAACATGGATAAGTAGGCAGATAAAATATTGTGGAGAGGTACTAGAGGAGTCTTACTCCTCATGTTGTTGTCTTTATCTGTTACTTGATGCAGTGGTGAGGAAAAAGGTTGAGGATCAGGCCAACATTATGTCAAACGGTGCTATACCCCATTACAGTAACAGATGGGATACATGGCATTCAGGGGACTCTTAGTTTGAGTCCTCACAGTCTGAGGGTTTCTGGAGAACCAGGTCATAGGAGAGCATAAGTCCAGAGGGTTCCATGCCCTGGAAGTGCTGAGAGTCCACATAAGGAGGAATAATCATCCAATAGGGATAAAAGTTCACTACAGCTATTGCTGGAAGCCACCCCAAAGCACTTTGGTGCTGTATGGGGTGTGTCTGTGGAGGAGGTACACCTCCAAGGGTCACATGCTGTGGTGTAAAGGGACCCTGTGTTAGGAATGGGCAGCCCCTCGTTACTGTTGCTGCAGCTGGAAGCAAGGTAAAATGACTTCTGATATTTGAGATATCTCAAGCATTGTGTAGGAGGTTGGTGATAGGAACATCCCCATCACCTTTGGGTTCCACCTTTGGTGCTGAGATTGTGGTAGTTGGTCATGCCTATTCTGGTGGTCCAAGATGATCTTTTGAAGACAGTTGAAGTTTCACTAGTCTGGCTTTCAAGCTGTTATTCCTGCTGCAACTTGCAGTATCACTACTACTCACCAGAATGAGATATGGGGCCACATCTGGTAGTGGACTCTGCAGGAATGCTTTGCACTGCATCTTCAGGTTCCTTTCTGCTGTTTTGGGGTTGGTGCTTGTGGCAGAGCCTGAGGTAAAGGAAGTTCTTTGAGGGCTATTGCAGGTTAAATGTTGGTGATACATGTTCTGTTTTGTGCCTCTTGTCAGGTAACCCAAACAATTCGAGTATTTTCTTGCATGAGTCACTCTTTCTCTTCTTGTAATCTTTGGGGTATTTTACCAATAGGTAGAACTCAGTGGAAGACTGTATCTGCCAGGGCTACCATACCTAATCCTCTTTGGGTGTTGATGGTTTGCAGGAAGGACCCACAATCCTTATACTAACCAGGGGAACCCTTGTTTCTAATTTGTCCCTGGTGAGTTGAAATTAGGAGATGCCTTGGGTTAGCAGAACCTGTCCATATCTCTGGAGGCTGAGAGTTCTTTGTCCAAACTGTCTTGGGAAGAGGTCGTTTAATGCTAGGGTAAGGTAACCATTTTGATTCCTTCTGCAGGTGTCCAACCTCACCAGTAGTTGACTGGCATGCTTGTAGACATCAGATTCCTTCTCATCACAATCTCCTTCAGCTTCCTCATCTCTGAACTTCACTCTTATGGACCTCCTCATGAGTCCCTGACAAAACTTCATCATGATTCTTGTTCAGGTGGTAAAATTCTTTGTAATCATCCTCTTTAACCATACTAGGCAGATCCATATACTCTGAATTGATGTCTCTGATCCACAGAGGCTGCCAAACAAGGAAATGGGGAAATGGCTGGACCCAAGAGGATTTGGGTACCTTGGAGTCATTAGAGTGGAGGGAACAGTAGATATGGGGATACATAAAGGATACATAAAGAGCAGCATCATTCCATGGTAAGGAGAAAACATTATTAGACTTAAAATATGGAGCCCACCCCAAGGATCATGACTAGGATGAAGTCTAGAGTCCTCAAGTTCATCATGGCTACCCCCACCTCTGTTTCTACAAGTTGGAAAATTTGAGGGAAAAGTCTTGATCCAGGCCCAGATTTATTGGAAATCTACTATTATTATTATTATTACAGTTATTATTATTACGATTATTATTATTAGTAGTAGTAGTAGTAGTAGTTTTTGCAATAGTTGTAGTAATATTAGTATGATTGTCATGGTCTACAGCCACCTGCATGGGTAGTAGTTATTTTTCTTTAGAGAATCTTTATAGTTCATTTCCATGTGCTCCATTGTGACACTGACTTGTACCTAGGAATTTACCCTACTTTAAAAGGTGTATGCCTGGGAGCTGTTGGGAGTCATTGCAGATGGTTGGAGGCAGGAGTCTGTGAAGCTGGTAGTGATTATAATTCGTTTGAGTCATCTGCTGATTGAGGTCCGTGAAAACAAGTACATCATTTAATATTTAGTAACAGCGCCCCTGGTTTTGAGTCACTTCACTTTTTGTATTCCGAAACATATTTTTGAGAAATCCAATCTAGACAGTGAAGACTTCACCTGAAATTAAAATACATTGCATTTGAAAATGGTGAAAGATATTCTGTTCTCAGAAAAACCTGCAGGTGAGAAGACATCATGATGTCACTTTCCTGACTCATCCTAAATAAAAGAAACAGTATATGTTTCTTCTTTACAGAGAGACGTTAACAAATGTTATTTTCAGTATTTTTAACCAGAGCTGAGCCAGCTTTACCCACAGACCAACAAATTTTCCTTTGAAGCCCAAAATATCAGATATAACTTGCTTCTTTGAACTCAGTATCTTGCACTCTATATTCTATTTCTAAGCCTACATTGGTGTTGCCTCATTGAAATTATCTTACACGTTCCCAGGATCTAGATGTTGGATTTATAATGACATCACTTATTCCTGCTTTCATCTAAAGTGTAAAACCCTTGTACTTCTCATGAGTCATACCCACAGTCAGCTCCTCACGATAACCTCACTAAATTTGTTCCTTCTCTCTTTCCTGCATCTTTCTATCCTTTTAATTCTCTCCTTCATCATTCATCCCTTTTCTATCCTATTTTTCCACTTTTCTACTTTAATGGATTTTATTTCCTGTAAGTATACAAAGAATCATATTTCATGTTGACATTCTCGTGCATGTCTATCATTATTGATTGTTCTGATTGGTCCTCTTTCTTCACTGCCATCCCTGGACACACTCTCTTCTCTCAGTTTTCCTTCTTCCCCAAATTGTCTCTCTTCTCCTTTCATGTCAGTTTCATTCTATCCCTCTCTATTATTCACCTGTGTTCTCAATTTGCACCTCTTCAACCCCTTTCCTAGAGTCCTTTGTACATTCAAGCAGCACATAAATAGATTTTGGATGCAAACTGTAGAATACACAGGAATCTTCACGTACATTAATACCTGATTGTGACACATAGACAACAAACAGCTTTGTCTTCTATAGAACAAGGATGCCAACCATTAAATGAAAGATATATATTAACAACTGATAAAGTATAGACAATATATGATATGTGACAAAGGATAAATAGATAACAAAGGTATATGATAGCTTAATAGATATATAGATAGATGATAGACAGGTACATAATAGGTATGTGATAGATGACATGTATAGACATATCACACATAAAGAGATATGAGAAATAATAGATAAGTATGTATCTATTTATCAATAGATAAATCAATTGATTTTGCATTTAAACTTTTGATCTTTGTTTTTCAGGATATCCTTCAGATTTCTTGATATGCTGTGTGTGTGTGTGTGTGTGTGTGTGTGTGTGTGTGCATTCACATCCATGTGTGCATTTTTATTATCATAAAATAAATTAAATTATATATATTCATATACATATAAAGTATATATATATATATGTATATATAGTCTATATAATTTCCTTTATTATTGAGATAATAATAAAATCATACTGTTTCCTCTTATCTTTAATCTACCCAAATACTCCAACATATCCTTCCTTATTCTGTTTAAAAGGCTTTTTTTAAACTTTTTTACTCTGTTTAAACCTTTGTTCATTGTTATTGTATTCACATAGATATATGCATATTTTGTTAAATGTATCCTGCTCAATCTGTATAATGGAATCTGTATGCATGCTTTCAGAGCTGATGATAAGACCCCAGAAATTAAATCAGTGTGCTCTTCTCAAAATAAATTTCTCTCACTCTCAGCTTTGTTCAATTGTGTGTAGTATTATGTGGAGGGCTAAGGCATGTGTATTTTCCCGTTCCATGTTGTCATGGTGATTGGTGTCTTTTTTTTCCTGTTCACATAGACAGTTATGGCAGTGACACTTTGTGGGTGTAGCTTTTTACTCTCATGTCATGTGTGTGCTTTGGGATGCAAAGTATATCCATCCCTAAGACACACTGCCACAAGCTCCTGTGTTGAAGGACTGGCTGCAGTTCCCTTGAGTGGACAGCAGGTGGTGTGCACATGCAGTGTGAGACTTAGGATGTGGTAGACGTCAGGGAAGCCTGGGAAAGACCTGTTCAATAGGAATCGCCAACCTTACATGGTGGGGAAACTGCACATGCAAGCATGGACAAGAGTACAAACTGGTCAAGTCTGAAAATATGGAGGGGACACAGATGCAAACATCGACACTAAAACAAACTGGTCCTACCTGAACACTGTTAAGTAAGCATGGATACAACACAGACACCAATACAAACTGGTACATCCTTACACCAAGTACGAACTGTGCTTGGAAATATGGATATCAATATGAACTTATCCAAACTGACACAAAGAAGTAAACACTGATGAAAGCATTAACGTCAATAGAAACTTGTCTAAAATGACACAAAGGCAAAACCGTAAATGCAAGAACAGACATAAATATGAATTGTCCAATATATCACCATGAAGGATGTGGCACCATGAAAGGAAGGATATGACGCAACTCAATGAAAGATATGACATCAGAAGAGGACATATGACATATATAGTCATATAGTCATATCACACGAATAGATATATGATGAATGTATAATACATAAATAGATTGATTCCACAAATAAAATTTGACTTCTACTTTTCCAGGTATGTTTTATATTTATATATATATATAAATATTATATATATATATATTATATATATATATTTATATATATTTGATATACTGAATATGTGTGTGTGTGTAAATTTATATTTGCAAAGTAAAAGAAATTATATATACATATATATATATATATGCTTCCATCAGCAGTTCATTCTAGTACTATAGATTGACTCATTTATAATAGTGTCTGTGCTTTTTGAGAATTTCAATGCATGTCCACTGACCGTATTCATCGCCTCCTTCCAATTCCACCCAAAAGCATCTCTCCTTCCTACACATATAACTCCGTGTCTCTTTTTTTTAATTCAATCAAGTACAATTTCAGTTTTCCGTATTCTCTTGTGTGTGTCCACTGACAGGAGAACAATTGACAGGAAGGCTTTGCATCCTTAAAGAAAACTGAAGTTACAGGTAGAAGTCCTTGAAGCTGCGAGTGGCTGGGAGTACGTTGAATCATCTGTAGCTGTGAACAGAAGTCTGTGCATTAATATTCAGTAATAATACCCATGGTGGCAAGTACTTTCACTCACTTTTTGGGAACAAACATTTCTGAGAAATCCACAGTTAAAATACACCCTGGTGCATAAGAAAAAGATAAAATTTATTATCATAGTACAACTGCTGTGGCTGCTCAGCAAAGAACAATAAGGAGACCTATTCATATGTAGAAACCTTTCCAGACCACAGGAGAGGGAACCACTGTCATGACCAATGCCATACTCAACAGTGGAACCCCAAACATCTGAGCTCAGTTGCTTTTGTTGATTCAGAACTACCTAGGTGCAGATTATACGCAATCAAATATGCTCAATAAAATTCCAAAACCTCCAGAAAATACAAAACACCAAAACCTAGGCAGACCCTCACCCAACGTTGCACAATTATTTTGTACATGACTAAAAATAATCTGTTACAACAAGATATTCTGTACTCAGGAAAATCTGAAGATGAGATGTCAGGCTGTCAGTTTCCTGATTTTCATGAATGAAAGAAATAATATATTTACTCCGTAACAGAAAGAAGTTGACCAACTTTTTCTGTATTTTAAACATAGCTGAGCCAGCTGCATACATAGACCAATAAACTTTCCTTTTAAGCCCAAAAAAACAAATATAACTTGCTTCCTTTGAACTTGATATTTTGAACTGTACATTCTAATTCTAAGCCTTCATTGTAGTTGCCTCATTGACATTGTCTTGAGAATATCTTGAGTATTTCTGCTTTTACCTAAAGTGTACAAACCTTGTTTCAGTAAATCAGAGCCACACACAGCTCCTCTGTGTAACATTCATGAACTTATTCCTCCTGCCTTTCACTTATCTTACTGCCCTTTCCTTCTTTTCTACCTCATCCAGCCCTCTTCTACCATCTTTTTTACCACTCTTTACTTTTAATTGGTTTTACTTCATGTTATGAGACAAAGAAATATATTTCATGTGGCAATCTGATACCTGCCCATGATTACTCTTTGTTCTTTTTGGTCCTCTTTCTCACTCTCCACCCTGGACTGACATTTATTCCTTGCTTATCCCCTTTTCTACTCTTGCTTCTGCTTTTATGTTGGTTTTTTTCCATACCTTGCTTTTATTCACCCCTCTCCTTAGTTTGCATCTCTTCCTCCCCTTTCATAGCCCACTTTGTACATTAAGGCACCACATTAAAAAGATTAGAATACACAAGAATCTTCATGTAAATTAATATTTGATTTTGACACAGAGACAAATATGACAGCTAGGTGATATATCCATAAAAGATACCATATATATATGTATATATATACATATATAAAATATATATATATGTGTGTGTGTGTGTGTGTGTGCGTATGTACATATATATATAAATTTAAATAAATTTTGATTTGAAATTCAAAATTTGATGTATAAATATATCTACATATACAATACTCAGGCTTTATTGTTGTTCAGGAATTAATGTTCATCAAAATTCAAGGATTTCTAAGATGGAATATGTGAATAGCATGGTATTGAAAGTTAAAAACCAAAAAAGTCATAGGCTTCTATTTCTACTTTCATTGTAGGGTATTTATTGTCTTTAATAAAGTCAACTCACAACCTAATAGAAACGACAGAAATCAAAGAAAAGGAGGAAGCATGAATTGAAGAAGACAGAAGACTTATCGCTACACCAAGCTGAGTATCACAGTTAACAAATGAAATGTGATTTGACTTTCCAGTCTAGCAAAGAAGGCAGAATTTTGCTGAAAAACTGAATTTTAAATCAAAATTGATTTAAGTGTAAACAATAATGTAAAGATTTCATCAAAGAGTGATAATGTACACCTAAAATTTTAGTACCCAGGAAGCAGTGAATGTTTGACTTTTACATATATAAGGTAAACCTAGCCACCATAGTGAGATTTGTGTCAACATAGGCTAGATTGTGACTTCTATCTCAAGTACAGCAACAACAACAAGAAAAATACTCAAATATTCATAGTCAAATATCACTTAAGCCTGGTATGACAATTGTCAGCATAGTCAAATAAACAGAGGTACAATAGAGGCCTTCATATTCTAGAAGGAACCAAAATCTGGATAACTGGGCTTCAGACCTATCCAAAAAGAGGTAACTAATGCAAGAAGGAAATCTAGTAAACCACACAGATCTACTCTGGTCATAAATCATAAAATCACTAACCATCATTTCCTAGAACAACATAATTTAAAACTATAGTCTAAATGCCCTTACACAAATAAATAACTATAGCAATAAACCCTGATTGAAGAGCCTTCTCTTTGAAACAGATATCATCACAGGAAATCACAATTTGTTCAAATGGAGACAACAATATGTCATGCAATGCACAGGTCCAGTGGAAATATTTATTGTGCAACGCTGTATGAATGGTTATGCAACTAATACAGAAGAAGTATCTGAAAGAATGTAAGAGTAGTGGACAAAGAAGTGTGTTGAAAGATATTGTCTTCTGAAATAATAGAGAAGTTGCATTAAAAATACATAAAATTATGTTGTGTAAAAATGATCTGAACAATGACAAGAAAAATGATTATGCTATCATAGCAGAGGAAAATTTTATTGTTTTCCAATCCCAGACAAAAACTGAGGACAATTTTTACAAGCATAAGTTCCCTAATTGATGATCCAATACCAAGATATCAGCTGAAAATTCATATATAATAAGATACAGAAAATATGTCCCATATTAATATATTTATATGAATATATATGGAATAATTATATATATACACATATATATGTGTGTATTTATATATATTTATATATAATATAAGAAGACAAAGTCATTAATTTGAGATAAAGTAAGTGGGTAGACAACAGAGAAGGTTCAGGGAGAAAAATTAAGTCTGAGGATGGTATAATTATATTTTAATATAAGGAAAAATTTATGAAAATAGGCCTGATATGTAATGAACATAATTAAGTATTTACATTTGAGTGGAAAGAGTTTGTCTAATACAACACAATGCTGTACTTCAAATTTACATCCAGGACCAAGTGATATTTTTTCCAAAATTAATTTTAATCTTCTCAGTAATAATTATGTAATTGTTCTCTTTGTTGTACTTTATTATTATATTTTAGTAAATGATTTCATGATTCTTTCAGCAATTTTCAAAATTAGTTTAATTGAGTGTCTCCAAAACTCATTCTTATTTCTTCTCTACCTCTCTTTTGTGTGTAATGTCAATCAGTAGTTCTACTGTGAAAGAAAATGCAGCAAGAAGAAATAGATCCAGAATGAGAATAAGTGAGTAATGTGAGGAAACTGAAAATCTAACAGAAGAAAAAGTCAAAAAAAGAACAATAGCTTTGCTTCCTCAAACATGTTAAGTTTTATTTGCGTTGGAAGTTTCTGCCTCGGTTTTTCTTAACTTCTAGGCAGGCTGTAGTCTCAGGTGAGCGGCCAGAGCGAGAGGAGACTGTGAAAATGCAATGTGTCCTTGGATACAATCTATTGTGTCAACATTCTGTTTCTTTTTATTCAGTGAACTTGATATTCATAGTTAGTGTGGTTGATTTTATCCCACAAACATGAAGCAAATAAGTCCTTATGTCTTCTCATCATTTGGATAAGTATAAAATGAAATATGTATATGAGGAAAGGTGGAAGAAATTAAAAGACATTGATTTTTGTGTTGTTTAAAATAAACAGATGAGGAGGTGTGGTACAGACTTTATTTCAAATTTGGTAGAATCTGATGAAATATTAACACTATTTTGTGATTACATAGAGACACAAGAAATGATTTCAGTTCGTATTTCATAAAGGTATTAGAAAAAGAAATTATGAATTTAGGTGGTGCATATGCTTATACTCAAAGAAGACAGAAAATATCCAATTAACATTTGCACCAAATAATAAAGAGGAAAAATGGAAAAAATTAAAGAGCTGTTCTGATATGACCTCAAATTGAATGGATGAGGCAAATTGCCTAGGATTGAACTGAAAGCACAGCATACTGGGAACCACTGAAGATGGGGTTTCTGACATGATTTATCACTTAACTGAAGATAATGAATATTTACTTTTAAGACTCTCATGATCAATTCATCTTTATCCTGAGAAAATCACAGTCTGTGATTAAGAAAACTCATATTTTTAGACAACGTAATGCAATCAAAATGTAGATATTAAATTTGGAATAACAAAATACAGTGATTTATCAAAATGTAAGGTAGCAAGTTGACAATAGGTATTTTATGGAAAAAGATTTTGAGAATCATGAGATAAAAATAATTTTTACAGTATTATTTAGGCAGTGCCCCAGTAAAACATGTGGATCTTTCTGCAAAGGGGATATACAACAAATTTTGCAGGTAAACTTGGGAAGGATGGGAATATACCACCTGTGGGAAAGGATTAGAGGCAGAGAATATACGGAATACAGACTGGAATTTGGAGGTATTTGGGAGGTACACTTGAAATCTAGTACTGTAGAAACTCCCTGCCATTCACAAGAGTGAACCTACTGAAAAATCCTAAAAATGGGGAGGATGGAATCTATATTGGCCATCTTCTATAACCAGGAAAGGCTTACAGTAGTAGGACTGGGACAACAACTAAGCCACAAAAGCTTCGACCTACAAATTGTTCTGCCTTCAAGATGTACTGGGCCAATCGACAGGCAGAACTTCAAAACGAGAGCTGTAACAGATGATTGACATTGCAGGGATGGCCAGGATTCAGACTCTGGACATCCCATAGACGATTCATAATGAAGTTTGGCTTTATTCATAGATGAGTGTCTAGTCTAATCTTCATCAGAGAAGCTACCTCTTGTAGGTGATGGGAGCAGTAAGAGAGTGCCATGGCCAAACATCTGGTGGGGGTTAGAAATCAAGGGGTAAGACAACAGAGACACATTGTGGGGAATAAAAAGTCGAAGGCAGTAGGAGACATGCCTCATGGAGTCAACTTTCCAGGACACATAGTGGGTCACAGAGACTGAAGCACTTGTCAGGGAACTTGCATGTTTCTGTGGTAGGTCCGCCACATATATTTTAAGAAGGTAAGGCAACATATTCTTGTAGTACTCCTACACGTTGAAGTGGTAGTTTTCTGACACATGTACCTGCCCTATGGGCCCTGTTACATGGTGTGTTCTGATTTTCTTTTTTTAAGAAAATCAGGATAGGAGCATAGGTGGATCTGAAAGAAAGGGTAGATGGTGAAGAATTTGGAGTAGTGGAGGGAGGGGAGCCTGCCTTCTGGATGTATAGTCCACAGGGCAAAAATGAAATTGAAGAAAATTAAAAAATAGAAAGCAAGATCTGTAATAAAAAAAAAACCTCTATGTCATCTTCCTTTGAAAAGTAGAGCTCAATTCAGGTGAATCATAGACCTATGGATTTACAACAAAAATGTTTGAGAAACTATCCCTGAAATTTTAAAAAACATGGACACTGGATTTAGGAAATTTTTTCACGGGAATCACCAATTAGTTATTACATTGTCTTACACAGGACAGAGAGGCAGGGGAGGAGAGGTAATGTTTATAAACATGTAGATATTTGGGATTTGAAGGCATACATTGGAAAAAGAGCATAAGCTTTAAGAATTATGAAGAAATCCTTAGTAACATTAATGAAAATATACACATCAAGTATTAACAAATAATACTTTTTACAAAGGAGTATAGATAATAATGAAATAAATATAACAATTGATTTCATTCCTTTTGGAAATATAACTAATCTCAAAGCAAACCATAATGATCATATTGCTAAGTTTCTGTGCACTATGGCTTTCTTTGTTGATACTAGTCCTTAGCATCAAGCCAAGAAATACAGCAACGAGTACTGATAAACAGAAGAAGTCAGTGAGTCATCCATTTGGTTAGAACAGGTCAATAGACGGAGGTATATCGTCTTATATAATTGGATTATAAAGTGGAACCTCCATCATTCTTATTCTTTCGTAACAGAAAACAAAAGATCATGAAGAAATAATGAACAGTAGTGTGTGACCCTTTTACTCTTACTTTCAAAATTCTACAATTTCGGTGAATACACCCATTCTATGAAGTTCACAAAGCTGAAGATTGCTTCTTGGGACACAGTGGCAAGTTTGCATGGAAGAAAGGCTAGCTGTGTTATATGGGCCAAATGCTGTGAATGTGATTTTACAGAATGTCTAAAGATTTCAACTTTCAATCAATTCTTCACGACTTTTTTTTCCACTTATTGAAAGAGTGGATTATCTTCAACATATTCAGTAAGGTGTTTTTTTTGTTTTAGAAAATAATCCTTCAAGATTTCATAATAGGGAAATTATTATCTCAGATGTCTCACATCTCCATACCAAGCTTGTCGACAACCCCACACAAAACAAATCCCTTTCAAAATATCATTTATTTTAGTTTTATTTTGTGACCCTATGAATCTAATCAGAGTTACATGTGTGACCATGGCTTTGTAACTAACTCTTATACACTAATGGCCTCACCAGTTGGAATAAAGGGAAATGTTAGAGCTCACCCTATTGAAAATCCATACTGATAAAAGGACCCTAGTTCAGGAAGAATGGGAAACAACTCAAGTCAATGTTGTCATCTCTTCAGGCAAATATTCTAACTCTGAATATAATGAACAGCTCACCAGTTGGACCTAATCATATTAAAATGCATTTGAACATATAAAGGTACCATGATTGTTTTATTTCATTGAATTCGACAGGCATATGTACTATCTCACTGAAAAATATTTGTCATGTTTCAATTTATAAATGCTACTAGGGATTTATTTATACATTCTTAATGCATAAGCTGTTATATATGATGATTTGAGATATCTTCTTCAAATGTATGAATTTTCTTTTAACCATTTCATCCTTGTATCTCAAAGGTCCAAATATCTAAAATTTGATAAGCTTTACCTCTCTCCCTCTGATTCTCTTGTCTTCATAAGGCAATGCATACACTCAATGATTTGTCCCTAAAGAATCTTCCTTACTCCAATACCCAAATTTTAAAGCTTCTTCTTACCAGTTATCCTAAATTTCTCCTGTTTCATCTCTTAAATATAAGAATCTCTGACTTTCCTGCATGTAGTTCTATATTATTCTGGAAAATGACTTAGAAAGGTCTGAATACAGCTCTTCAGATTTTCTAAATACAAGTAAATTGTGATGAATAAAAATTTTGACAATTTTTTATCCAAAACCACATGCAATGTGTATTCCCAGCAACATCCCCCTTCACTTTTTCAGTAAACAGTGTGTGTTTATTATTCCTAAATTAGTACATATATTTCAACATCAGTACACTACAAAGCTATGATTTTGTAAAGAAATCTATGGTTTAACCACACCAAGATTAATCAAACATGATGATTATGAAAAGTAAATATTTTAAATTTTTGAATAAGTTATGAATATCTTCTGATTTTCCAACCTCATGCTGTTCCTTTGACTTTGAATTCCTGTATCATCAAATTCAATGATCATCATCTATTAAGATTGAAGTCAGAATACATTTATTTTATTATTTCGTACTTCTCTCATCTTCCCACTTAGGTATAACAGTAAAGGGTCCTTGACATTCCCAAGTGTTTTTGCTGGAGTAGAACATGGGTTATTTCAATTTACTACTTAACATATATGTCTCAGTGCCCCTAATATCTAAAGAGTGATCAGGTTTTGCTTTCTTCTCTACAGCCTTTTTAAAATCCTAGGCTAAAGCAACATTTCATTAGTGATTTCGCAAAGAGAAGTTTTTATATGTCCAATGTCCATGTTCTTACATCTTATTATGACTATGATTTTAGCTGCTGTTTTTGAAAATATAGATCCATGGTTTATCTGGACCAGCATACATTGGAAAAAAACTTTGGAATATTTGTTTATAGATCTTTATTCTATGTAAAAAATTTGTTTATGACCAGAGATATTTTATCTCATGCTCATCAAAATGATTTGCTTGGAAAATATACTATAAAATTCTCTTTAAAATAAAATTAATTGATATATTTTTATTATTCACAAATCAATATCTACATTTAGGTTCCATTGCATTATAAAACAGATATGAACTCTTTTTAAAACATACTGAATTTTAAACACTATTAAGTTGAATCAAACATGAGAGTCTGAAAAGACAATACTCTATATTTAGGTTGAATAATGAATCATTTCAGAGGCCTCAATGTCAACAGAAATCTGTGGCTTTGGCTCCGTGTACAATCCTAAGCAATTTGCTTTATTTATTCAGTTAAAGGTTAAATCAGCACAGCTTTTTAAATCCTTCCTTGTTCCTTCTTCATAACTCTTCTTTATGTCATCACTGCTCCATAAATTTCTTTGTTGATGCATAACTACAAACAGATATGTAAATTCAATTATTAATCTCATTACTGAGAAGATTTTTAGTACACTAAATGCATTCACTTATTTACTGATATTTCTCCATAATCACAATGATATTAGTTCAGCAAAATTTCACAACAGTGAAATTTAAAAGCTAGTTAATTTAAAAAATAAAAAAATTCAATGTGTTTCCATTTCTTTCCCATTTTTAAATATTTTTTTTTAAAATTTCAGTTCCTGCTAGTTTTAAAAGTGAGGATCTCTAAAGAGTCATTTTGATCTTTCTTGCAGAATTCAACTAAGCATAGTAACTATGAATTCTAAGTTCACTGAGCTTTAAAATACCCAGAATATTGATGTAAAATGTTCATACCAAGGTCATACTGAATCCTCAGAGCCTTCTCTTTCTCTCATGGATGACCTTATACTAATACTTGGATCAAACAAGAAGAACAGACAACATCTTCCAAGGCAAATATAACTTTAAGCACATGAAGAAGCAAAGTGTGTTGTTTAACCTCTGTTTCTTGATGTTTCTTTTGTACTTTTCCTATTTAATCAACCTGGTTTTCCACATGCGTTTCTGTTTCTCCCTATTTCTGAATTTAACCTTTCACAAAATATCTATAGGAAAACTCCATGGTCAAACTCCAGAGAGTTGTGGTAGTTTTGGAGAGATTCTTTTAAAACTATGTATGAAAGTATATTTAAAAACTCTGAAAGCACTTAATGAAGAATGATATTGTGTCAATTTCAAAAAGGAGCACAATCACACAATTAATAATGAGATGAATTAAAATAAAACATGGTCAACTAAAATATTGTCAATAATGTAAAATATTTATCCCCAATACTGTTCACTATTAGGAAGAATATTCTTGCTAAATTGGCAAATATCAAATTATGTGCTTCATAAAATAGATGCTGTTTTAATGCACAATATAAGGTTTCATTTGAAAAAGAAATACATCACAGGTCTCCCATCATTCTTCCATCCATTCTCTCCCAGCAGGAGCTCCTCACATGACACTATTCCAAGAATATATGCTATTTTTCTTTGGTGTTTATTGTCACATAAACAGACATGCACACACACATACAAACGCACACACATATGTATATATATAATTTTATATGTTCCAACTTCAGATTCTGTTTTTTGTTGTTTGGGTATATATGGTTACACAATTGATAACTGAAGATATGTGTGATCTACTAGGGAAAATGGAAATGGTTGGGAGAGAGTACCCCATCTGTTCAGCTGTAGAGGAAGGGACAAGACCAGAAGATTGGACTTGGAGGAATGGAGCAACTGATAATATCTGCATTTGACATACACGCCTGATCACTCTGCACTAGACACCAGTCAGGGAGCTCTTCTCTGAAATAAGCTTGGTATCCAATTCTCAGCAGTTCTTAGTCTCTTCCAGATCATTTTCTATGTTTAGGACAGCTTGAAATAATTTCCATCCATATTTACATGCTTATTTCTATCACCATTGTTACAGTCTTGATTGTAAGGTTTGTTTATATGACAGACTATATGACTGCAGACATTCTGTTATTTTGGCTTTTAGAATCTTTCTAGTTTATTCTCCTGAAATAGTCTGTGTGCCTTAGATGGAGGAGCTCTATTGTTGATATATCTATTGGGGCTGGGTTACTTATTATCTATTTATCTGTGCGTTGTGTTCATTCGTGGGTTATTGTCATGGTGTTTGTTTGCTATAAAGAAAAGTGTCCTTACTGCAGGGTGATAGCTATACAAATCTTGGCAGAAAAATATTTAGAATGTATAATGGAATTAGGCTGATCTAGTAAAATGACGGGAGTCGGCAATTTTTATGAACCATAATCTTAATAGATCTTGGTGGTTTAATAGACTTCCAGTACCAGATATGATTTTCCCTCGTGCTGAGGGCCCTATGATCCAATTAGACAGTTGTGTTTGCAACCAAAATGTGAATGTCAATCAGCGCTCCATTCTATAATTCTTGTCATGTTGGTAATTCTTATGATTCATAAATCTTGAAGTGGGTAGAGTGGATAATTCCTGCCATCCCTTGTTAGCATTGATAGAATTTTCTGAAAGCATCGATACTAGACTACATGAAAGAAGCTTTTATGTCAAAGCCAGCTAGAATGATCTGTGTCCTGTGTCTTAGTGTGCACTATCTTCAGAAATGAAGGCCATGAAACAAAACAAAACAATAATAGGAATAGATTCTGGAGTCACTTGGCTTAATGTGTCCAAGCACTTAAAAGGAAGTGTTCTGTGTATGATATTCAATTTTTTATTAGTCTATTTTTCTTGTGGGACTCTTTGTTAGTCCTACTGGGTGACTTCCTATAAAATACACAAACACGCACAAAAACACACACACACACACACACACACACACACACACACACACACATATATACAGTGAAAATATTTAAATAGAATGGACAGATAGATAAATGATAGTGTGTGTGTGTATATATATATGTACACAGACATATATATGTATATATATAAATATACATTTATTTATATATAAATATATATATACATTCATGTTTTATATAACTAAGTATAAAATTAATGATTTCTTGAGGCCTTATCAAAAATTGTTGGTATAAGCTTTCGATCCTTCTACTCGGTTATTGACCCAATTGGAAGTACTTTCCCATTATTCCATTTCCAAACTCATTTCATCTTTAATCTGTTATCCTACATTCTCCTAACAGCCTACAATCCTTTTATATTTTTCTGGTTTTTGTAGTTACTCCATGTTACATATTCAAGTATGAGGATACAGAGATAGGAACAACACAAATGAAAGAACATGCTCTGATTATCTTTCTGTATCTAGTTTACCACATTCTATACAATCTTTTCTCATTTCATCCATTTACTGAAATTCTATTCACTTCCTATTCACATCCTTGTTGAATGTTTCCTTGGCTGTGAAGAAACTTTATAACATTTTGTTAATCTGATCAATTTTTGAACTGAATTCTTTTGAAAATGGAGTCTTGTGCAAGAAGTTCTTCACATATATTCTGTAGGCTAATTTGCATGTTCTCTTCATTATTATCTCAGTGTTTCAGATTTCATGTTTATGTCTTTGATCCATTTGGATTTAATTTTTGTGCAATGTGATTGCTGTAAGTCTACTTGTGTACTTTCATTCCTCTCACACAAACATCCAATTTTTCCTTAACCAATTGTTGAAGATATTTTTTTTTCGCAGCTTGTTTTTGGCATATTTGCCAATTATTTTTAGAAGAAAAAAATATTTACTTCAACAAGGCAGCTTCATTTTATTTAAAAATATTCCTTTTAATGACTTTTAACATTTTTGATGTAGTGTCATTATTTTGCTTTGAATCCTGGTAATGACAGGGGAATTAAGACTGGTAGCAGGTGACAATCCTGAAATGTCAATTGTCCTTCACAGTAGAACAGTTATTGTGATTCAAAGTCAAACTACTGCTGGAGAAACAAGTCAATGAATAAAGCACCTTCTAAGGATGGCAGAAATTGAATAAAATAGACTGTATAAAAAAGTCTGAATCTCAGATGACAGATACAAGGCAGAATTCAGTACTTTTCCAGTAGTGAAATTTAAACGTACACTTTTTACAACTATGTTTTCTGGTACTTTCAATTTTTTTTAAATGTGGATGATAAGCGATTTAAACATCATTTTTTTGTATATAATTGTGGATTTTTTAAAATTTGCCTGTGTAAGAGTCTAGCATTTTTTAAAGTGAAATACTATTAAATTACTTTCTACATGCTCTTTTCTCTATCCTGCCATTCCTGTCCATCAAAGTTCTCTCTTATATCCATCTTACTCTCTAGTTGGTACCCTGTTTTTAATGGTTGTTACTGTTACATATATATACATAATGCCTATGCATGTGTATATAAAATATTTGCATACAACCTGGTGAATCTCTTTTTGTTGTTTGTATGTATTGCTTCAGTGTTGTTTACCTAATATGGCTGATTGATAAAAGACCACCAGACTCCGGATTGGGGTGTTCACAGCAAAAAAAAAATATGCTGTGGCAAATTTATTGAGAGTATTAAGAGTTTTTATGCCTTTACATAAGCATATCATAGTGACAATTGCTAGGATCAATACATTGATTGTTTCCAAATGCAGTGACATCTGCAAGCTTTACAGAGTATACAAAATTAATTCCAAATGTTCTGTCTAGCTTTTCTTCACTAGTAAGTGTACATTCAGAGAAATGCAAAATGACATGAAATGTTTTCCTACCTGAATAAAATGTAGCTCTTTCTCTCATGAACTGTAAGCACAAAGTATCCACAGGAGCCATTGGTTCTTATCTGAGAAACTTACAATATATTCATCTGAAGCATCTGGGTGAGGTCATGTACATGGTTCGTAGCAATTTCATGGATTGTTTCAGGAAAAAATGCCCCTGAGAATATCCATGTCTCTTTAGGATTTTTAAAACTCTCTTCTAAATACATTGTATGTAGAAGAATATCTGACAGGATTTCACCTTAGTTCACTTGTTCAAAGGTATCTTTATCTCCAGTATTGTCTTCAAACCCATCATTGATATGCGTTTATCATAATATTGGAACAAAATATCATTCATATATCTGAAGTGTCATGCAAATTTATCAACAAATGACAACCTTATTTTAATCTCAGATACTGCCTAATTCTATTCAGAAAAACAAAATTTACATTTTTACATTTCTTCTCTTCCACATCACTCATACAATACCCAACTGCATCCATTTCCCACATTCTCTCTCTCAATCAATGAGGCTATTTGACTTTTGTCTTTCAAGTTTTCTCTTCATCACCTTTAGTGGTTCATATTGTGAACATATACAAAAGCACTAACAACTTGAAAAATCAGGATTCTCTCTGTCCTTACATTACATTTTATGAAAAAAATTCCTTATTTTTACATTCTGTGATTTTCCCAACTTTTTTACCACCTCTTTTTCTTCCTTTAGTATAAACAAAAAAGTATTTTGGACAATATAAGCATCTTTTTCTTTTTTAAATTTCACTCTTTTTTGGACAGCATTTTCTTAAACAAGTAGCAGAAATAAAAGTATTCATATAGGAACAAGCAGATCCATCAGGTTTGTTCTTCTCCTGAGTAAATGGTAAACCCAAAGCAAGCTAAAATAGCCCTGCTCTTATCTGACATGTCTCTATTATAAAAATTTTCTTCTAAGTCTCCTGTGAATACACTTGAGGAAACAGAGTGCCATTCACTTTCTCTCTTCTCTTGAATTTTACCAATAAGCTTTCGCTCCATGTTGTTTTTCCATTCTATGTCAGGTATGTTTCCTCACATGTGTTTAGCCAAGATCAAATTATGAACCTTGTGAATCTCAATATCTCAATGTAACAATATTATCATAATACATATCTACACTGATTATGCTCATATGATCTTCCTAAATATTTATGTACTTAGAGAGGCGATTTTATGAGTAATGAGTAATTATATGAGTGTCATGAAGTGGGGTTTATTCAATGTCTTCAGACAGCAGATGGATTATTCCAAAGATTAAAGAAACGAATAACTAGAGAAAATATGAAGATATTTTGGAGCAGTCTTGTATTTTAATGGAGAGACAAGTATTTGGCTCTGCACAAACTGAATTTACCATGAATTTGAAGTGTATTTGAGTTTAATGGAACACTTTTCTACACTTGATGAGTTCCATTTGAGAACAGGTAAACTCAAGGACTTGAAAAGCCACATTGAACCATTGTATGTTAGTTTCTTTCCTGGAAAATTCAAACAATGAAACCTATAGTTCACATAAGGGGAATAAAGAAAGTATTATAGACTAAAGCATACAGATTTCAGGAAGAAAAAATGTACTATTTCCTGAAAAAAGATCTACATTTTTCACAAGTCATATTTTCAAAAAAAGCATGAACACCAGGATTCGTATGTCATACACTACAATTTAGTCACCGATACAGAAAATTTGGTTTAAAAATATTAAAGTTTCAGGTGTATTGTTGTATTAATGTTGTTTTGTCATAAGTTAAATTCGTAAAAACTATCACTAAAAACCTTATGTTTTAAAGGATAGGTCTCATTTGAAATTTCTTGGGTACGATTGTTAGGGCTATATCACTCTTTAGCTAGAATTTATAGGAAATCCTTTTTAATCTATAAAAACGAACTCTTATCAGTCTAGTACAAGCCTATTCAGAAACAATATAGTTTAAATATACTTTTCAGGAGATTTAGCAATTTGTTTTTTTCATTTTCAACCTAATAAAATATGTCTACTCAAAAGGTACCATGAAATGCAATTATAATTTGAATTTCATTTATGATTCTATAATACGTTAGATTAAATTGAGGCTCATCCTGCAGCCAACAAAAGTTTTCAAAGACTCCACTGACTCTTTGACCATGGTTATTATGTTCCTTAATTATGCACATTTTGGTATCTTCCAAAAAAATCAATTTAAAGACACTGTTGGGTACACAGTGAAGCAAATTTAATTCTTTTACTCAAAAGTATAGATTTCCTAAAATGTCTATAGGTCAATTTCTGAAAGCATGCAAGGAAAATTATAAGTAAAAGCTTTATGGCTTCTATCAATATTTTTTCTCAAAGTGAGTGGCCTCTTCTGTATTTATTGGATCATGAGACTTATGGCATCTGAAATCAATTAATTAATTGATTTAATTAATTAAATTAATTAAATGGCTCTTATATTCTGTTTCTAAGATTGAAAGAAAGCTTTCATTAATTTCTTTAAAAAGCTGATGCATATTTAAAAATGTATAACACATTAGCATATTTCTAACACATGTGATTTCTGGGAAGATTACCACTGATTAGATACTATCAAATGACTGCAACTATCACACCATGATGCATATTATTTTGCCTATGCTGTCCATTGTTACGAGTAACTCATCTTGCAGTTAACCGTACAATGCTTCCCTTAGGTATATGTTACTTCAAGACTGATAATTCACATATTTGAAATACCAAACAGAAAAATATGCAAAATCCACTGGGAATTTACAGCATAGAGATTTAAGGCAGAAAATATATATTCAAGAAGGATGACACTCTTCTGTCAAATATGTGACTCTAGTAATACTGAGGATTATTTCAATTTACTTTATCCATTCATCAGTATAATTTCCAGATCTCTATGGCACTTTCAACTCAGTTATTATATTATGTCCTGTGACATATATTTAAACCAATTTATTAAACAAATTACCAAATAATTTTATTCTTTTGGTTGCTTTTTGGAAAAAATCATTTTTCCTTATTCAATATTTACTTACAGAATCCAGATATATTAATACAGAGCAAGGCATCAGTGGATTGCAGATACAATCAGAAGGATATTCAAATTAATAATTACAAGTTTGATTTTCTTATTTCTCTAATGTTAGAAATTCCAAAGTGTCACATTTTGACCCTTCCTTTTACTCTATTTGAAATGTTTTAAATCCAAATGAATTTGATGCCCTTGGGAATCATTAGTTATTATTGTTTTTGTTATGTGTTGTTGTTGTTGTTATTTTTAGTTTGAAATCCTCAGTGGTTAGCATTCTCAAAATATTTTATAAAAAACTGCGTATGGAGTAGAATTTAAACAATTGCCTCCTCCACCCAAACACTCTTTGGTACTGGTTCAGCAGTCAAAAGGCTAATTACAAAGTGCTTGCCTTCTTCTACTCACAGAGCCTCAATCCTATTTCATATATGATTTCAATTACCAAAAAAGAAATCTATGAATAAAAACAGACATGACATACTCTTACAGATAACACTTTCATGCAAAATGTTTCTATAAAAATAATTTACTTCTTTATCTTCTGGCATCTGTGGGGTTTTTGTTGCCTCATAGATGGAAGATAGGGATCCCCTAAACTTGTGAATAAAGTGTGTGTCAAATCAAGTTTTTTTGTCCTCACTTTAGTCCAAGTGTACATGAACTTGTTCAGTACTTTTTCCCTATTATGGCTCTACGAACTGAAAATAATTTGCATGTGTTTACAGCCAATATTGAACTTCTTCTAGCAATGCATAGGTTTGAAAGGAAAATAACCCATATGTCTTTGACAAAAATTTGGTTTGAAGGGAGAAGTGAATACAGGAAACATTAGGTCATAATTTATTAGCCTGTAATTAAATATAAACTTTTTCTTATATATTGCTACTTCAGTTAAACTTGTTTTATAAGGATTTTCTGTAAAGTTTTTGTGTGTTCTTAAACATTCACAAGGTATCTATCGCTGTACTTTATAACTGACCTATATATATGAAATAATATAAAACACTGCATTCCCATATTAGTATTCTGTGATTTGGAAAAGGTGTGTCTGTAGCTCTGTCTCTGTCTTTCTGTGTATCTCTCTGTCTCCATGTCTGTCTTTCTGTGTCTTTCTCTTTCTCATTCTCTTTCTCACTCTCACTCTGTCTTCTCTTTCATTCATGTAATTATTACTCAATGGTTACTCAGTTTTATGGTTTCAATTAATACCTTGTTATTTAGCTAAGATCTGCCAAATCTTTCACATCTCCTATGTATCAGGACTCCCTTGGTTGGTTCCGACCAACACCAAACAATCTATATAATATCCATATTTGAGAAAGTTTTCATCATTCCTCTGCATTTTAAATTATTATTCTTATTCCTTTCTTTGAGAATTAATCCATACCAAAATTTTAAGAGACGCACAAACATTGAATTTTGCTTCTTTGTTTCCTTGTAACCCCAGATTAACAATAATCTTACCACATAACCTTTTCGTTGGCTTCATTAGACTTCCTTGTTTGCTTTTTCCAGTACTCATACCATTCTAATACACATAACTCTTTGTTGGCAAGCAGGAAACACTAGGATCTAGCAGGCAGGACCTTTTTGTAAATAACCTTGTGAAAATTAACTGTCCTTTTTAAGTAAAAATATCTCTGAGAACCTCCATGTCTCTTTGAATATTTTTAATTTCTCTTCTAAATAAACTGCAATTAGACGTACATCAGTCATGAATTCTCTTCAATTCACCTCTGCTGTTGTCTTACAATTGTTGTAAATTGTTTTAGAATCCATGGTTAATATGCTGATTTCACAACAAGTTAGCCAAATATCATTTATATATCTGAACTGCTTTGCAAATATGTTAACACATGACTTCAAAGATTTTACCTCAGATATTGCAGATTTTTCTCAGATGGGCAACGTATTTGTTTTTCTTTACATATATCCTCTTCTACAGCACTCAGGGAAAAACCACCTGCTGCCATTTCCTACTTTCTCACAACCTGGCAATGAGGATAGTGGATTTTTATCTTCAAGGTTTCTCTTCATTCTCTTTTACTGTCAGTTACTCTGTAAATAGTGTGGTCATATAAGGCACACATACTGTAGTAAAACTCTCTTGTCCACCTCAATTTTTATGTCATTATGATACTCTATAATGTATTTTTGAATATTTTCCTTATGGTTGCATTCTTTTATTTATCCTTTGCTTTACCATTCCTTTTTCATTCCTAGTGTCAAGTAATATATCTCAGTATCCTCATGATTTGCCCATCATGATTTTGCACATATTATAAAGTTTATATTGACTTAGGCAAAATGAATTAAATTAATTTAACTTTCCACAGCACTCCACTCAAGTTCTGTATTTCACATTCTCACAGTCATTCTACAAATCTCTTTCATTTCTTCTTTAAACATTTCCCCATTCATGCAGTTCAAAGGTAGAATTACTCAATATTACTTTTCCTTTTATTACATGATGTTATGGGAGTAATTAGCACTAGGAACTCTAAGAACTTTTCTTATATCTACAGTAACTATTTGTTTTTACAGACAAATTTTTAAGACTTGATCTATTGTCCATTCTCATTTTTCATATACAAAGACATGTGGAAGACAGTAGGCCAGAACACATTTCTTGTTTTGCTTCCACCCACAAATTGCCAAGTTCGTCCTTGAAACAAACCAATATTAAATGTGTTCATGTACCATCTCCCTGTTGTATACCATAAAATGGACATTTTATGTAGTTAATATATTAAAGTAAATCATGAAATAAAAACATAATAGAAAACATTAATGCAAGACATTAATTCCAATATGTGAAACTTTTTTAATTTTACTCAAACATTAATTAACATTATAGAATTAAGGGACAGCTGGGGTGGAGGATAACAAGGAAAGAGGCCTTTTAATGATAGCCAGATAAACACTAATGAAATCACAGAGACTGTTGAGAAGTCACAGTGCCTTCCCAGAAATGAACCTAATGGTATCCCAGTGCATAGAGAGTAAGCAGACACAAGGCTGTAGTAGACAGACAATACAAAATTAACTCAATGGCATTTTTGTTTGTTTGTTATTGTGGGGGCAGAGCTGTCTGGAGAAGGCTTTAGCAAACTGCTACATGAACCGAGAAGAATGTGACTCTGTATACACAGTTTCTGGTAGCAGGGAGAAGCCTTTACAGGGTGACCTTAGTTTCCATTTCCCCCAATGGAAGAGGGACCTATTGAAGCCCTAGAAATGGCCATTAGGGTCATTACAAAGGTCTGCAGGCAGAGTTAGTTATTCTCCCACCTGAACCTCCTAGGAAAGGCTTTTTATTGAGTAGATCAAGAGGGATAGGAAAGAAAAAAATAATATTTTGACAAAAAAGGTCTTCAAAAATTATATTTATGAATTGGTCCCATGGAGACAATGATGATACAATTAGTTTTGATATTTGTATAACCCAGGAGACTGCAAATAAATATTTATATTATGTGAAATGGGATAAAATACATTATGTTGAGTCATCTGCAGCTGTGAACAGAAGTCTGTCATTAATATTTGTAATATCACATCTGGTGTAAAGTTCTTTCACTCATTTTTTTGGAAGAAATTTTTATGTGATATCCACAGTTAAAATACACCCTGTTGCATAAGAAAAGGATAAAATTTATTATCATAGTACTCCTGCTGTGGCTGCTCAGCAAAGAAGAATAAGGAGACATATTCATATGGAGAAACCTTTCCAGACCTCAGGAGAGGAAACTACTCTCATGGCCAATGCCATACTCAATAATAGAACCTCAAACATCAGAGCTCAGTTGTTTTGTTGATTCCGAACTACCCAGGTGCAGATAATAAGAAATCAAATATGCTCTATAGAAATTCAAAACCTACAGAAAATGCAAAACACCAAGACCTAGGCAGACACTCACCCAACTTTGCACAAAATAATTATTTTATACATGACTAAAAATAATCTTGTACAAGATATTCCACACTCAGAAAAACCCGAAGGTGAGATGTCATGATGCCACTTTCCTAATTTTCATGAATGAAAGAAACAATATATTTTCTCCTTTACAGAAAGAAGTAGACAAACTTTTTTCAGTATTTTTAAACATAGCTAAGCCAGCTGCATCCATAGACGAACAAACATCCTTTTAAGCCCAATAAACCCAAATATAATTTGCTTCTTTGAACTTGATATTTTGAACTGTGCATTCTAACGCTAAGCCTTCATTTTAGTTGCCTCATTTACACTGCCTTGAGAATATTTTGAGTATTTTTGCTTTTATCTAAAATGTACAAACCTCATTTCAGTAAATCAGACCCACAGACAGCTCCTCACTATAACCTTGATAAACTTATCTTACTGCCTAACTTTCTAACTCTTAACTTTCACTTATGTTACTGACTTTTCCTTTTCCTCTACCTCATCCAGCCCACTTCTATCATCTTTTTACCCTCTTTACTTTTAATTGTTTTTATTTCATGTTATGACACAAAAAAATACATTCCATGTGGCAATTTGATACCTGCCCATGATTACTCTTTGTTCTTTTTGGTCCTCTTTCTTACCCTCCTCACTTAACACACATTTATTTCTTGCTTATCCCCTTTTCAACTCCAAAATATCTTGCTTCTGCTTTTCTGTTGATTTTTTTTCATATCTTGCTTGTATTTATCCCTCTTCTTATTGTGCATCTTTTCCTGGTCTCTCATAGCCCACTTTGTACATTAAGGTACTACATTAAAAAGATGAGAATACACAAGAATCTTCATGTACACTAATACTTGATTGTGACATAGAGACAAATATGACAGCTAGGTGAAATATTAATCAAAGATGACATATATATATATATATATATATATATATATATATATATATATATATATATATATATATATATATTATATTCAGGCTTTTCTGTTGTTTAGGAATTAATGTTCATTTAATTCAAGGATTTATAAGATGGAATATGTGAATAGGATTGTATTGAAACTTAAAAACCAAAGAAGTCATAGGCTTCTGTTACTACTTTCATTGTAGGGTATTTATTATGTTCAATAAAGTCAGCTCACCACCTAATAGAAACAACAGAAATCAAAGATAAGGAAGAAGCATGAATTGAAGAAGACAAAAGAATTATCATTACACCAAGCTGAACATCACAGTTAACAAATGAAATGTGATTTGTCTTTCCAATCTACCAAATAAGGCAGTTTTGCTGAAAAACTAAATTTTTAATCAAATTTTATTTAAGTATAAATGATAATGTAAAGATTTCAGCAAAGAGTGATTGTGTTCACCTAAAATCCTAGTACCAGGAATCATTGACTGTTTGACTTTTACACATTTAAGGTAAACCTGGACACCATAGTGAGAATTCTGCCAATATAGGCTAGAATGTGACTTCTCTCTTAAGTACAGTAACAACAACAAGAAAAATACCCAAATATTCATGGTCAAATATCACTTAAACCTGCAGTAACAATTGTCAGCATAGTCAAATAAACAGAGTTGCAATAGAGGCCTTCATATACTAGCAGTAACCAACATCTGGATAGCAGGGCTTAAGGCCTACCCAAAAAGAGGTAACTAATGCAAGAAGGAAACCTAGTAAACCAAACAGAGTTACTCTCGTCATGAATCGTAGAATCCCTACCCATCATTTCCTAGAAAAACATAATTTATAACTATAGTCTAAATGCCCTTACACTAATAAATAACTGTAGCACTACACCCTGATTGAAGAGACTTCCCTTTGCTACTGATATTATCACAGGAAATCACAATTTGTTCAAATGGAGAAATCAATATGTCATGGAATGCACAGGTCCAGTGGAAATATTTATTGCACAACTCTGTATGAATGGCTATGCAACCAATACAGAAGAAGTATGTGAAAGAATGTAAGAGTAGTGGACAAAGAAGTGTGTTGAAAGATATTGTCTTCTGAAATAATAGAGAAGTTGTCACAAAAATACATAAAATTATGTTGTGTAAATATGATCTAAAAATGACAACAAAAATGATTGTGCTATCATGGCAGAGGGAAATTTTATTGTTTTCCAATCCCAGACAAAATCAAAAGACAATTTTTTCAAGCATAAGTTTCCTAATTGGTGATCTAATACCAAGATAAGAGCTGAAAATTCATATACAATAAGATACAGAAAATATGTCCCATATTAATATGTTTACGTAAACATATATGGAATAATCATATATATATATATATAACAATAATCTTTGAAGACAAAGTCATAAATTTGAAATAAATTAAGTGCGTAGAGAACCTAGAAGGTGCAGGGAGGAAAAGTAAGGCTGAGTATGGTTTAATTATATTTAAATGTAAGTAAAATTTATAAAAAAAAGGGCTGATATGTAATGAACATTATTTAATATTTACATTTGAGTTGGAATAGTTTGTCTAATGCAACACAATGCTGGACGTCAAATTTATATCCAGGACAAAGTGGTATTTATTCCAATATTATTTTTAATCTTCTCATTAATAATTATGTAATTGTTCTCTTTGTTGTACTTTATTAATATATTTTAGTAATGATTTCAGGATTCTTTCAGCAATTTTCAAAATTAGTTTAATTGAGTGTCTCCAAACCTCATTCTTATTTCTTCTCTACCTCTATTTTGCGTGAAACGTCTATCAGTGGTTCTACTGTGAAAGAACATGCAGCAAGAAGAAATAGATCCAGAATGATAATAAGTGAGTAATGTGAGGAAACTGAAAATCTAACAGAAAAAAAAAGTCAAAAAAAGAACAATAGCTTTGCTTCCTCATACATATTAAGTTTTCTTTGCCTTGGAAGTTTCTGTGTGGGTTTTTCTTAACTTCTAGGCAGGTTGTAGTCTCAGGTGAGTGGCCAGAGAGAGGAGACTGTTAAAATGCAATGTGTCCTTGTATACAATCTATTGTGACAATATTCTGTTTCTTTTTATTCAGTGAACTTGATATTCATAGTTACTATGGTTGATTGTACCCCACAAACATGAAGAAAATATGTCTTTGTGACTTCTCACCATTTGGATTAGTTTAAAATGAAATGTGAAAATGAGGAAAGGTGGAAGAAATTAAAAGACATTGATTTTTGTTTTGTTGAAAACAAACATAGGAAGAGGTGTAGTACAGACTTTATTTCAATGTTGGGAGAATCTGATGAAATATTAGCACTATTTTGTGATTACATAGAGACACAAGGGAATCAATCAAGAAACAATTTCAGTTCATATTTCATTAAGGTTCTAGAAAATGAAATTATGAATTTAGGTGGTGCATATGCATATAGTCAAAGAAGACATAAAATATCCAATTAGCATTTGCACCAAATAATAAAGAGGGAAAATGGAAACAATTAAGGAGCTGTTCTCATATGACCTCAAATTGAATGGATGAGGCAAATTGCCTAGGATTGAACAAAAAGCACAGCATACTGGGAACCACTGAGGATGGGGTTTCTGACGTGATTTATCACTTAACTGAAGATTCTGAATATTTGCTTTTAAGAATCTCATGATCAATTCACCTTTTCCTGAGTAAATCATAGTTTGTGATTAAGAAAACTCATATTTTTAGACAAAGAAATGGAATCAAAATGTAGATATTAAATTTGGAATAACAAAATACATTGATTTATCAAAATGTAGGGTAGCAAGTTGTCAATAGGTATTTTATGCAAAAAGATTTTGAGAATCATGAGATCAAAATAATTTTACGGTATTGTTTAGAGGAGTGCCCCAGTAAAACCTGTGGATCTCTCTGAGAAGAGGATATAGAACAAATTTAGCAGGTAAATTGGGGAAGGATGGGAATGTATCACCTGAGGAAAAAGGATTAGTGGAGGAGAATATAGGGAATACAGACTGGAAATGGGAGGTATTTTTGAGGTACACTTCAAACCTAGTACTGTAGAAAGTCCCTGCCATTGACAGGGGTGACCAAAGTGAAAGATCCTAGTAATGGCGAATATAGAACCTGTATTTGTCATCTTTTATAACCAGGAAAGGCTTATAGTAGTGGGACTGGGACACCAACTAAGACACAAAAGCTTCGACCTACAAATTGCTCTCCCTTCAAGATGTACTGGGTAAATGGAGAGGCACAACTTCAAAACAAGAGATGTAACAAAACAGTGACACTGCAGGGATGGCCAGGAATCAGATTCTGGATATCCCATAGATGATTCATAATGAACTTTGGCTTTATTCACAGATGAGTGTCTAGTCTAATTTTCATCAGAGAAGCTTCCTCTTGTAGCTGATGGGAGCAGTTAAAGAGTCCCATGGCCAAACATTGGGTGGGGGTTACAAAACAAGGGGTAAGAGAGCAGAGACACATTGTGGGGACTAAAAAGTCGAAGGCAGTAGGAGACATGCCTCATGGAGTCAACTGGGAAGGACACACAGTGGCTCACAGAGATTGAAACAGTTCTCTGGGAGCTTGCATGGATTTGTGGTAGGTTCCCCACATATATTTTAAGGTGCTTCAGCTACATATTCTTGTAGTGCTCCTACAAGTTGAAGTTGTAGTTTTCTGACACATTTATCTGCTTTATGGCCCTGTTAAATGGTATGTTCTGATTTTCTTTTTTTTAAAGAAAAGCAAGAAGAGGAGCATAGGTGAATTTGTGGGAGTGGTGAGATGGGGAAGATCTTGGAGTAGTGGATGGTTTGGAGCCTGTCTTCTGGAATTATTATATGCAGCATAAAAATGAAATTAAAGAAAATTAAAAAATAAAAAGTAAGATCTGTAATTAAAAAAAAAAACCAGTATGTCATCTTCCTTTAAAAAGGACAGTTGCATCCAGGTGAATCATAGACCTATGGATTTACATCAAAAAAATGTAGAAAATGTATGGGAAAGCATCCATGAAACTTAAAAATCATGGACACTGGATTTAGAAAATTTTTTCACGGTAATAACCAATTAGTTGTTACATTGTCTTAAACAGGACAGAAAGGCAGGGAGGAGAGGTAATGTTTACAAAAATGTAGATATTTGGATTTTGAGTAAAAGCATTGGGTAAAAGAGCATAAGCTTTAAGAATTATGAAGAAATCCTTAATATCATTAATGAAAACTATACACATCAAGTATTAATAAATAATAATTTTTACAAAGGAGAATAGATAATAATGAAATAAATATAACAATTGATTTGATTCCTTCTGGAAATATAAACTAATCTCAAAACAATCCATAATGATCATATTGCTGTTTCTGGGCACAATGGCTTCCTTTGTTGATATTACTCCTTAGCATCAAGCCAAGAAATACAGCAATGTGTACTGATAAACAGAAGAAGTCAGTGAGTCATCCATTTGGTTAGAAAAGGTCAATAGACAGAAGTATATCGTCTTATATAATTGGATTATAAAGTGGAACCTCCACCACTCTTATTCTTTCATAACAGAAAACAAAAGATCATGAAGAAATAATGAACAGTAGTGTGTGACCCTTTTACTCTTACTTTTAAAATTCTACAATTTCGGTGAGTACACCCATTCTATGAAGTTCACAAAGCTGAAGATTGCTTCTTGGGACAGACTGGAAAGTTTGCACGGAAAAAAGGCTAGCTGTGTTATATGGGCCAAATGCTGTGAATGTGATTTTACATAATGTCTAAAGATTTCAACTTTCAATCAATTTTTCACGACTTTTTTCCATTTATTGAAAGAGTGGATTATCTTCAACATATTCAGTAAGGTGTTTTTTTTGTTTTAGAAAGTAATCCTTCAAGATTTCATAATAGGGAAATTATTATTTCAGATGTCTCACATCTCGATGCCAAGCTTGTTGACAACCCCACACAAAACAAATCCCTTTCAAAATATCATTTATTTTAGTTTTATTTTGTGACCCTATGAATCTAATCAGAGTTACATGTGTGACCATGGCTTTGTAACTAACTCTTATACTCTAATGGCCTCACCAGTTGGAAATGTTAGAGCTCACCCTATTGAAAATCCATACTGATAAAAGAACCCTAGTTCAGGAAGAATGGGAAACATCTCAAGTCAATGTTCTCATCTCTTCAGTCAAATATTCTAACTATGAATATAATGAACAGCTCAACAGTTGGACCTAGTCATTTTAAAATGCATTTGAACATATAAAGGTACCATGATTGTTTTATTTCATTGAATTCGACAGACATACGTACTATCTCACTGAAAAATATTTGTCATGTTTCAATTTATAAATGCTCCTAGGGATTTATTTATACATTCTTAACACATAAGCTGTTATATATGATGATTTGAGATATCTTCTTCAAATGTATGAATTTTCTTTTAACCATTTCATCCATGTATCTCAAAGGTCCAAATATCTAAAATTTGATAAGTTTTACCTCTCTCTCTCTGATTCTCTTGTCTTCATAAGGCAATGCATACACTCAATGATTTGTCCCTAAAGAATCTTCCTTACTCCAATACCCAAACTTTAAAGCTCCTTCTGACCAGTTACCCTAAATTTCTCATGTTTCATCTCTTAAATATAAGAATCTCTGACTTTCCTGCAGGTAGTTTTATATTATTCTGGAAAATGACTTAGAAAGGTCTGAATGCAGATCTTCAGTTTTTCTAAATACAAGTAAATTGTGATGAATAAAAATTTTGACAATTTTTTATCCAAAACCGTCTGCAATGAGTATTAACAATAACATTCCCCTTCACTTTTCCAGTAAACATTGTGTGTTTATTATTCCTAAATTAGTACATATATTTCAACATCAGTACACTATAAAGTTATGATTTTGTAAAGAAATCTATGGTTTAACCACACCAAGATTAATCAAACATGATGATTATGAAAAGTAAATATTATTAAATTTTTGGATAAGTTATGAATATCTTTTGATTTTCCAACCTCATGCTGTTCCTTTAACTTTGAAATCCTGTATCATCAAATTCAATTATCATCATCTATTAAGATTGAAGTCAGAATACATTCATCTTATTATTTCGTTCTTCTCTAATCTTCCCACTTAGGTATAACAGTAAAGGGTCCTTGACATTCCCAGGTGTTTTTGCTGGAGTAGAACATGGGTTATTTCAATTTACTACTTAACAGATATGTCTCAGTGCCCCAAATATCTAAAGATTGATCAGGTTTTGCTTTCCTCTCTACAGCCCTTTTAAAATCCTAGGTTAAAGCAACATTTCATTAGTGATTTCGGAAAGAGAAGTTTTTATCTGTCCAATGTCCATGTTCTTACATCTTAATATGACTAAGTTTTTAGCTGCTCTTCTTGAAAATATAGATCCATGGTTTATCTGGACCAGCATACATTGGAAAAAAGCTTTGGAATATTTGTTCATAGATCTTTATTCTATGTTAAAAATTTGCTTATGACCAGAGATATTTTATCTCATGCTCATCAAAATGTTTTTGCTTGGAAAATATACTACAACATTCTCTTTAAATAAAATTAATTGATATATTTTTATTATTCACAAATCAGTATCTACATTTAGGTTCCATTGCATTATAAAACAGATATAAAACAGATATAAAACTCTTTTTAAAACATACTGAATTTTAAATACTATTAAGTTGAATCAAACATGAGAGTTTGAAAAGACAATGCTCTTTATATTTAGGTTGAATAATGAATCATTTCAGAGGCCTCAATGTCAACAGAAATCTGTGGCTTTGGCTCCCTGTACAATACTAGGCAATGTGCCTTGTTTATTCAGTTGAAGGTTAAATCAGAACAGCTTTTTAAATCCTTCTTTGTTCCTTCTTCATAACTCTTATTTATGTCATCATTCCATAAATTTCATTATTGATGCATAACTAAAAACAAATGCATAAATTCAATTATTGATCTCATTTCTGAGAAGATTTTTAGAACACTAAATGCATTCATTTATTTACTGATTCTCTTATTTTTCTCCATTATCACAGTGATATTCGTTCAGCAAAATTTCACAACAGTGAAATTTAAAAGCTCGTTAATTTAAAAAATAAAAAAATTCAATGTGTTTCCATTTCTTTCCCATTTTTAAATATTTATTTTTAAATTTCAGTTCCTGCTAGTTTTAAAAGTGAGGGTCCTTAAAGACTCAATTTGATCTTTCTTGCAGAATTCAACTAACCATAGTAACTATGAATTTTAAGTTTACTGAGCTATAAAATACCCAGAATATTGAGTAAGATGTTCATATCAAGGTCATACTGAATCCTCAGAGCCTTCTCTTTCTCTCATAGATGACCTTATACTAATACTTGGGTCAAACAAGAAGAACAGACAACATCTTCCAAGGCAAATATAACTTTAAACACATGAAGAAGCAAAGTGTGATTTTTAACCTCTGTGTCTTCATGTTTCTTTTTTACTTTTCCTATTTAATCAACCTGGTTTTCCACATGCGTTTCTGTTTCTCCCTATTTCTGAATTTAACCTTTCACAAAATATCTATAGGAAAACTCCATGGTCAAACTCCAGAGAGTTGTGGTAATTTTGGAGAGATTCTTTTAAAACTATGTATGAAAATATATTTAAAAACTCTGAAAGCACTTAATGAAGAATGATATTGTGTCAATTTCAAAAAGGAGCACAATCACACAATTAATAGTGAGATGAATTAAAATAAAACATAGTAAACTAAAATATTGTCAATGATGTAAAATATTTATCCCCAGTACTGTTCACAATTAGGAAGAATATTCTTGCTAAAATGGCAAAAATCAATTCATGTACTTTATAAAATAGATCCTGTTTTAATGTACAATATAAGGTTTCATTTGAAAAAGAAATTCATCACAGCTCTCCCATCTTTATTCCATCCATTCTCTCCCAGCAGGAGCTCCTCATATGGCCCCATTCTCAAGAATATGTTATTTTTTCTTTGGTTTTTATTATCACATAAACAGATGCACACACAAACATACATCACACACACATATGTATATGTATATGTATATGTATATGTATATGTATATGTATATGTATATGTATATGTATATATATATATATATATATATAATTTTATATTTTCCAACTATCAGGGTCTGTTTTTTTTTTGTTTTATGGGTATATATGATTACACAATTGATAACTGAAGATATGTGTGATCCACTAGAGAAAATGTTTGGGTGAGAGTACCCCAGCTGTTGTGCTGTGGAGGAAGGGACAAGACCAGAAGATTGGACTGGGAGGAATGGAGAAAGTGATAAGTATCTGCATTTGACATACAGGCCTGATCACTCTGCACTAGACACCAGTCAGGGAGCTCTTCTTTGAAAAAAGCTTGGTCCCCAATTCTCAGCAGTTATTAGTCTTTTCCCGATCATTTTCTATGATTGGGACAGCTTGAAATAGTTACCTTCCATATTTACATGCTTATTTCTATCACCATTGTTACAGTCTTGATTGTAAGATTTGTTTATAGGACAGACTATATGACTGCAGACATTCTGTTATTTTGGCTTTTAGAATCTTTCTAGTTTACTCTCCTGAAATAGTCTGTGTGCCATAGATGGAGGAGCTCTGTTGCTGATATATCATTCGTGCTGGGTTACTTATGGACTATTTATCTGTGCCTTGTGTTCATTCGTGGGTTTTTGTCATGGTGTTTATTTGCTATAAAGAAAAGTGTCCTTACTGAAGGGTAATAGCTATACAAATCTTGGCAGAAAAAAGATTTAGAATGTATACTGGAATTAGGCTGATCTAGCAAAATGATGGGAGAAGGCAATTTTTATGAACCATAATCTTAATAGATCTTGGTGGTTTAATAGACTCCCAGTACCAGATATGATTTTCCCTCGTGCTGAGGGCCCTACGATCCAATTAGACATTTGTGTTTGCAACCAAGACGTGAATGTCAATCAGTGCTCCATTCTACAATTATTGTCATGTTGGTAATTCTTATGATTCATAGATGTTGCAGTGGGTAGAGTGGATAATTCCTTCCATCCCTTGATAACATTGATAGAATTTTCTGAAAGCATTGATGCTAGACTACATGAAAGAAGCTTTTATGTCAGATCCAGCTAGAATGATCTGTGTCCTGTGTCTTAGTGTGCACTATCTTCAGAAATAAAGTCCATGAAACAAAACAAAACAATAATATGAATAGTTTCTGGAGTCACTTTGTTTAATGTGTCCAAGCACTTAAAAGGAAGTGATCTGTGTATGATATTCAAATTTTTATTAGTCTATTTTTCTTGTGGGACTCTTTGTTAGTCCTACTGTGTTTACTTCCTGTAATACACACACACACACACACACACACACACACACACACACATATGTAAACAGTGATAGTAGTTAAATAGAATGGACATATAGATAAAGATTGGTGTATATATATACATTCATATTTTATATAACTAAGAATAAATTAATGATTTCTTGAGGCCTTATCAAAAAATGTTGGGATAAATTTTCCTTCCTCCTACTCATTTATTGACCCAATTGGAAGTACTCTCCCATGATTCCATTTCCAAACTCATTTCATCTTTAATCTATTATTCTAAATTCTTTTAACAGCCTATGATCTTTTTATATTTTTTTGGTTTCTGTATATACTCCATGTTGTATATTCATATATGAAGATATGGAGCTAGGAACAACACAAAAGGAAGAACATGGTGTGTTTATCTTTCTGTATCTGGGTTACAGCACTCAATACAATCTTCTCTAGTTTCATCCATTTAATGAAATATTAATGATTTCATTTTTTTTATATCTGGAAGTATTCCATTGAATTTACATACCACATTTTGATTATCTATACACTTGTTATGTGACATTTATGTTGAATCCATTTCCTAGATATTGTGAATAGAGAAGCAATGGACATGCAGGAGCAACTATATGAGGAGTACGATGCTGAGTCATTTGGGCATATACCAAGGGATAATTTAGTTGTGTCACATGAATTTACTTTTAGCTCTTTGAGAATTCTCCATGGCGATTTATATAGTGTCTGCACCAGTTTGTAATCCCAAGCATAGTGAATGAGTTCACTTTATTCCACACACTTCTAGCATATTGTATTAGTTGTTCTGTTAAATTAGTCAATTTGAATGGAGTCAGATGGAATCTCTGAGTTGTTTTGATTTGTTTTTCATTAATTCCTGGGGACAGTAAACAGGTTTTGAGATATTATTTGTTTTCTTCTCCTGACCCTCTATTGTGGTCCCAAGATCGTTTCTCCAATAAGCCTTTTGGAATTTTTACTTTAATTTTTGAGGTCTTTTCATATTCTGGATATTATTCCTTTGTAAGATGTACAGATAGCAAATATTCTCTCCCATTCTGTGCACTTCCTATTGAATGTTTCCTTGACTGTGAAGAAACTTTATAATATTTTGTAATACTCTGATCAATTGTTGAACTGAATTCTTTTGAAAATGGAGTCCTGTGCAAGAAGTTCTTAACATATATTCTGTGGGCTAATTCACATGTTCTCTTCTTAGCAATCTCAGTATTTTGGATTTCATGTTTATGTCATTGATCCATTTGGATTTAATTTTTGTGCAAGGTGATTGATGTAAGTTTACTTGTCTACTTTCATTCCTCTCACACAAACATCCAATTTTTCCTGAACCAATTGTTGAAGATATTTTTTCCCCAGCCTGTTTTTGACATACTTGTCAAATATTTTTAGAAGAAAAAATATTTATTTCAACAAGGCAGCTTAATTTTATTTAAAAATATTTCTTTTAATGACTTTTAACATTTTTGATGTATTGTCATTATTTTGCTTTGAATCCTGGTAATGACAGGGGAATTAAGACTGGTAGGAGGTGACACTCCTGAAAGGTCAATTGTCCTTCACAGTAGAACAGATATTGTGAGTACAAGTCAAACTACTGTTGGACAAATATCTTGATGAATAAAACGCCTTCTGAGAATGGCAGAAATTGAATAAAATAAACTGTATAAAAAAGTCTGAATCTCAGAATACACACAAAAGTCAGAATTCAGTACTTTTCCAATAGTGAAATTTAAAGCTATACTATTTATGACTGTGTTTTCTGACACTTTCAATTTTTTTTCAATGTGGATGATAAGCGATTCTAATATTTTTTGTATATAATTGTGGATTTTTTTTAATTAGCCTATGAAGGAGTCTAGCATTTTTTAAGTGAAATACTATTAAATTACTTTCCACATGCTCTTTCCTCCATCCAACCACTCCTGTCCATCAAACTTCGCTCATATCCCCCTTATTCTCCAGTTGGTATTCTGCTTTTATTGGTTGTTATTGTTACATATACATACATAATGCCTATGCATGTGTATATAAAATATTTTCATACAACATGGTTAATCTGTTTTTGTTGATTGTATATATTGCTTCAATGTTGAGAACTCTACATTGGACAACAAATAAGGGGACTTTTACCCAAGGTAGGCTAATTCTGCATATTGCAGTTGATTCATTAATGTCATAAAGAAGACAGGTAGATAAGCCTTTGGCCAAGTTGGCAAGAAGAAAAAGAGATGACCCAAATAATCAGAGTAAGAACTTAACAGCAAAGTATGGTTACTTTGATATTTAAATGAGAAAGTACATTTCACAGTGATAACTACAGAGATAAAATCTGAATGTCAGGTTTGTGGAAAACTGGGAACATGTAGCCACAAAGCAAGAAATGGTTGCTGATAGAAATCCAGTACCTATGATCACAGAAATGGTCTTCCCATGGTGCACCGGGAAAAGGTATTTCCTATTAACTTTGCAATTCTGAATTTTAGAACTCTGGATACATTTAATAAATCTACCAGCTTTGGGAATATCCTAGATACCATTCAGCTGGGCAGAGAATGTTGAACACATTTTCATAGGTGAATATATGAGTAAGATTGATGGAGCCATTGTGAGATAACTCCTTCAAACATTTGAGGAGGCTCCAATTCTTTCTCATGAAGAGTCATGAGCCACTGAGACCAGCTAAAATCTTGGAAGTGGTTCAATATTGTGTCTTCCAGATTATGCTTTGTTATAGTCTCATATTCTCTCTCTCCCTCTCTCTCTCTCTCTCTCTCTCTCTCTCTCTCTCTGCAACAAATGTGAGTTTGTCTCTAATGCAACTGTATCAATTTGTCAAGAGTATTTTCCACAACATACTTGTGGCAGAGAGTGGCATGTCACTGTATCACAGCACAATTTTATTTGAAAAGAATCTTTGCACATGTCATCAAGTGTAATGATGTCTGGTGACTGGATTGTCCCAAATATTTCTACTCTCCATGTAAGGAAAGTGAACATTGGAGACAGTGGTTCATCTATTGTCAGGAGAATTTTTTGAACCAAATGGCAGGGAATGAAATCATACAACACAAAAATTGGCATCTCACTTCTATAAACTAGAAGAGAAGACTTGCTAAAAATTGTGTTTCAGAGGAAAGAGAAGGAATTAACTCTGCTGATGTCTGTGCTCATCTGGTCTTCCCAATTGTAAGAGCAGGCATTTTTATAATTTTTGTCCCTTAGTATATGTGTGTTGTTAAAATAGAAATTCTAATATAAAGAGCACTCTATGAAGGTTTTTGGATCCATTTTCTGTCTGACCAGGATAGCAACATATTTTGAAGATAAATTTGAAGATAATTTTTACTTTAGTATAATATCAAATCAACAAACATATTACACACTGAACATATGAATATGTGCATGATTTCCTCTGTTTTTTAATATTTTTCACGAATGAATGATCATCTAATTTCTAAGGCTTACAAGATGGAACATGTGAGTAGGATGGCCTTAAATGTTAAAAACCAAAAGTATTCATTGGGTCTATTACAACTTTCATATAGGGTGGTTATTGACTTGAAAGTCAGGTCACCATGTAGTAGAGACTACAAAAGTCAAAGATAAAGATGAAGTTTGATTTGAAGAAGACAGAACGCTTGTCATTGGACAAAATCAACCCCACAGTTAGAGAATGAAATGTGATTTGATTTTCCAATCTGGCAAATAAGGCAGAGTCTTGTGGATCAAGTTAATTTTAAAACAAAATTGATTTAAATGTAAACAATAATGTTAAGGTTTCAGCCAAGAATGATAATGTATACCTAAAATCCCAGTACTCAGAGGCAGGGACTGGTGGGCTTTTATATACTTAAGGTAAACCTGGTACGTATAGTGAGGTTTGTGCCAATACAGGCTAGATTGTAGTTTATATCTCCAGTAAAATATTATCAAACATTTAATGGTCAAATATTGTTTAATGAAATTTGGATAGACAGTGACCAGTGTAGACAATATTCCTACATTTGCAATAGAGGCCCTCATATCCTGTAAGTAAACAACATCTCTATAACTGCACTTAAGTCCTACCTTACAAGAGGTAAGTAATAAAAGAAGGAAACCTAGCAAACTACAAAGATCTACTGTGATAGTTAGATCTCCTATAAAGTGTTTTTTTATGTTTCGCAGTCTGTATGGTAATTACATCCTGACTTGAATTGGCTTGTTTGCTTTTTGGCCTGAGAAGAGCTCCCTGTGGTATTTCCCAACAGCAAGGGCAAGGGATTAAGCTTTATACATCTTTGGGATTAGTACTCATATGATGACCCTTTCCATACCATCTGCAAACCCTAGGCAATTTGCCTCTTTTTCTGACTGATATTTAAAGAAACTATGGTCTTTGGAAACAACTCAGATATAATCCCTTTGCAAATGGCCTTATCTCCCACAATTAAAACAGCAGGTATTGTGATATATTTGACCCTTAACTATTGATTCTCTTATGTCACTGGCCATATAAGTATTTGAATGTATATCTACAGTAGCTCGAATCCACTGCACCATGGGTGCAGAGTTTTCCTGTAGAACTTGTAAAACATTTTCAATTGCCATGGTCTTGATGTTCCCTTTGATCTTCAGGGTCTGAGATAGCCCCTGTTGTGGCTCTAGATAGTCCTTTCAGAAAGTCTGTGAAGAACTCCATTGAGTCTTGAATGATCTTGTAAAGGAAATTTATTTTTTTACCTGAATCGTCTACCTTTTCGTAAGCCCTCAAAGCTGCCAAATGACATTGGTTTATGGTCACGTCATCAAACCAAACCTGCTCTTGTAATTCTGTATAGTGACACTCACCAACTAGATGGTCTGGGTTTTTACTTATTCCCATTGCCTTGTAATGCTGCTCCATACATATTGCCTCTTCTCATCAATAGGTAAACCACTGAAGCTGAGGTCCAGCCTCCAATACGACAGTGATTACCCTCTCCAAACTTATGTGATCATTTGATTCTGGACTGTCCAATAAATAAGCACCTGCTGGACATAAGCTAAAGGCATACTCTATGGTACCACAGCTTCTTTTAATGTCTATACATCACTCATTTATAATGGATGTCATCTCATCACAGAGAATGTCCTACCATCATTTCACTTGACCAGGTTATTCATAACTGTATTCTAAATACCATTGGACTAACAAATAAGGGTAGCACTAATCCCTGACTGAAGAACCTTCTCTTTGCAACAGACACCATCACAGTTAAGCACAACTTTTTAAAAAGGAGGCAACTATATATCATGGGGCCCAAAAGTCCATTGGAAAAATTGTAGCACAACTCTGTACCAAAAGCTCTACAACCAATTCAGAAGTGGCATCTGAAAAAATTTAAGAGTTAAATGATCAGGAAGTTTGTTGAGAGATACTGTCTTCTGAAAAATAGGGATGCTGCAACAAAAATACATAAAATTATGGTTGATTATAAAGAATATGAACAATGACAACAAAAATAATTATGCTACCATCAAAGGGGACAATTTTATGTGTTTCCAACCCTAGACAAAAACTAACAACTAATGAAGGGAAGAAAGGTATTAAATTTTCCAATGGATGACACCCCTAAATGTTTATCCAATATCAAAGTATCAGCTGAATATTCATATGCAAAGAAGATACACAAAAACATCCCAGCAGGTTGTATTTATGCATCTATGCTTATACATATGGAACATGTATATAAGAATAATATTTGAAGAAAAATCATTAATTTGACAGAAAGTCAGTGTGTAGAAAAGAAAGAAGTTGCAGGGAGTACAAGTAAGGGGAACATGATGTAATCATATCTTAATTAAGCAAAAAGTGATAAAAACAGGCACTGATAAGTAAGAAACCTAATTCAACAGTTTACATTTGAGTTGGAATAATATTTCTAATATAACACAATCCTGGGATTCATATTTCACATTCAGAATCATGTAGTATTTTTATTAGGATTTCTTTTTAATCATCTATTTAATAATTATCTAATTGTTCTCTTTGTTCTGTTTTATTATTATATATTTTACTACATTATTTCAGGATTCTTTAAGCAACTTTCAAGGATTTTAATTGGGTTTGTCTTTACCTCATTCTTATCTCCTCTCTTTTTTTGTATATAAGGTCTATCAATAGTTACACTGTGAAAAGAAAAATGCAGAGACAATAAGAAACAGAACAAGACATGAAGAACACTCTATAAAGTGAGCAAACTGCAAATATAACAGCAAAAATGCAAAAGTCCAGACAGTTGCTTTGCTTCTTCATGGATATAAAGTTTCATTTGTCTTGGAATGTGCTGCCTGGGTTTTCTTTCCTTCAAGACAAGTTTTTGTCTAAGATCAGCCATCAGAGTGTCTTTGAGCATACAATGTATCCTTAGAATATATTGTGTGGATATTCTGCTAATTTTCGTTCAGTGAACTTGGGATTCTTATTTACTATGACTGATTGAATGCCACAAACATGAAGAAAATAAGTCCTTGAGTTTCCTCACCATTTGGTTAGTATAAAATGAAATGCAGATATAAGAAATGGTGAAAGAAATGAAAAAAAAAACATTGTTCTAATGTTAAAAATGAAAAGAATTATGGCTGTAGTATAGACATTATTTCAATGTTGGGACAATTAGATGAAGTATTAGGACTGTTTTGTGATTACATAGAAACACAGGACAATCAATCAAGAAATGATTTTAGTTTGTAGTCTATAAATCTTTTGGAATATGAAATTATGAACTTAGGTTGTACATATGGTTATACTCAAGCTAAGACCCAGAAAATTTCCAAGTATCATTTGCACAGAAAGGTAAAGATGGAAGAAAGAAAATAATTTAAAAAGCTCTTCTGATATCACCACAAGTGGATGGGAGGAGGCAAAGTTCATAGGATTGAACAAAAACCCAAACACACAGGGAAATGTTGAGAGTGGTAGGGTCTCTGACATGATTTATCACTTAACTGAAATAAAGAGTATTTACTTTTAAGACTCTCATGGTCAATTCATCTTGGTATGGATTGAACAATAGTTTGTGGAAAATAAATAAATGAATAGTTTATTTATACTAAAGTAATGAGATGAAAATGTAGATATTAATTTGGAAATTATAAAATAAAACAATTCATCAAAATGTAAGCTAGCAAATTTTCAATGAATAGTCTAAGAAAAAGGATTTTGATAAGGATGAAATCAGAATTTTTTTTTATGATATGACTTAAAGAGGACTCCAGTGAGGACATATGTATTCCTCTAGGAAGGGGAAATAGAAGAGATGTTTCAGAAAGACTTATGTAGGATGGGAATATTTCACCTGTTGGAAACGGTTATACAGAGATAATATAGGGAATACAGACTGGAATTGGGAGGTATTTGGGAGGTACTCTTGAAGCCTAGTATTGTGGAAACTGCCTTGCATTTATAAGGGTGACCCTATGGAGGACTCCTAGTAATGGAGAATAAGTAGCTTGAATTGGCCATCTTCTTTAACCAGACAAGGCTTCCAGTAGTGGGAGTGGGACACCAAGCCAGTCACAAAATTTTTGACCTACAATTTGTATTGCATTTCAAGATGTGCTGGGACAATACAAGGGTATATTCTAGTGTGAAGAGAGGGGGCCAATAATTGACACTGCAGGGATATCCAGGAGACAGACAATGCAGAGTAATAGATGATGCCCAATGATGTTCTGCTTTTTCATAGGTCAGTGTCTAGTACAGTATTCATCAGAGATTCTTCCTCTAATAGCTGATGGGAGCTATTAGAGTCACATGCCCAAGCATTGGACAGAGTTTGGATAACTTATGAAAAAAGAGCAGAGAGAAATTGTGGGGACTAGAGACATAGAGGGCTATTGGATACATGCCTCATGGAGTTAACTGTCCAAGACACATAGTAGCTCACAGAGACTGAAGCAGCAGTCATGGAGCCTGCATGGGTCTGTGCTAGGTCCATCACATATATTTTAATGTGGTTAGGCTACATATTCTTTTAGAACTCCTACAAGTTGGAGAGGTTGTTAAGTATCAGTTGGTGCTATTTTTAAAATATTCACAAACATTGAATTTTGGTTCTCTTAGTGCATTCCCTAGCAATTCAAGGTTAACATTAATCTTACCACATTTTCTTTTCATTGAGCATTTCAGGATCCCTTGTTTGCTTTTTCTTTTACTGATAATATATTTATGGATCTAACTTTTTCTTGTCACTCAAAAACATTAAGATTTACCAGTAACTCTTTCTAGATAACTTTCTGATACTTAATATTAATGCCCATGCTTACTTACCAGACCAAACTTACCTGATATGGCTATCAGATGTAAGTAAGTCCACTAGGCTCTGTGTTGGGTATTCACAGCAAAAAAATGCTGTGGAAAATATATTGAGAGCATTAAGAATTTTTATGCCTTTACAAAACATATCATAATGACAATTGCTATGATCAATACACTGATTGTTGCCAGAACACAGTGACATCAGCAATCTATATGGAGTACACAAGATTAATGCCATATATCCTGTCTAGCTTTCTAGTTTTCTTGAGTAGTAAGGAAACATGCAAAGAAACATAAAATGACATGAAATGCTCTACTACCTGAATGAAATTTATGTCATTCTCTCAGGAACTGTAAGCATACAGGAGCCATTGGCTGTTACCTGAGAAACTTATGATATATGCCTCTCAAGCAGCTTGGTGAGGTCATCTCCATGGTTCCTAGCAACTTCACCACCCTGTTTCTGTCAAAAATGTCCCTGAGAATCTCCATGTCTCTTTAGGATTTTTAAAAATCTCTTCTAAATACACCATATGTAGCAGAATATCAGCCATGGCTTCCCCTAAGTTCACCTGTACAAAGAATATCTGTATTTCCTGTATTGTCTTCCAACCCATGATTGATATGCATTTATCACAATATTAGAACAAAATATCATTTATGTATCTGAAGTGTCATGCAAATTTATCAACAGATAACAACCATATTTTAATCTCAGATACTGCAGAATTCTTTTCAGAAAAACAAAATTTACATTTTTACATTTCTCCTCTTCCACAGCCCAACTGCCTCCATTACCCACATTGTCTCTGCCCGGCAATAAGGCTATTTGATTTTTGTCTTTCATGTTTCTCTTCATTTACCCTCAGTGTTCCATATAATGAACATATACTAAAGCAGTAACAACTTGAAAAATCAGGATTGTCTCTGTCCTTATGTTACTTTTTATGGAAAAAATCCTTATTTTTGCATTTTGTGATTTCCCCAACTTTTTACTACCTCCTTTTCCTCCTTTAGTATAAAGAAAAAAAGTATTTTGGACAACATATGGCATCGTTTTCTTGTTTAAATTTCACTCCTATTTTGGACACGATTTTCCTTAACAAGTGGCATGAATAAATGTGTCCACATAGAATCAAGCAGATCCATCAGAAATGTTCTTCACCTGAATAAATGGTAAACCTGAAGAAAGCTAAAAATAGCCTGACTCTCCTCTTACATGTCTCTATTATAATAATTTTCTTCTCAGTCTCCTGTGAATACACTTGTGGAAACAGAGTACCATTCACTTTCTTCTGTTGAATTTTATCAATGAGGTTTTTACCTCTATGTTGATTTCCCATTCCATGCCAGCTATGTGTGCTCACATGAGTTTAGTCCAGATCAAATTGTAAATCTTCTGTGTCTGAATATCTCAATGTATCAATATTATCATATTATATATCTACACTGATTTTGCTCATGTTATGAAGGCTACATCAAATTAGGCAAAATAAGTTATATTAATGTGTTTTGTTACAAGTTAGAAATCATTAAGCCTCAAACAGAGGGGTGAAGTCAAGTTCCCAGTGAAAAAGTAACAGTTAGAAGCCTTTGAAAACCTAGAACCAAATTGCAGAATACACCTACATTCTCCATTTAAAAGAAAAACAGATACAGTTCCTCAAAGGGATCCCTCCATACATGAAATAAAAATTATGTAAATATTAATTTTTGGAGATTTCAAAATTATGTTTCTGCATTCAACTTCATTCATTTACACTTACTCATGAAAAATTACATGTATGGGAAACTTCATTTCTAGTAGTAGTTGGCAACACAAAACAAACACACTAGTAGTCTGGAGTTGCTATTTTTTCTCCTTTCTCACATGGCATTGTCTTGATATATACATCTATATCTTTAACTGTATAGAATTTTTGTGCAGGGGTCTGAGTCCAGCTCTAGTTCCCACGATGGGTTCCTCAGCTTCCACGAAGGGGGATAAACAACTGAAACTATGACAAGTGAGTGCAGTACCTCTCTCTTCTATGGGACCCTTAGTTGGTAAGCTTAATGCTCTTTAATAAGACACATAGAATATGTCTTATGGTGATCATGACACACAAGAGTGGTTCTTTAATTGTAAAATAAAGAAAGATAATGAAAAGCAAAGAATAAAATCAAAGAAAATAACAATGTGCACATTAAGGGAATAAAGCAAAGTTTTTCTAAGCTAGCAATCCAACTCTCTAGGCCTTGCAATATATTTTCCTCAGTTAGTTCATTCCTCTCGTCTCTCCTGTCTGTCTGTCTCTGTCTCTATGTCCATTGTCCTCGTCCTCGTCCATTCTTCTCGTCTCGTTCTCTCATTCCTCTTCTTGTTCTTCATTCTTCCTCTGACCAAGATTTTTCTGTAGCTTAAATAGCACACTGTTTATCTAAGGGTTGCAGGTGTCAAGTATATCTCAAACAGGAACCAATGCAAAAGGTGTCTCTCCTCTTTACAGCTGCAGGCTTCAAAGTTACTCAGTTATCACCAAAGAGTAAATGATACAATGATTAATTAGTGGATAGTAGGGATGTCACTGCTGATTGCCATTTGCCTTGCACAGATAGTTCAGGGTGCCATGAAGTTGCCAAGGGAGGATTTTATGTTTTTTTAGTTCCTTGGTGTGTATTAATTCTTGTGGGTCAAAGCTCTAAATTTCTAGTCTTATCTGGTGGCCTGGCTAGGTTGAAGGCTATTTCTCTCTTTAAGTCCTGGGAGTGTTTACTTTTAAGTTGGTGCAGGCTTGCTATATTCTTCATAAGTGAAGGGCTAATTGTCTGCTTGTCTTTCCAGGTGCACTAACTTTCTAAATAAGCCCTCTGGCTTCTATCTATTAAGGCTTATCTCCTCCTGGGAAGATCAGCATTTACTCCAGGAATGGCTTTATGATGCACTTGCAATAAACCTGGGTTGCTCTCACGTTCCAGGACTTGGAAGTCTGAATGTGATTACAATTTACTTCTGAATAGCATGACTGTGTTTCATTCCAGCCCACAGTGGCCAGCTCAGGGATTAATTTGATACTACTATTAGGCTATGCAGATCTTATTATTGATGAGAAAACGTATGTCACCGAACAGTAAAAATAAGAAAGGGGCAAGGCAGTTAAAGAATTCCAGTTCCCAACAGTGGATGCCCAGGAACCTTGTCAAGCTGAAGCGTCCATAGTCTGGGTAACCTGGATCCCAACAATTTTGTTTATCCATTATGGATTCTTTGTTTTTCTGTGATTTCTGTGTGTGCAAACATGTGCGAAGTGGCATCTCTGTGTGTTTATTGAATGTTTTCTTAACTACTACTTTTCTGTTTCTTTCTCTGTCCTAGTCTGATATGTTTGGGTTTTTTTTTTCGATTTCACTTTTGATTACTTTTTAATGATTGTTTATATTTTAATGGATAAGAGAAAAAATGATACAGATTTGTGTGAATGAGAACGTTGGAAGGACTGTAAATATCAGTGTGTTATACATAAAAGAAGACTTTAAGTTGGGAGGAGACATGTATTGTGAAGAAGACATAGGATCTTAGAGGATGGAGTGGGAAGTGAATACAGTCAAAATAAATTATATGACACAAATGTGACTTACTGAGAATAAGGAATCTATGTTAAAAATGATATCATATACATAAAAGTAAAACAACAAAGCCAAATTATATCACTTCCTATTAACATTGAAATGCTCTTCAAATTTTGCAAATTGTTAGATGAAACCTGTCAATTATTTTGTGATTACAATTCTAGAGCCTAACTCCATTCTCTACATGAATAGAATAATTATTATTTTTCTTCCTATAATGTTATGACAAGAAATAACACACTCACATGAAAAGCTAAAATGTTTTCTTTACTTTTAGTCCAATTGCTAGTTTTTCTCCAGTCCAGGGTTCCATATTTATTTTCAAGAGTGTGTACAATGAGCCTTAAGAAAGTCTGGTGATCTTTGTCTAAGGTAGGATTCTCTTGTTTATAGTCTGCCATTTAATTCTCATCTGAATTTTGTAAATTATTAAACAGAAAGGAGTAAATCTTAACAATTAAAATTTATATTTGAAACCGATAAGGAAAATAAAACAAATGAATTTAAAATGCTTTTCGGCTTTAATACACAGAAAAGCAGTAGGAGAGAGAAACTTAGACAAACTGATGCAGTCGTCTCTTCAGGCCTCACACTCCAAAAGTACAAAAGACTGGGTTGTAACTGGATCTTCTTGACACTGACTTATGCTCTCATGAAATCAACATTGACAGGAAACATGTTGATGTAAGGGAGGTTCTCTCTGACAATTATCAGAAATCTCACCTCTGGACATGAAAAAAATAGGAATGCAGCAAGCCCTTTTACTTATCTACATTTTACTGGAATTGGCACATCTGTACTCCATGAGACCTGTGATATGCAATGTTGCATGGAACTTACAAAATACATCCCCAAATAATATGACACAATATGAGAGCTATCAGGAGAATCTTCATCTTGATTTGTATATAGGTACCAGAAATTGTATTCAGTTGGATTAAAACAAAGATTGTGGACATAATGACTGGTTCCTAATTCAGCTTAGAATATGAGAGTTCTGAAGAGATATGGAATATGATTGATAATATTTAGTACAAATTTCTGAAACAAGTGATGAAGGAAAGAATGCATTAAATGATAATAAATTAGAATCATGTAAATCTAAGGACTCATGCTAGGATTATTAATTCAGGATTTAAAATGAATAAATAATATATTGAAAAAGAGTACAAAAGCAAGAAAAGATACAAAAATGCTACTAGTCCAAGAAAAAAAATTCCAAGTAGTGCAAAAAATAAACATTGTAGGTCCAACCTAGAATTATGGTTGTATCTAATCAGATGCATCTAATTGTGGAAACACACTAAAAGCTTGAAGATATCTCAGGAGCTCAAACATCAAAATTTATGGATATTATAAAATGGTTGGATATCTTCCTAGATATTTATGTATTATGAGAGGTGTTATATGAGTGTCATGAAGGGGGTAGATATTCTATGCCTTGTGACATCAATTGCATTAATGTAAAGATGAAAGGAACCAATAACTACAGAAAACTTGAAGAAAGATTGGTACAATCTTTTTTAATGGCGAGTCAAATATTTGGATATGGACATATTAAACTGTTGGAGTATCAGGAATTTAGGCTGTATCTGAGTTTAATGGAATGCTTTTCTACACTGGATGAGTTCCATTTGATATCAGATAAACTCAAGGACTTGAAAAGCCATGCTGAACCACTGTATGTTAGTTTCTTTAACAGAAAGTTTTAATAATGAATCCTATAGTTCACATATAGGGAATAAAGTATTATAGACTGACACATACAGATTTTAGGGAGAAAAATGGTACCATTCCCTTAGAAAAGATCGACAGTTTTCACAAGTCATATTTTCAAAACAAGTGTGAAAGACAGGAATAGTATGTCACACCCCATAATTTAGTCACAAGAACAGGAAATTTGGATTAAAAATCACAAAGTTGCAGGTGATTTGTTGTTTTAATGTTGTAATTGTCATATGTTAAACTTGTGAAAATCTCACTAAAAACATTATGTCTTAAAGACAGGTCTCATTTAAAATTTCTTGGGTACGATTATTAGGGCTATATGTCTTTTTAGTTAGAATTTTTAGGAAATCCTTTTCAGTGTATAAAAAAGAACCCTGTCAATCTAATACAAGTCTACCAGGAAATGATATTGTTTATATATATTTTTCAGGAGATTTGGTATTTTTTTTTTTATTTTCAACCTAGTAAAATATGTCTACTCAAAAGGTACCATGAATAATCCTTGAAATGCAAGTATAATTTGCATTTCATTTGTGACTCTATAATACATTAGATTAAATTGAGGCACATTCTGTAGACATCAGAAGTTTTCTGAGACTCCACTGACCATTTGACTGTGGTTATTGTGTTCTTTAATTATGCACATTTTGGTATCTTCCAAAAATAAATCAATTCAAATACATTGTTGGGTAGTCAGTGAAACAAATTTAATTCTTTTACTCATAAGATTAGGTTTCCTAAAACCTCTATCAGTCACTTTCTGAAAGCGTGAAAGAAAAATTACAAGTAAGAGCTTTATGGCTTCTATCAGTGTCTTTTCTCAAAGTGAGTGACCTCTCCTATATTTATTAGACTATGAGACTGATAGCATCTGAAATCTGTAAATTAATTAAAAGGTCCTTATTCTCTAAGATTGAAAGAAATGTTTTATTAATTTCTTTTAGAAAGGTGATGAGTATTTAAAAATGCAGAAGACATCAACATATGTCCAACACATGTGATTTTGGGTTCAAGGCAAGAGGAAGTTTTCTTTGGTAACTAACCCTATGTACTACCAAATGACTACAACTATCACACCATGATGTATGTTATTTTGCCTATGCTGTCCATTGCTGTGCATAACTCACCTTGAAGTTAACCATACATTGCTTATACAAGTTAACCATACATTACGCATATGTTACTTCAAGAACAAGTAAGTCACCGTATATTAAATAACAAACAGAAAATACACAAAATCCACTGGAATGTACAGAATACAGATGAAATCAGAAAATAAATATTCAAGAACGTTGACACTCTTCCGTTAAATCTGTGCCTCTAGTAATAAGGAGGATTATTTCAATTTCCCTTCTCCTTTCATCAGTATAGTTTCCAGGTCTCTATGGCACCTTCAGCTCAGTTATTACATTATTTCCTCTGTTATATATTTCAGCCAATTTATTAAATAAAGTGTCAGATAATTTTATTCTTGTTGCTTCTTCTTGGGTAAAATTGTAGTCCCTTATTCAATATTTACCGACAGTATCCAGATATATTAATACAGAGCAAGGCCTCAGTGGATTGCAGATACAATGAGATGGATATTCAAATTAATAATTACAAGTATAATTTTCTTATTTTTCTAATGTTAGAAATTTCAAAGTGTCACACTTTGGCTCTTCCTTTTACTCTATGTGAAATATTTTAAATCCAAATGCAATTGATGCCCTTGGGAATCATTAATTATTATTATTTCTGTTCTTGTTTTTCTTATTTGTTGTTGCTTTTAGTTTGAAATCCTCAGTGGTTGGCATTCTATAAACATTTTATAAACAATTGGGTATGAAGTAGTAAGCAAACAAGTGCATGCTCCACCCAAACACTCTTTGACTCTGGTTCAGTAGTCAAAATGCTACTACTTGCTGGCCTTCTTCTACTCACAGAGCCTCAATCCTATTTCATATATAATTTCAATCATTAAAATAGAAATGTATGAATAAAAACAGACATGACATACACTTTTAGAAAACTGTTTCATCAAAAATGCTTCTACAAATATAATATTACTTCTTAATCTTTCTGGCATCTGTGGGGCTTTTATTGCCCATAGATAGGAGATAGGGATCTGTGATTCCTTGTGAACAAAGAGTGTGCCAAATCAAATTATTTGTCCTCATTTTAGTCCAAATGTCTATGAACTTGCACAGTGTTATTTCCCTATAATGGCTCTATGAACTGAGAATAATTTACACATGTTTACAGCTAATATTGATCTTCTCCTAGCAACTGTAGGTGTGAAAGGAATCTATCCCATGTGTCTTTGACAAAAATTTGGTTTGAAGCAAAAAATGAATACAGGAAACCTATAGGTCATAATTTCTTAGCCTGTAAGTAAATATAAACTTTTATATACATATTGCTATTTCATTTAAACATTTTTATAATCTGTGTAATGTTTTTCTGAGTTCTTAAACATTTACAAGGTTACAATTGCTGAACTTTACATCTGAATTATGTATATGAAATTATATTAAACACAGCATTCCCAAATTAGTTTTGTGAAATTTGTACAAGACTCTCTAAGTGTGTCTGTAGCTCTGTGTCACTGTCTTTCTCTGTCTCTCTCTGTCTGCATGTCTGTCTGTCTGTGTATTTCTCTTTCTCATTCTCTTTCTCACTCTGTCTCTGGCTTTTCTTTTACTCATGTAATTATTACTCAATGGTTACTCAGTTTACGGTTTCAATTAATATCTTGTTATTTAGCTAAGATTTTTCAAAATCACTCACATCTACATATCATGACTCCCGTATTTGGTTCAGATCAATACTAAATAACATATATAATGTCCATATTTGAGACAGGTTTCATCTTTCCTGTGTATTTTAAATTATTTTTATTCCTTTCCTTAAGGATTAATCCATGTCAAATTTTTAAGAGGCTCACAGACATTAAATTTTGCTTCATTAAGTGTTTCTTTGCAAATCCAGATTTACAATAATCTTACCATATATCCTTTTCATTGGCTTCATTAGATTTCCTTACTTGCTTTTTCTATTACTCATACCATTCTTATAGACATAGCTCTTTGTTGGAAAGCAAAAGAACTAGGATCTACCAGGCAGGACCTTTTTCTAGATGACCTTGTAAAAATTAACTGTCCTGTTTCAGGAAAAATGTCTCTGAGAATTTCCATCTCTCTTTGAATGTTTTTAATTTCTCTTCTGAATAAACTGCAATTAGCAGTTCATCAGTAATCACTTCTCTTCAATTCACTTCTGCTGTTGTTTTACAATTGTTATATATTGTCTTACAATCCTTGAATAATATGCACGTCTCACAATAATTTAACCAAAGATCATTTATATATCTGAAGTGTCATGCAAATATATCAACACATAAATTCACTGTTTTTTTATTTCAGATGTTGCAGAATTTTTCTCAGGTGGGCAACATATTTGCTTTTCTACATATGTTCTCTTCCACAGCACTCAGACAAAAAACACCTGCTGCTATTTCCCACAATCTCACTATCAGACAATGAGGGTATTTGATTTTTATCCTCAAGGTTTTCTCTACACTCACTTCAATGTCAGATTACTCTATAAATAATCTGGTTCCTATACTGCACACATACTAATGTAGTAAAAATCTCTTGTCCACCTTAGAATTTTCTGTCATTTTGTTACTCTTTATGATGAATATTTTCCTATTGGTTGCATTCTTTTACTTCTCCTTTGCTTTACCATTCCTTTTTAATCCTAGTGTCAGGTAATATATCTCAGTAACCTCATGATTTGCTCACCCTGGTTTTGCTCATATTATGGAGGTTATATCAACGTAGGCAAAATAAATTAAATTAATGTAACTTTCCACAGCACTCAACTCAAGTTCTTCTGTTTTCCACTTTCTCACAGTCATACTACAAATCTCTTTTATTTCTTCTTTAAAACATCTCCTAATTCATACAGTTCAAAAGCAGAATTACTCAATATTTCTTTTCCTTTTATTAAAAAAATGTGATGGTATTAACTAGCTCTAAGAATTCTAAGAACTTTTCCTGTATCTACATTAAATATTTGCCTTTATGTACATCTTTTAAGACTTGACCTATTGTCCATTCTCATTTTTCATATTCAAAGACATGTGGAAGACAGCATGCCGGAACACATCTCTTGTTTTGCTTCCACTTACAAATTGCCAAGTTCGTCCTTAACACAAACCAATATTAAATATTTTCATGTACCAACTTCCAACGGTATATCATAAATGGACTTTTTATGTAATTAACATATTAAAGTAAAAATATGAATAAAAAATCATAATGGAAAAATTTAAAGCAAGGCATTAATTGCAATATGTGAAAGTTTTGTCATTTTATTCAAACACTAATTCTAGGAAAAGCTCGGGTGGAGGATATCCAGGAAAGAGGTCTTCTAACAGTAGTCAGATAGACACACATGAAATCACAGAGACTGTGGCAGAAGTCACAGTGTCTTCACAGAAACGAACCTAATGGTGTCCCAGTGCTGACAGAATAAGCAGACACAAGGTCCTATCCATAAAACAGAAGCTATCTTTCAGTGATAACCACTCCCAAATGAAAAATTAGTTCAATTCATTTGAATCTCACTGTGAATTCAAAGTGCACCATGAGCTGTATTATACAATCAATTCAAAATGAACTCAATCGCATTTTTGTTTGCTAGTTATCCTGGGGACATAGCTGTCTGAAAAAGGCATTAGAAAACCTGCATCATCAACTGAGAAAATTGTGGTTCTTTATATTGGGCCTCATGGCCTGGCGAGGGGCCTGTGGTCCAAACTCAAACCAAGCTCGAGTTTAGAGACCTGTCTTGGTGCCTCTAGTTCTGCATAACGATGACTAAGCATAGCCTATTCTGGTGGTGACTCTGCCTAGTTACTGCTACATGCAAAAATCTTACTGGCTTTCCCCCCTCACTCCACATTACCTCACACCTTAGGTCATCTCTCCTCATCTCATAGACACTCCCATTTACCCTCAGCCTACAAAAAGGCAGCTTGTAATAATAAAAGCGCGTTTCTGCTTTGACAGTTCTCCCAGATCATGTGTGCCTGTCTTCCGGTGGGGGAGTGGTCGGGCCTTTGATACTCACGATCCCCTTCAGCTCCGGGTGGGACAGGCTGGTCCTGTCCTCAATGACTTGTACTGTCGGAATGCCCAACACTTTATACACTGTTTCTGCTAGCAGGGACAAGGCTTTACAGGGTTGCATAAGACTGTAGGAATATTCCTTCCTCATCCTTTGAATATTCTGGAGGAGGGACCCATTGTGGCCTGTTGCTTTCCAACAAAGAGCTATGTCTATAAGAATGGTATGAGTAATAGAAAAAGCAAGTAAGGAAATCTAATGAAGCCAATGAAAAGGATATGTGGTAAGATTAAACAAGTGTTTAGGGAGCCTAGCGCCAATGAATACATCTGCATCACATCTCCTATGTCTATAACACATGGAACATTGCAGAACTAATTAAAGAAGTATCATATTATCTATAATACCAGAACGTACGCTGTGAAATTGTGTCTTCCAAAAAGGGTACAGAAACAAGACAGTATCTAATAACATATTAATATGGAAGGGAACATACTTCTTATATATTTAAGATGTTTTAATTGCTTTTTCTGTGGGCAAGAAATATAGTATGAGTTTAAATTACTTATTCTATTGTCAGGTCATTTTGTTTGCATGGAAAATAGAAGGAAAATGTGTATTTTCCTGCTTTCTATACATTTTGAATATTTGCATTAGAATATTGAAGCTACATAACACATATTGTTATTATATTTCTTTAGTGGAATTTATCTCTATTGCTGTATTTTATGGAGAAAAATTCATAAATAGATATCAGTAAGAATCTCCATGAAGTATATTTTGACCAAACTTTGTTCTCCAATTGATAATTGTCTTACTTGTACCAACCCTACTGATAAAAATGGTGATGTCCTTCAAAAAGAAATCTTTCTTCATGCTATGTGAAGCTATGTGAAAATTTCTAATATTTACCATTATACTAGTTCCCTAGTTAATAATTAATAATTAAGAGTTCCAGATCCTAATTAATATGGTAATTAAAAAGGCAGATCATTTTTTTCCAAGACAGGGTTTCTGTGTAGTAACTCTGAATGTCTTAGAACTCACTCTGTCTACCATGTTAGCCTCAAACTCATAGATAACCTGCCTGCCTCTGCCTCCAGAGTGTTGGGATTACAGGAATGAGACACCACCATCTGGCAAGGCAGTTTCTTCTATTGCATATCATGTTAAGCTATGGGTACTACCTGAATCACATTGCAATTTGGTATTGTTTATATGTGGGACTTGCAAATGTCTTATATTACATACTCTATTTTTGTGTCACTCAGAGTTCTCTAATTCACTGTTGCTGCTTCTGATTCAAAATTAATTCAGTAGGTAAATAATCTGATCTGATCACAGAATATATCAAAGAATATATCATTTCTTTTATCTTACTAATGAATGACAAGCAAATTTTAAAAAAAATAATTTTTCCTTCTGGTTTGGCTGACTAAATTCAAACCCTATTATGTTTGGTGTGTGTCAGGAACATGTAAACTTTTGCATAAATATAATCATGGTATTAGACTCAGCCAAAATGTTGACATACTTTAGAAGCTCGATTGAAATAATGAATCTAAATGAGTGTTGATACTTAGTATCACAAATGTGTTTTCATTTTTCTAATAATTACAATGATATCAAATTTATATAGTTGAAATTAACTCAGCCATGGCATATTATTCAGGGCATTCAAATTTAATTTAATGTTTTGATTTGTTGCATTGAGAGGAAACTAATCCAGTGTCCTTTTTTTGTAATTGCCTCATTAGCAAACTCTACGTATAGACTGATTTCTTCTGACAGCTTTTGGAATGTTATTATAACCATGAGAAAAAGTGTGTTTGTAAAGAAAGAAAACTCCATATCTTTCCCCTAATCATGATAACATTTGAAAACACATGAGTGCAGAGGAACATTTAAGCTTTTAATCTCAAAGCATGATTCCCCTAGCAAAGATCACATTGAAAGGCCTGTGGTATAACTAGGAAGGGATAACATCCAAAGTCCTGTATGAAATGATTATATTCAGAGGCCTTTAGAATGTTGCCTTTAGTCCCAAACTCTGAGATTGAATTAGATTGAAGTCTAAGATTAAAACAGTGAAAATCTGAGTTTGCATCAGAGGACATACCAATCTCTCAGGACATAAAAGGAGGCTTTCAGCTTACAGAAAGTTCAGTTTAAAGAAAGAGTACAGTTGAACAATTCAGAAAGAGAGTTGGAGAGATGGAGAGTTAGTTTAATTGCAGTCAGATCACAGAAAGAAGGGGAAGCTGAATAGAGCAGACCCGATCCAGAATAAGCAGTGAGAGAAGCAAGAGAGTCTGAAGGAGATGCAGAAGAGTGAAGAAGCTCACAGTTTACAATTAATAGTTTGGAGTTCACATTACAGCTCACAGTGAAAAAAAAACATTTCAGAAAACCATTAATCACAGTGAACTCAGTAATAAGTATTGGATGTAGAGACATTTTAGGTTTCCGTTTACAGAGTCTGAAGCCTTCTAGTTCCAGGCTTGCATTGTGAGAGTTAGATTTACAGATGCTGAAACCTTCTGAGCCTCAGCTTAAGATTATATTACACAGAGACTGAAACTCTCTAGGACCATGGATTGAATTACTAAAGAATAAATGACCTATTGCCTTGAGTGCAAAAGAATAATATAGTAATAAAATCAATGCTGAAAATTATGCTTACATATGAATGTGTACATTTATTCAGCAGTCCATTTTAAGCAAAATGCATAAGGAGACTTGTCTTAAGCAATGTGCATGCCATTCTTTTTCATTGAAGGGGTCAAAGATTCTTACATACTCAATTTATGATAGCCATGTCATTATCCTGAGTGACACAGGTTAATAGAAATATTGATCTGTTATGAATTCATGCAACATTTCCATTGATGGCATATCTTGTGTGTGTGCATGTGTGTGTGTGTGTGTCTATGTGTGTATGTGAGGAGGTGTGTGAGTGTGAGTTTGTGTGTGTGTGTGTGTTTGTGTGATGGTGTATGCACCTTTCTCTATTAAGCATTGGGAATAATCAGACTTGTATTTATTTGAAATGTAATTATGTTCTGTTCACAGCTTGAAAGCTGTGTATATTTACGTAAGCAGCTGTGACAGCATTTATAAGCTCATTACAAGCTCTTATCAGACAAAAATTCCATCATAAGAAGGGTAGATGGTCATGAAATTCCACCTTTACCAAGGGGATATTGGCAATAAGTAGTTGTTCTAAGGTGAAAAATTAGATTTCTTTAAGTACGTCAAATCTGGTAGCCCAATCTTTCTCCATGGTAATGGTACATATACATAAGTGTATGGGGAAAACTAAATATCTTTGATAATTATAGTAGCTAATTATATATGTTTAGGTATTAGAGGAGCTGAGGGCAACTAGTATGTATGATCAAAATACATAGTGCCAAATTCTTAAAGAATTAATAAAATTTGGGTTTAATAAGAAAAAAATCTGAAACAATGAAACACTAAGTAGCATTCTCTGATGATTTCTTCAGACAGTAAGGATAAATAATTATGTATTGCAAAAACTAAAAAGCACATGAACAGATACAGAAAAGTTTTATTAAGCTTATCTATATTTCCAGAATAATTCATTCAGAAACCATAATTCCCTGTGTCCACTCATCAAGGTAATCCCCATGCATCCATGTCCTCCAGATTAACCCTTGATTCTCATCACAGCACAGCAGGTCATGCAGGGATATGACTCAAACATGGCATACCAACATGGAATGAGGCCAGGTTGGAGTCCCTATATCAAGGATGGATGAGGGAGCCTTCCTTGTGAAAAGAGGTGTCATATTCCTAGGAAGCCATTATATAAGCCACAAAAATACTAAACCTTTCAGATACACATTCCATGATTTCATACAATGTTGGTAATGGATAGTTCTAATTCAGGATAGATGCTAGCATATTGAAAAGAATTAATAAATCTGTTAAGTAAAAATTAATTATGCCAAAATCCATAGACCCAGAGAAACTACGTAAAAATCATGCCTCTAGTGGCAATATATGGATTTCTCTGGGAAAGGGATATGCAATAGATTTTGAAGGTGGACTGTAGGCAGAGCAGTTGGGGATGGGAGGAGGAGGGAGAAGGTGTGTGAGGGGTGGAATTAGAGTTTACAGGGAGAGATTACTGGAATTGGGGGCATGGTTTGATGTAAAAACCTAGTGCAGTAAAATCTCCCTGGGATCCACAAGGACCTACTAAGGATATGGAGCCTGAACTGGCCATGTTCTGTAACAAGGAAAGGCTTTCTAAGGTGACATTAGGACAACAAACTAGTCCCAAACCTTTCCTCTTCAATCCATCTTACCTGCAAGATGTGCTGGGGGCAATGGTGGCCTAGAATTTGTGGAAGTGGCCAAACAATTAATGGTCCAATTTGAGCCCCAAACCATGATAGGGAGCCTATTCATAACACTACCTGGATAACCAGGAACTGCAGGCTGTATATCTCAGAGACTTAGGATAAAACTAATCAGTATGGCAAAAAAGAAAGAAAAGAAGAAAGAAAAAGAAAATGAAAAAGTAAAATAATTCCTAATTTTATTCTGCTATACTCACAGAGAGATGCCTAGCTTGCAGAGTTAATGAGAACAGATGAATAAAACCATAGTCAAACGTGATGCAGAGCACACAAACCCTACTGAATACAGGAAGAAAGAATTGTAGGAGCCAGAAGTGCCCAGAAAACCAAAAGAACACAGAACATTCCCTGCAAAATCAACTATGCAGGGCTCATATGGCATCACACATCCTGTAGTAGCAATAAAGAAGACTGCATGGGTCTTCAATACATCCACTGGATATATGTTATAGTTACTTAGCTCTGTGGTTTTATGGGATGCCTAACAGTGGAACTCTAGATGTCTCTGACACTTTTGTGTTCTTTTGGACCCTTTTCTTACTCCTGGCCTCATCCAGCATTGATATGTGTATTTGTGCTTTTTGAAGCTTCTTATGCCGTATATGGTGGGTATCCCTGGGAGACCTGATGTTTTCTGAAAGGAAACAGAGGTGAAGTGGATCTAGGGGGGTGAGGACGTGGGAATGCATTGCAATGAGTGGAAGGAGGGTTAACTGCTATCAGGATGTATTGTATGAGATAAGAATGAAAAAAAATGAAAAATAAAATCTCTGATGAGCTCAATATCAGAAATGATGAATTCTACAAATTGTTATTTAATAATTTAGACATAAAATTTGCTTAGTGCTGTATGACACATGGCTTGGAGAAAGATGAGAAACTGTGTAGGTGACATTGGAACAAAGTCATCAAGAAAACCATTAATTCAGAAACAAGAGAAAAAGCTACAGAAAATATGAGTAAGAATTGCTGGGTAGGTGGTACTAAATATGAAGAAGCATGTAGCTTTAGACTAACTATATGTGTTGTGTTTCTAGGAATTTTAAGTTTATTGTATAGTTCTTGAATTTTCATGAGTTTCATTTGAAGTAAGTGGAAGAAGAAAATTCAAAGACCACAAAAATCACCCTGGGCCACCAGCGCAGATTCCTGTCTTGAAATTTTAGGACTAAAGCAGAAAGTCCATAAAAAATGAGTTTGGGAGAGAATATTATTTTAGATTCAGACAGGCCACCTTAATGGAAAAATTATTCGAAGTTTTTACAAATGTGTTATCTATGCTAACTCTGAAATTACTAATAAGGAGGAAATTCACCATTGTGGCACCTATCATAGTTTATATCTCATGTTTTTGATTTGTTTTTATACTTTTGGAAAAGTGGATTGAAAATCAGGAAGGGTCAAGTACCCTGTTAATTTTCATGTGGTAATTTTCATGTCTCAAGCTTGCTGTTATTGCATTCAGAACCTCAATTCTGAAAATGTGTTTCTGATTAGAAATGTACTTACTTGTGTATGACTGTGAAGATATATCACTATTCAGTTAGATTTTAGTTGAACATCTGAAAACCTAGTCAATATATGATTAAAATATTTCATCTATATATGTTCAACAAATCTAAATAAACCAATTGAAAACCAATTGAAATATTTTTATATATAATTTAAGTGCAAATTATCTGTGTTTGTATGTGTTTGTCTTATAATCTTTAAATAAATTGGGTTTTCTTGTGTAATTTTATGTTTTGCATATCCTTAAATTTTATGTCACCCAATAAACCATTCAGGCTGCTTCAAATTAAAATTTATTGTGAAATCCTCTGGGTTTTTTTTTTTTATGTTTAGTATTGCTTGAGATATTTATGGCCTTTTTTTTCCTCCATGTGAATTTTGTTTTTCTCAACAGTTTTCTTCTGATAAATTCCAGTGCATTTAAAGGGGAAATGGTATTGATTTTATTGACTTTTCTCTGCTTATATTACCCATTCTGCATTATGAATATTAATTAGGCTGATCGTCAATCACATGAAATATTACCATTTTATGGTCTCTGGAAGATAATTCTTCTATGTTTTCAATTTTTCATTTTAGACTTATGCATTCAATCTGGTAAGTGATTCAGAAGTAATAGAGAAGATACGACACATTATTTTGTTAAAAGGAAAGGTTTATCAATAGGTGGACAGATAACAGTATATAAAGTGATAAAATAAACAAAGTCCAAGATGTATATGCAGGAGTTATTTTTTTGTCCGCAAGTTTGGTTTTCAATACTTTCATGTTACATAATCTATACAGTTATTAATCAGCAACAAGTATACATAAATACTGGTTGTTGCTGAAAGGTGCATGCCTTTAATCTCAGCACTTTGGAGGCAGAAGAAGGCAGCTCTCTGTGAGTTTCAGGCCAGCATGGTCTACAGAATGATTTCCAGGACAGCCAGAGTTATGCAGAGAAACCCTGTGTCTAAAAAATGACTTGTATAATTTTGAAATGCAAATATAATTTTAGTGTCACTTAGTATCCTCAAATACTAATGTAAACTTACGAACAAACTGTAATCACAGTCTGGTAGAATTTTTCTGAAACACATTAAACAAATAACTTCTCTTAATCTAGTCTACTTTTAGAATCTTTTTAGCACTTCCCAGAAACTACTTCAATTTAGAAATCATGTATTGTAGACAGCAAAGCCAGTTTATATCCTTTTCCCAAAGTACCAAAATCTTGAAAATGTCTATAGTTTAATGCATAAGGGAAAAATAAAATAAAATAATAAAATAAAATAAAAGCTCTTAGTTTTTTATCACTATTCTTCACTCAATGGATTCTCTTCAAATGCAACCATGTGTCTGTGAATTGTAGATTCTTTGTAGTTGATCAGCATGTTAAATCACTATATATATGATATTTTTGTTTCATGATGTTAAAAGTTTTAAAATTTGCCAAAAATTTTGCCTTTCCTTATATTAGGTACAGATTGATTCTCTACCCTCACACATTTGGGTGCACAAGGAGATCATTTTTTTTTCCTTTTTCTAAGTAAGTATGAAATCCTCAATGTTTGACATAATATTGAGATACCCTTTTGTTAACAAGAATGATTTACGTATTATTACAAGTGTTTCCTCTGCCTAAAACTATCTGACACTGGTATTCAGCAGATGAGGAGATAGCCACTATTTGCTACCTCTCATGCAGCATGTAGAAATGTTTATTTCATATACCAAAGGAATCATCAAAAGAGAATAGTAATGTATAAAATGAAGACAAGACACCACCATATATAAATCCCTGTAGTGATCAATTTTACCCTAGGAATAATTTTGCCCCATCATTATTGACTGTTATGGGACTCTAAAACTTTAAACCATTTATGGGCAGAAAATTGGATCAATTGAGTTTTTTGTTTATGTTTAGGAGCAAATGGTAGATGGTGCTATTCTAGAAAATTTTTCTACTGTGGATCAAATAATCTCTTAGGCCCAGCATATATTGATCACTGCATTTCTATTTCCTACCTGTGGATTTTGAAGAGATGTTCCTACATAGGTCCTAGACAAACATAGGAAAGCCTAGGCAATGCTTACTCCATGTGGCAAAGGAATAGAGCACATGTCTTTATCATAATTACTCAAAATATAACAAAACATTAATATAGTCATATGTAATGCTATATTCATTAAAATTCCCTCATTTTTGAGAGTTGGCAAACATTTGAAGTCTAATAAGTCTTTAAATTAATACATTACCCAGGAAAGATGATAAACAGAGTCTTCTTGTATTGGTTCTACATGGTCTGGAGAAAAGACACACTCTCTTTACTTTTACTCTCTTCAATTTATCTTGATTGGTTCCTCAGTTTACGCATCCAATTAAGAGGTTCTTTCACTGAGATCCAACAGTATTTGTCACAGATGCATAATTACCAACCTTCATAATTTCATGCAAGGTTCATGTATACTGAAAACTCTGGGGAATGCCCATAATAGAAGCATGCTTCATTTTCTCATATTTATTTAAACACCATTATTTTGACAATTTCCTCAGTATTGATTGATCTTGAAAATTTTGAAGAGTTTCACAAATTCTTAAATGGTTTCTAGGAGTACTTTTCCAAAGAACCCTAGATTGACAGTAATCTACTCTCGTGTCGTATAGCAGGAACTGGATAGGCTGTTTGAGTGTTTTGTTGTTGTTGATGATGTTTACTCCAAACAATTAGATTAATGCAAACATTTACCTGGAAGTCAACATCAAAAAATCACATCCAGAAGCTCCATTATTCTTTAAAATTTGATGTTGATGTGGACTGTACAAACTCACTATTCACTCTGATAAGTCCTATGTTTGTTTCATAATAACTTGTTTGCATTTTTCTATAAACATACTTGAGAACACAGGTTGAATCATATGACCTTTCATCTTTTGAGATGCAATAATGATACCTGTCCCTTCTAAGTTACTTTTTAGTTAGTGATAGTTAGGTGGGTCTCCCATGATTTTATCCTAATGTGAATTTAATATCACATACCAATAAACAGGTGTGTGTATCCTCATGAAATGACTACCCTAGTTTATTTCAGATTGTGAAGACTACATCTTTTTAGTTACATTTATAGATTTCTCTTTTCCCACATTCTCAGGCTACATCCAACTGCTGTTCTTTCATTTTGTTCATATTTCCATCAAAGGACTAGGAAACTCTTTCACTTCTTTATTGAAATTTTTCAACTTACACATTTCTTAGTCAGAACATTCTGAAGTAAAAATTGTTTCCTAATACTGCATAGACTTTATTGTATTTTATTAATAGCTCTGGAATTTCTCAGAATTTTCCTTTTTCTACTCCAAATATTTGCCATCATGGTTATCTTCTATGACTTTACATTTTGTTACTGCCCTAATTCCCAGTTTTCCTAACAGAAAGACAAGTGGGGAAGAAAGCATCCCTGTACTTACATTGTTTTCTTTCTACTCCTGTTCAATCAAGTTCTTCCTTAAAATGCAGACATATCATCAATGCTCATGTGCTATAAACTTAAGCTAAAATATAATATTCACTTATTTGAAAATTTTATATGAGAGTAAAGCAAAAATTGTAGATAGAAAATAAACTTCAGTAGGATAGATTAAGTGAATTATGTTTATCCCAATATTTCAAGTGGTTATTTTTTGTATGTACCCCAATTAAAATTTTAAAATATAAGTCAGTACAGGTGATCCCTGTACTGTCAGCCACTGTAACTTATTAACAAGGAGAAAAAAGACCAAGTTCTTCCAGTGCAAAGAGATAAGTAGCTTATTTTATATTTAAATATGGCTCAGTAATGTACTATTTATTAAAAATTATAACATCTAATTTTAGTGGAAAATGACTTTCATAATACACCTTTTTAAAAATTTAGTTAAAATTAAATTTATATCCAATATATATTTTCAATAATATATATTTGTAACTTGCTGAGGCCTATGAATATCCCTGTATGCTAAACAGACTCTCCTTCACAGAGTTCCAGATTCTTTATATAGGGAAATTTTAGTTCATCAGCTATATTTCTCCACTTTTTTTCTGAAATTTCATCTGTAATGTGAATGTCTACATGGCCTACCAGAGTTGGCGCTTGTTGGCTGGGAAAGGTATAAAGCCATTTCATCTGAAAACTTCACTGGTTATTTTTCTTTAAGTACTGGCATATGCAAGGGTTATCTATTGCATACAGAAGCATATCATAAGCATATCATAAGCATATCACAGCACTTCCTGATGGCAAGTGTTAATGCTCCAGGCTAACAGTAAAATTAGCACATCTAAAATGAATCCATCCCCGGAGATCCAAATTCAGCTGAAAGGAGCTTCCAACCACTGGCGGGACTTTATCTGAAATGTTCTTTCAAGTGTTCTTTGAAATCACCTTGAGGTTTGCAGGCTACAGGAGAGATGTCGCTGGCTCCATCCTAGATCACACCTACATACCAGGATAGACCCTGCTGAGAAGACTGGAAATTACAGAGCACCCTCTCTATTACCTAAAATGAATGCTGGCCCTTTAGAAGTTTTTGCCAGCAACAGTTCACTCTCCTGGCTTGAGTCTCCTTTAGCAGTGTAAAAAGTTTCCTATTAAAACACTCCTGCATTTCTATTTCTAAATTATGATTATGTGTATTTCTTAAAGTGTGTAAGTGTGCCATATCGGGTCCCATAGAGGAACAAACTATTTCTTTGTCTATCATCATTTCCTTTCCACCCATACTCCCTTCCTGATTAGAGTCCACACGACCACACCTGTAGAAAAGGCTGGTTTCCCTTTGCAAATAACTTAATAATTATTGAACATATATTAATATATGTGGACAGAACCAGCCTTTTCCACAAATGGTTTCATGAAAACTCTACACAGGAGGGAGTAGGAGTGCAAGAAAAATGAGGAAGGACAAACAGAGTAGTTCATTCTTCTATGGGACCCAAGGAAATGGCACACAGCATCATGCTTTTAAATGACACATAGAATTCTTTAGTAGTAAAACGCAGTAGCATTTTTAATAGGGGAATTAACAGTATACATATTAAGAAAAAAGGAGCAAGAGAGAGACTGACAATGCACCTTTCCACCTTGCCAGTGGAAAAAGCACACCAAAATGAGAAGAAGGGAGCGTCTGACAAATGTATATCATCAAGGGATAAACACACCAGAAAAGAGAGAGAGAACTGCTCTAGTAAAAAGCTTTAAAAAGCTAAGTGTAGTTCTTTTTGGTTTGGAGATGTTGATCTGGCCTCCAGAGGAACCTGCTTGATTTGTAGATGTAGTCACTCCTAGAAGTTGATCGTCCCCAAGAAGGAGATGGGTGTCCTTTCTCCTGCGACTTAGTAACTTCAAGGTTATCTTGTATACTAAGAAAGAACATTGGACTCAAAAACCCATAATTGGTTGAATGTTACTGTTTGCTGAATAATACTTGCATCGGCCTCAAACAGAGCAAGGTGCAATGTAGACACCAAAGAAAATTTTTATTTTACAGTTTTTGCTCTTTAGTGAATATTTATTTTACTCTATTTAGGCTCTATTTGTACTATCTGTTAAAGGCTTGATTCTTCCTGGGAGGACCAACACCCACTGATTAAAGGCATTTTATGGCCATTACAGCAAAGGGCAGAAAGGGGCAAAATGGCTATTGAGCCATAATTCCCTGTCCAGGGAGTCTGAAACCTTTTCAGACAGACTTCATCCATGTTACCAGGGTATCGGGATTCCCAGCAAATACATACGCACTCACACACACACACACACACACACACACACACACACACACACACAGACACACACATATATATATGTGTGTGTGTTAAAATATGTTAACACCTCTTTCAAAGGCCATCACCCAAACTATTTTTGAAAGTCATTTCAATTTATATAAGCAAATGAATCTCTTCATCAATAATTAATATTAGGTTTAGACTTCCTTACTTCATAGCAGTCATTGCATTCTTTTGGCAAGTATTTCTGGCAACCAATGGAATAAAATGGAAGATATATGTGTAAATATTATTTTTCTGGAGAAAGCACTTATCCCCTCATTAAGACATTCTTTCCAATATCTACATTTTATCCCGCAGAACCAAATGTTAGTTGATTGTGTATACAATTCAGTAGATCGTGGATGTTATTCATTCTACATATGAGGGTTTTTTTTTAGTTTGTTTTAAAACATATCAAAGAATATTAAGAACTCAAAAAAACTGTTACTTCTTCCTGTCCTCTTAGCATGTGTGATTATACTTTCCATCCACATACTGGTCAGTGAACTTAGAAACCATTTGTTTTCTTTTTCTAAATTTAGAATCCATAAAATTTGGCATAACATTAAGAACTCCTTTATAAACAAGTGTATACACAATACTAAGTACAAGTCTCTGCTCTAAATAATAATTATTTGGCAGTAATATACAGAATATAAATGATAATAAATGTTTGCTAGCTCCTACTCCCTGAGTAGAGAGCTGTTTTCATACATTAGTATAATTATCATGAAAGAAATGTGGCCATAATGCACACCCTACTAATATCCTATATTATTCTACCAATGATAAAGTGAATATCACATAAACTTTTGTCATGATCTTCTAATGTAGGGGTAGACAGAAAATTTTTTTATTGTTACTAATAATTCTGTATGTCCTGGAAAGAAAGGGCTCTCTCTCTCTCTCTCTCTCTCTGTCTGTCTCTCTTTTCCATCCCTCTCTGATAATCTGTCTATCTCTCTCTCTATGACTCTCTGTCTTTCTTATTTATATACTGCTTCTTAGATAGCTACTCAGATTGCATATTTATTAATAGATTGTTCTTTCATTGAGATCCACCAAAATCTCATTATTCATATATATCATACAGATATACATTGAACACTCCTTAGGTACAGTGCACAAATGAGATATGATTCACCTTTAACATATTTACTTCACCCAAATATGTGTTATTTTATCCAAATAGATAATGAAGTATTAATCCAACTTGAAAATTTGAGTGGCTCATAAATATTGAAATTTGATTCTTCGTATATTTTCCTAGCAACTGTAGATTGATACTATTCTCATCATATTTGCTTCTGAATCACCTCATTTGGCTTGCATTTACTTGTTAGCCAAGAACAATAAGAGCAACCTGAACTGATCCTCCTCTGAAACACTGTGATCCTAAAGCAATGTGTACTCAGACTTTAATTATCAATTACGTTCTTCATGTCACTTTTGTATTTACTGATTTTTTTTTCCATCCCATGTAAAAATACTTTAAGAATAAGAAAATTATTCATGCCTTGTGATGGTTCAATTTCAACAATGGTGCCTTGTGGTGAGCCCTTCAGACTCTGGGCCTAGACTCTGCTGTGTGCCTCTGGCTAATATTGCCTAAATCCATTATTGGGAGATCTTTTGAGCATAACTGAGTCACAAAATATTATAACTGCCCGAGAGAGGCTGGTTTCGGGGAAGTTAAGGTTATCTGAAGGAGTGTCTTTTCTCCAGTTGAATATTCAGCCTTATCATGTGAGACTATTGTCCTAGATGAGCATCTAACTCCACCTAGAGAAGCTACTTCTCTGGGTAAACAATTAGCTTCCCTGGGACAAGTTACCTCCCAGGATAAACGTCCTGCTCCAGCAGAGAAAAGGGAAGTCTCAAAGTTTAGGATTAACTAAAGAAAGAGACGTTTTACTCATGTGACTGATATGCTGCATTCTTTGTAATCATTACCTTTGTAACTGCTGTAGCCCCTGGAGGAAAGGGGTATAAGCATTTCGCAAAAAATTAAACGTTAGCTCCATTCCATCTGAGCTCAATGATAGCATGTTTCTATTCCCTTCTCTTCTCATCTCTTCCCCCTCTCCTCATTAAGCCCTTCAGTTTCACCCCATCCAGGTACTGTCCAACTTGCCAGGCTGGCCCTAGCAGAGTGGCACGCGAACAGGGACCTGGAATACGGGGAATCAGTGAATAAGGTGAGTACTCACTTAATTGAAGGTTGGTGGCGAAATGGGCAGTCAGAATGAAAAAATGTTGTTTGCGCATTTATTAAAAGATAGGCTCCGAGACCTCGGAGCCAAAGTAGGCCAGGCACAGCTGTGTCATTTTCTTGAGTTTGTAGGAAAAGTCTGTACTTGGTTTTCTCATAAAGGAACCATGGATTTACAAATTTGGATAAAAGCAGGAGAATCTTTGCAGCAGCAATTCCAGGAACAAAATAAGAAGCAAGATATGTCTGATATTTTAACCTATGGGGAATGATTAAGGATGGCTTAGAAGAACTTCTAGAGCCAGAGGTAGTCAGAATAACAATGGGAGACAAGGCTGAATATATTGTGGAGGTTATGTCTTTTAAAGGAGGTGGAATGGTGATCAATTAGACCAGGAGATGAATTTGATCTAGAAAAGTGAGGCTATCAGATACCAAGATTAAAAAATAAAACAGCCTTCACTTCAGAAAGTTGTAGGAATCAAGGAGGCAGTACATCTTAATGCTCCTCAAAGACCATACAGAAATTCAAGTCCACCTCTGCCCCCATCTAGCTCTGACTGCTGCTCATACAGGAATCTGCGATTGCTGTCTACATGGCTGCTCCAGCTGCTGCCAGTTCAGTTCTGGCATGGCCACAGCTGATAGCATGAACTCAGTTGTTGACATATCTAAGCTGTTGGCAGAGCCACAGCCACTGAGTCAGCTTTAACTAATGGTTTGGTCCCCGCCTCTGATGTAGCTAAAGCTACTGGCATGGCCACAGTCTCGGGGACAGCCACGACTGTTAGCACAGCCTACAACCATGGGCATAGCTACAGCCACTGAGATCCCCACAGCTGTTTGCACAGTTTATCTGCCAGCAGAGCCACAGCAGTATGTGTGGTCACAGCAGCCGATGCAGTCTTAGTTACATTCCAGCCATTGGAGGAGTCCTTACCTCTGCCGCTTATGCAAAGCTAAAGTAACAATCTAGCTCCTACTTTTCCCAGGAAGGCACAATTAAAATCTGTTCCACCTGAACTAATTGGTAAATTGTTTAAAAATGCTTTGAAGTTTATAGGTCTGAGGGTGTGAAAGTCTAAGTGATTGGTTAGGGACAGAAGAAGTGATTTAAAATGTATATACATGTTTTTATAATGTTCTGATAAACTGATCCTACTATTAGCAAGAACAAACTCAAGATTCTAAATTTCTTTTAGTTACAGGTTTTAAGTACTTCACATTGGCAATATATCTGATTTTTTGGAAAGTACTTCCAGTTTCACTTCCAATACCATTGAATAAAAACTAAAGGTTATACTTCATTAACACTGGCATGCATGCTGCCCTGAAGCTTCAGAGAACTCTGCTTTTTTTCCTGGGTGCACCCTTTCTTTAAAATTCATTTCTTTTTTATCGGGCCTGATTAATTTTTTGTCAATGTCTTGATTTTGTTGTTCTGTGTGTTTATTTGTGTATGGATGGTTTCTAAATGTGTGGAAATGTATGTATGTTCTGAGTTCATTTGAATATCATTGTCTTGAATGCTGGATGGCCAAGATCCAGGGCAGGATTCTTTGTAAATGGTTCTTGCTGCAAACTAAGAGGAGAGATTTCTTGGAGCAGTTTCTGTTACGAGCTGAACTTTCAGAATGGTATATGCACACTGTCCCTGTCATCTCTGTGACCATTTGCATGCATGGCTACAGAGATAGACATTTTAAAAGGACACTGGGCTGAACTGTTTCAGATTTCTGCTTATGCAGACCAATTGTAAAAAAGCAGCAGGTTATATCAGAAGAAGTTCTGAGGTCTCTCTCTTTTCTATCTCTGTGTGTGTGTGTGTGTGTGTGTGTGTGTGTGTGTGTGTGTGTGTGTGTGAATGGTAATGATTTTTCTAGTGTAAGTTTAAAAAGAGAGCATTGAATTAAAGCTGAGTAACATATGTGTAACTTCATTTTGGATGTAACTCCATTTGGGATGTGGACTACATGTGACTTGCTGATATGCTTCCTCTCTACTTAGGGAAGAAGGTGGACACATGGCAGGCAGAATGGCCATGTGGACGCTCCCATTCTTTTCTCTAGGGTCAAAGAGGATGAATGCCATGTGACTCCAACATCATTTAAATGGAGGTAGCCACATGTTGCCATTCAAGGAGATAACAGAACTCAGATATTTTAAATTAAATTGGATTTTGTATGTTTTTCTATGCTAAAAATAAGATAGGATTTTTAAGAACAGTGTTTAATAAGAGATCAAAGCTATGTCTCTGTGCATTGAGATAAAGGAATGTACCTTGTGCTGACAGCCCAATTTTTTCAGTGTAAGAATTACGGGATTAAAACAAAGTAAATCAAGGCAGGTGAGGTTTCAGTAAACAACCTGGCTGTCTTTAGGGTTCTAGAGGCCATGTGATGGGAGGGCTTAGAAAAGCCCCAAAGGCAAAGGCAGCAAGAGCAGAACTGGTTCAAAAACTGGTTTTCCATCCCCCCTTGGCTAATATATCTCCTATCTTCTCTGTTAGGATCTGATAGGCTTACTACTTCTAATATCTTTTGGGCCCTGGGCATTTAAGAAACTGACCAATTTGTGCAACCGCCCGGAATAATGTTGTCCTCAGGAAGGCAGCAGCGTTGAGACTAAGAGCCTAGCTATTTGGTCTGGCAAATGGAAAATTACTAACTGGAGAATAGATGGAAAAGATATATGGTCTAGAGAAGCATGGGAAGAGCTGGCAGATATTAGCAGGAGAATACCCTTAATAGTGTATCATGCAGATGTCCATCAGAGTAAGGACAATTTACACACCAAATATAATAATGAGGTAGATAAATTAGCAGCCTTAACCATTAATCTTAAGGATCACTATGAAGCTGAATCAAAGGAAACTAATAATTAGGACAAAGTGGAAAATTGAGGACAAAAAATTAGAAACCCCTATAGCAACTCAAGAAATACTTCTAATTCATATGTTGCTAGGACATCCTGGAACACATGGCATATATCTATGGTTTAGTAATAAAGGGCTAAAGGCTACTTGGCAGCAACTTAATTCTGCTGCCTTGAAATAATAAAAAAGGGGGAATCTGTGGTAAGTGGACCCCTGGACGCTGGCTTGAAACACAAAGCGTCCCACCTTTTAAAAGCCCCTTTTCTCTCTGGTCTTAATGGACAGAGTTCAGACAAGGTCAGATAACCCGAAGCTGCCCAGTTCTGGGAAACTGTCTAACTAACCCATCCCTATTGCTTCTTCATTTCACATTTCCACCCCTATAGTTTACACAGGAAGCCCTTAGAGAAATTTCACAGTACTTCCTTATTGCTCTGAGACCTGTGACACTAAGATTTCTTAATTCACTGAATAGACCAGTTCACCTGTCAGGTAGAATTACCTCAGATACCTGCTTATGCATTCACCTTTCCCCCACCTGAGAACTTCTTATAAATACTGGTACTTGTATTCAATAAATCGAAGGCGTGATCAGATATCAATCAGACTTGCCTTTCATTTCTCGCTCTTCCTTGTCCCGCCAATCCTCGCTGCCTCTCCAAGGGTTTTTTGTTGCAGAACCCCGCAGGTCTGGAACAGCATGCAAAAATTCTTAACCTGTACAAATCAGTTTCTCACGGGAACCAAAACATGACTCAGGCCAACAAGGAACATCCTGGTACAGGATGAAAGAACCCCGAGTTCTGTGACAAGCAACAAATCAGCAGGCTGTGGTCTATGTGACCTGGAGTCAGTCGCAAATTAACAGACTGTAGTCAATGTGACTTATGGTTAACCACAAAATGGCTGCCACATTGTTCTTTCACTGAGATCCACCAAAATCTCATTATTCATATATATCATACTGATACACATTGAACATTCCTTAGATAAAGTGCACAAATGAGGTATGATTCACCTTTAACATCATTACTTTACCCAATTATGTGTTATTTTATCCAAATATATACTGAAGTATTAATCCAAATTGAAAACTTGAGTGGCTCATAAATATCGAAATTTGATTACTTGTATGTTTTCCTAGCAACTCTAGATTGATACTAATCTCATCATATTTGCTTCTGAGTCACCTCATTTGGCTTGCATTTAATTGTTAGCCAAGAACAATAAGAGCAACCTAAACTGATCCTCCTCTGAAACACTGTGATCCTAAATCAATGTGTATTCAGAATTTAACTATCAATTATGTTCCTCATGTCACTTTTGGATTTACTGATTTTTTTTCTATCCCATGTAAAAATACTTTAAGAAGAAGAAAATTGTTCATGCCTTGCGATGGTTAAATTTCAATATTAGTGCCTATGACACCTATACTGTTTTGTTGTACATGGTAGATTCACGGTCTCACATAAGGAAAAGCATGTGTCAACATTATATCTTGTTTTTTTATTTTCTTTTCTTTTTCCTTTTTTCAAGACAAGGCTTCACTGTTATAATGCTGGCTGTCCTGGATATCACATTGTCGATCAGGCTGCCCTTAAACTCACAGAGATCCAGCTGCCTCTGCCTCCTAGTGCTTTCATTAAAGGTGTGCACCACAACCACCCATATGAATTTTGTATTTTAAATGACTGTTTTACATGTAAATTCTTCAGAGAAAGACTTCCATGATTTTTTTTAGTTTTCAAAAACTTATCAGAAATACAAAAGTGTATAAGTACCTAAGTTCATCCTCTCCCACAGCATTCACGACCAGACAAGTGTCTGTTGCCACTTCCCAAACTTTCATAGTCAGGCTTTGAGTCTCTTAAATGTTTTTATTAAGTTATTCTAAATCGATGCAGAACATAGGCAGAATGATTTCTGATTAACATGCTTCTAATGGGCACACAACAAGGAAGTACCTATCAAAATTACAGATTGAGATTTTTACTTTTATATTGAAAATTAAAGTGAACTATTTTCCTCATGTATATCTTCCATGACTTCTACAGTTTCCCATCTTCTTTTCCCTACAAAAGCAAAGAAAATATGAAACATATTTCATCATATTTCTGTTTTTATTCTACCCATATCTGGGCAACTGCTTTTGTGACAGAAAGAACTATCAAATGTATGCATGTATAAACACTATATGATACATCAGAATGTAGTTTTCACACACTGAGTCATAGATAAAAATCTTTAAATGTAAAGGTAAAACAAAGAATAATATGGAACAGCCCATAAAACTGTTTTAAGTTCCAATGTGTGAAACTTTTGTCATTTTACTTATCCTCCAAATATCGTTGCAAAATATTAGCCAGGAACGCTGGCTCTAAGCACCAACATCAATTTTTCCATATGTCTTTTTAGAGAACAGAAGCAAAACATCATCTTCTGCAAACTGGTCATTCTAGAATTGCTTGTGTTACATGAAATACTTTCTTAAGAATTCCTTTCTAGGGTATAATAGTTTCTGATTTTCATTTAAGATGAAGTTTTAGAATGTAACTCTTTGTAAAGTTATGCTTTAAATATATAATATACATATGCATGTTTTAAGCAATGTTTACATTTCATTTTCATTTACTAATAAGATAAACTTTACATATTGCATTGCTCTATTTCAGGATATATATTGTCCTGGATATGTGGAGATAGGTTAGATACAAATCAGACTCAAGGAAGATGGATTTTTCCACTGAGGTTTAATTGGGAAGAAGCGATTTCTTTATTTTGTAAACATACATTGCAAATATTCCTTTACTAAAGAAAGATGTCATTGGGAATTTAGAGTATATTACCACTTGCATAATTCAAGAAGAAACATTAATTTACCGTTTCTTTCATTGTCATACAGCAAGGTGATTGTACTTAATCATGTATACAGTTTCATCAATCTGGTCACATTATGATTCACTTTTGTCAATATTACATAAGTCCAATCATGTGATGTCAAACACAAACAAATGCAGACTGACAACCAGGATGTACTCAAAAGCCACAAAATGTGAGGGTAAAAAACAGCAGATTAATTTCCTGTCAAGAAAACCTATAAATGTATCACGTCTGTCTTCATTCCAGCTTTTACAAGAAACTGAAGTACTCTACTCTTCTTCACAGAAGAAAAAAAAGAAAGCAGATGAGGAGTCTTTTACTAGCTTCTCTGTTTTGTTTGGTTTTGGTGAAGGCTGAGAATCCCATACAGGTACCATGGGTAGGCTGACTTGGGTTTCTGGGGGTAATAGGAATATAATTTTAGAATATGTGTCTCCTTTTTAACCGTGTTTCAATGTGTTTTGATGAGCATATTGTTTCATACTACTCTGTGTTGTCGAAAATATTTGGCATTTGATCTCCTATTTTGTCTGAGTTACTTTCTTCTTGAGGTAAGAATGAATGAAAAATAAGTTTTTGCATTTTTTGTCTTCTCAATTTCTTTTACTGAATAACACTATGAATTTTATTTTTTAAAGAATTGAAGTACATGCTTGGGTGTTATATTTCATAACTCAAAGACATTCAATGTAGAAATTCTAATGAGTACATAAGAAATATGAAGTTAATATACTGCTTAAATACCTATTAAATATAGTATAGCTCTTCATCAAGTATATTATTCATAGCATTCTGAAGAGTTACTGTATCAATTTTGATTCATGATCATATATGAATCTAATGTTTTATAAATCCTCTTTTATCGATAATGAATGGTATATTTTGTTCCAATCACTCAACTATATCTAACATAAAGATGGTAATATTTTAGTAAATGTGCGTATGTGGAGTTTTGAGGATTTGTTTGTGAATGTGGGTGTTCATGTTCTTCATTACACATGTGGAAGTTAGAGTAAAATATTATACTTTCTTCTGTATAATGTCTGGCTGTGGGTTTCTGCACTCACATTCATCTGCTGTCAGAGGACGCCTCCCTGATGATGTTCAGGGGGAAGAAAGATCATAAAGTCAGAGGGGATGGAGGACACCAGGAGTATATGGCCCATTGGATCAATTAAGTGGGGCTCATATGTTCTCAGATATTTAAGTGGCAAACACGCAGCGTGTGTAGGTCTGCACCAGAACTCAGCCTCTATGTTGTGACTGTTCACCTGTTTAATGAGACTCCTAACAGTGTGAGTTGTTTTGTCTCTGACTCTTTTGCCTATTCTTGTTACTCTTTTCCTTCTATAGGTTTACTTTGTCCAGCCTCAATACGAAGGCTTTTGCCTCATCATATTATATCTTATTTTGTTGTGTTTGGTAGTTTTTTTTTCTTGGAAACCTGCTGTTTTCTGAAGGGAACATAAGGGAAATGGATCTGGACAATAGAATAGGTGTGAAGGAGCTGAGAGGAATAGAGGGAGGGGAAACTGTGATCAGGATGTGTTGTATGAGAGATGAATCTATATTCCATGGAAATATTAGGATTCACTTCACTCTTTTCTTCTAGACTGAGAAGATATTTCATCTCCACTCTACAAGTAAGGTCATCATAACAACTTGTTTCTCATTATTTTCTTGCCTCCATGTCCCATATCACCATAGGAGCACTAAGGTTAAAGACACACTTTACCATTTCTGTGTTTTCTTGAGTTATTAACATTTGAACTGAAGCTATCTGGGATGTATAGCCAAAATTTTAAGCTCTTGTGTATTTGCTCAGGCTAACAGGCATAATTTCATCTCTTTCTGGAAAGGAGATTATTGGAATGGAGATCTTGAGGAAAATCAGCCATTGACTTTGAAAACAAGTTCAATTTTCAAAAATACCTTCTTAATATTTAATTTTTTTTAATACAGCTAGAAAATTGCATTTTTTCTTGGGTTCTATTTGATCATTTAGGCCTCATGCTCCACTCTTTTTCTGCTGGAAGTCTATTACGTGGAATACAGTGCTTATTCACAAAAAATAGCAATCATTTCTTTTATGCAGAAGTTAAGATCATTATCATTCATCACATATGTTCATCATGTTATCAAATAAAACAGTAATCAATTTCAAGTTAAAAACAGACAAACGTGATTATGCTGTATCCACATCTGTTCATATTTTTCAGTTTATATCAGTTGAAAATGTCAAAACTAATTCACTCTTACCTGCCCTGTTTTCATTCTATCAGGACTATGAGATCTTTGCTAATACAAAGCATATTACATGTATTGATTTGATGTTTCAATTTATTTAAACAAAGTAGATATAGTGGTTACAGTAGATTTTGTAGAAACTATGGAAGGCTGATATCATTGTACTTCTATTTTAGTTTTCAGGCAAATTTAATACCATTTATTTATCATCAAATCATATGCGAGAAATACAAGAAAATGGTCAAGCAAGGATGTTCATGCGTGAATTTAAGGTTTTTAATATGTATAAAACAATGAACATGACTTTCTATGTCAGGTAAGCGAAATTTACCCATTAGAAGAAAAAGCATTTTAAAGTGTGAAATTTGCTATGTCTGGCATGTTGCATGATTTTTATTAAATAATTCATTTTCTTTTTTATTCTCAACTTATATAACTTATAAAATGTGTCCAAAACACACTTCCTCTCCCTCCACATCCCCATTTTCCTCCATTTCCCTTCTCCCCCAGATTTACCCCTTTCATAATCTACAAATATCTGGCCAGAAAAGAACCGGCTCCCAGGGCTTCAGCACAATCAAGGCATGCCATAGTGGGAAGTAATGAGGCTGTAAATCAAGGGTTCTCCTGGAAGCTCAGCAACAAAAAAGGTCTCTAGGGAAGGTAAAATTATCAGAGACCCCACACTCCAGCTTGTAGGTGGTTTCCAAAGACACCAATCAAGACAGCCATGAGATGTATTTAAGATGGGCTCTAGGTTCTGTGTGTCTATTGATTCAGACTCTGTGGGGCCCTAAGAATCAGTTCACAATGTAGGACTTGTTTTACTGGTGTCCTAAGCCACTCTGGTTTATGTCATCCCTCCTTTCCATCTTCCTTCGGGTTCCTTGATCTCTATATGATGTTTTGCCCTGGGACTAGAGAAATTTGGCCCTAGGCCTTTAGATATGCTCCTCACAGTTGCTGGAGGGGAATTTTCTGGGTGAGGACTTGGTTAGGTACCTGTATATAAGCAGGGCATGACATCATTAGAAATTGACTAGTGTTATACAATCTTTAGTTACTGTACTGTTCTGTAGTTTCAGGTAGGTGTTCCCTCCATTGGCATGGAGTTATGCCTTTCTGTTGTCAATGAGGATCTTGTTGGACAGCTAAGTCATAATTCAGAGATTTTGTGGGCAGGATGGTGTCCCAGTCTTGTCATTGAAATACTTGCCTGGCCTGAGGAAATGGCCTGTTCAGGATCCCTATCCCAAATGACTATGGATCCTTGCTAGGGTCTCCATCATAGATTTCTGTGAGTTTCTACTACACTAGGTCTCCCAATTTGACTGACATTTCTTGTTCTTTCTCCATATATTTTCTCCCTCCCACCCTCTCTGCCTGGTAGACTACTCCACTCCGATTTCCACCAAGTTCTAACCTGCCTGAATCTTATGTTTTAATTTAACTCTACCAGGGAGATCACTGTGTTCATACTGGGGCCTTCCTTTTAAGTAATATTTATATCTATACATACTAGTACCTTTTTCCTATGCTTAGCATTTAGTGTCCTCATATAAGCGAGTATATAATATGTTTGTTTTCTAGGACTTTTTTTCCTCATTCAGCATGATTTTTTTCTTTAGTTCCATCCATTTGCCATCAAAGTCAATGATGCCATTTTATTAAAAGTTGAGTAATACTACATTGTGTAAATGTTACTCAATTTCCCTAGTTGATGGACAGCTAGATTATTTCCAATTTCTGGTTATTATGAATATAACTGCTATGAACATATGTGAACATGTGTCCTTCTGGTAGGATTGGACATCCTTTGAGTATGTGCCCAGAATGTGCAAGGTGTTCAGGTAGGACAATTTCCAAATTCCTAGGAACTGCTATGCTTATTTCCATAATGGCTATACAAGTTTGTAATTCCACCATCAAGTAGGAGTGTTACTCTTTATCCACATTAACACCTGCATTCTATTATTGTTACTGATCTTAGTCATTCTGAGTGCTGTAAGATGGAATCTCAAAGTGGTTTTGATTTTCTTATCCCTAATTGCTATGGATGACAAACATTTCTTTAGGTGTTTCTCAGCGATTTAGATTCCTATTTTGAGAATTCATTGTCTAGATCTACAACTCATTTTTTAAAATTGAATTTTATTGATGTCTACTTTCTTGAGTTCTTTCTATATTTTAGGTATTATGCCTCTATCAGAAGTGGAGGTGTTCAATATCTTTTCCCATACTTTAGGTTGCCAGTTTATGACAGTGTCCTTTGCCTTACAGAATCATTTCATTTGGTCCCATTTAAAAATCTTTGTTCATAGTGCCTAAGGTATTGGTATTCTGTTCAGAAAGCTGTCTCCTGTGCCAATATGACCCCAATTTCTCTTCTATCATGTTCAATATATCTGGTTTTATGTCCATAATCCACTTGAACTTGAATTTTTAGTATGATAATAAACAATTTTCCAATTTGCAATTTTCCACAGTTAGCCACCCAATTAGACCAGTACCATTTGTTAAAGATGCTTTCTCTTTTCTATTGTATACTTATAGAATCTTTATCAAAGATCAGGTGTCCATAAGTTCATGGGGCTATGGCTGCAACTGCAATTTAGTTCGACTGATGAACATGTCTGATTTTATGCAAGTACTGTGCTGTTTTTATAACTCTAGTTTTGTAGTATAGATTGAGATCAGGAATAGTGATGCCTCCAGAAGTTTTTTTTTTTTTTTTTAGAATTATTTTGGGTACTCTGGATTTTGCTTTTCCAGAAGAATTTGAGTATTTCCCTTAAAAGTCTGTAAAGAATTGTATTTGGATTTTCAAAGGGATTGAGTTGAATCTGTGGATTGCCTTTGATTAGATTACAATATTTACTATGTTGATCCTACCAATCCAGGAGCATGGATATCTTTCCACTGTGAGATCAATTTCTCTCTTCTGGACATACAAGTCTCTCATTTGCGTGGTTAGACTCAGCCCCATGATATTGTGTGTTATTTGTGGCTATTTTGAAGGGAGTTTTTTCCCTGATTTATTTCTCAAGTCATTCATCATTTGTATATAGGAGGCTTACTGATTTTTAGAGTTGATTTGTAGTTTGCCACTTTGAAGAAGTTGTTTAACAGCAATAAGAGTTCCATGGTAGAATTTTTGGAGTCACTTATACATACTATCATCTCATCTGCAAATAATGATACATTGAATTCTGTTTTCCACATTCCATTCTGGTGATTACCTAATAGTTGTCTTATTGCTCTAGCTAGGACTTCAAGTATTGTATTGAATAGGGAGAGATAACAAGTTTATCTTGTTCCTCACTTAAGTGTACTTGCTTTAAGCTTCTCTCCATTTATTTGATGCTGGCTGTAGGGTTGCTATTTTTTTAAAAACTTCCTTTATTATGTTTAGGTATATTCCTTGTATCTCTAATCTCTCAAAGACTTTCATCATGAAGGGTGTTGGATTTTGTCTAAGACTTTTTCGGTATCTAGTAGAATGATCTTTTGCTTTTATTTCAGTTTATTTCTAGGGTGGATTACATGGACTGATATTGGTATGTTGAACCAACCATTATTCCCTGGATTAAAGCCTACTTGATAATAGTGGATGATCTTTATGATGTGTTGTTTGATCTGGTTTGCCTGTAGTTTCTTGAGTATTTTTCCCATTGATATGTTCATAAGGGAAATTGGTCTGTATTCGCTTTCTCTGTTAAATTCTTGATTGGCTATCAGGGTAACTGTGGACTTGTCGAATGAGTTTAGCAGCCTTTCATCTGTTTCTATTTTATGAAATACTTTCATGATTGCTGTAGCTGTATACCTACTGTAATTGCTCAACAAGGAGGACATGGAGGCATTCACAAAAGTGCAAACTTTGCCAGACTTTAGCAGAAGGAACCACCATAATGCCAGACAAAATTCTCAAGAATGGAATATTGAGCATCTGGACTCAGGTGTTTTTATTGATGCAGAATTCTACTGAGAGCATGTGCAGGTCATACGGAATCAAACATCCCCCACATTAATGCAACACCTGCAGACAAAACAAAATGCCAAGGCTTATGCAGGACCTCGCCCAACAGTGTACAAAGTAATTATTTTAAACACAACAAAAATAATCATCTAAAAAAGAGAATTGATATTAACTCTTCTGTTAATGTCTGATAGAATTTTGCACTAAAACTATTTGGCCCTGTCTTTGTTTGTTTGCTTGTTTGGTAGGAATACTTTTAAAGATTGCTCCTATTTCCTTGTGTTTAAAGGTCTATTCAAATTGTTTATCTGATCTTGATCTAACTTTTGATAGGTGGTCTCTATAGAGAAAATTATTCATTTCTTTTAGATTTTCTAATTTTGTAAAGCATAGGTTTTCAAAGAATGTCCTAATGATTCTTTAGACTTCCTCAATGTCTGTATTTATATCCCCCTTTTTGTCGCTGATTTTGTTTATTTGGATATTCTCCATCGATTTTTTAATTAGTTTAGATAGGAGTTTGTCTATATTATTGATTTTCTCAGAGATCCAACTCTTTGTTCCATTGTGTCTTCAAAGTTTTCTCTTTGTTTCTATTTTATTGATTTCAACCCTCAGCTTTATTACTTCTTGTAATGTATTCCTTTTGCCTGTGGTTACTTCTTTTTATACTAGAGCTTCCAGATGTGCTGTTAATTTGCTAGTATGAGATCTTTCAAGTCTTCTTTTGAGTTACTTAGAACTACAAATTTTCCTCATAGCAGTGCTAGAAAATAAATTTTTAATAGGAGTTATAGTCCTGATTGTGTAGGAGTCATGCTATAACTCTCTAAATTCATAATACAATATAAGTATCATAAATATTTTTACAAGGCTTAGGAATAGAAATTTTTGATTGAATTAGCTTACTTTTATCAAATATCAGAAGACGGAGAGAAATGAACTTCCATATTTAAATAAAGATTTGTGAAAATATACATTAAGAGTAATGATTAGGTCTTGATTTGATAAATATATTTTTGGAGCCTAAGTCTCAAGACATCTAAGATATCTTTATACTCAACACATACTTAAGCATATTATAGACCTATTGTTTCTTCTGCCTTGTCCTAGCATGCTCTTGGATATATGCATGCAGAAAAATATATGATTTTCCATGAATTTTATTTATCTTTGAGATCTATATTGAAAAAACATTAAAGCAGAAATGAATACCAGTATTTGGTGGTGCATGCCTTTAATGTCAGCAATCATCAGTCACAGGAAGGCAGATCTTGTGAATTTCAGGCCAGCTTGGACTACAGAGTGAGTTTCAGAACAGCCAGAGTTACAACAGAAACCCTGAGTCTAAAAATATAATATAAATGAAAGAATAAAAGTAATAGTGCTATTCTTTAGTCACAAGCTGTCAGAATTCTGGGGAACTGTAGAATGACAGAAGACATAAATATAACAGTCTGATCTCAGCAGATAACACTACTCATTTCAAACAGTATGATGTGTAGGCACAGCAGGATTAAAGTGCTTACAAGGGTGGAAGTAGATACTTGTAATTTGTACAGGAAGTTTGAGGAATGAGAAGCTAAATATAGCTGGAAGAGTGCAAGAGTCTGCATTCTCTACTTCCTGGCACAGGGTTATCAAGAGCAGAGAAGGGGGGAACTAAATACTTGTAGTTTATATAGGAAGATTGAGGAATGAGAAGCTAAATGTAGCTGGAAGTGAGGAAGAGTCTGCATTCTCTACTTCCTGGCACAGGGTTATCAACAGCACATAGGCTACCCAAACTTAGGAGAAGCAGGCTTTGAGACTCAGTAGACACAGCAAGCAATGTGACCGAGTGTAGCTTCTATTTCTATTTCTATCTTCCATGGAACACATCAAAGTCTACTCTGAGCAGGTGGAATGGCAGGGATGAAAACATTTAATACAAATTGACATTGATGTGGGTAAAAGTATCTCACAGCATTCTCCATTCTACCTTATGAAGTTATATAAATTGGGTTATATAATTAAGTTCCAGATTCTCTCAAAATATACACATTATTTAGTGTATTAGATTGAAAAGAATAGAATGAATAAGAACAAGTGGCAAGGTTGAGGTCTCCCCATGAATTAAAAAACAAAAACAAAAACAAATACAAAACTTAGTGGGGTTTTTTTGTTTTTTGTTTTTTTTTTAATGTGAAGAACACATACTGATGTGGTCTTCAGTATAGAGAGTGTGGTATCCATGGTGGATGATGAACAAAGTTACGTTTATGAGGCAGAGGGCAGAATGTCAGCAGTATTACTTCAGTAAGTGAGACTGTTTATATCAAAGAGGGAAGAACTGAAGCAGCAGGAAAGAGGGTTCTATGAAGATGAATTAATACTTAGAATTAATATGGGAGTTTTGGGGAAATGGATGATGGATACAGCTGCAGGAGGCTACATGCAAGATTTCAATTTGTACTTCTTGAAATTGTTTATTTACACAACTCTGTTATATCATTAAAACCTGTCTTATTCCAGCTATCAGAATGTTGGTGACAATGAGTGACTGAGTTAGCCAATGACAATGAGGATAGAGGGTCTGGAGATTTTTCATGGAGGCTAGGGATTTCAATAAGGCTTCAGGGAATGGAAAGTTTCTTGATGAAGGTACTAACATACTAAAACGGAAATGAAAATTTTATGATTAATATTTCCTTTTTTTCTTTAATTTAGGAAATCTGGGACATGCTATAAGCGATCAGCTATTGCACAAAGATCGTTATCATTAAAATGTTTTGGCTTAAGTACGTATAATTGCTTTTAGGATGGATACACAAAACAGTCTTTATAGTGCTTACAACATTATGGACTATTATTTTTCTTCAATGGAGCAAACATTTCTGTGATATTATTTTACTGTGTCACACTTCAGGTTATCTTCGTGGTTTGAAATGCAGGGAAGAGACAAGAGATTATATCACTGGCCAATGGTCACTTTTTAATGGATATCGTACCTTTCCAGAAATATACTACAATAATATTGGAGGAGGTGGTACAGCCAGAAGTGGGTATAGTAGCCAAAAATGATTTTATTCACTAATGCTCATAAAGTACGACACTTAGCTCTTTCTCTAATCTTGTGCAAACTTTGCTTTATGGCAGAAAGTATGTACCAAGTCACTAAAGTCCTTTATATCCAAACACCATGATTGGTATGAACTTGCTCTTACACTGTTGGATAAACGAATCTTAGAACAATGTTTGCTACATTTATAGTGTGGAAATGATCTAAATTTCATGAATTATTTATTTAACATTCTGTTTGTTGAAGTAATTTTAATGAAAGCTTTTTCAATTATGGTTCATAAATTTATTGATAAAGGGAAAAATGTTGTATAAAATTTTGTCAGATTAACTTAATTTTTGAAAAAAATTTTATCAAATGTCTACTGTTTGTAAATACTAGTGTAGATTTTGTACCCACTAGCAAATTTGCCTTTCATGTGTTCACTATTATAGTATGAATGATAGTTTTAGCTTTCTCAATTTGTGACAAACACACATGGTATGATCAACTGTCAACCCAAAAATTACAGTAAACATAATTCATTTTCTGAGAGGACTCAGGTCTTGATTGATCTCAGCTCTGACTCTGGTCATGGTTTTCAGAATACATTATCAAGCCTGCATGCTTCCTATCTCATAGAGATCAGATATCATCATTAATATGAATTTTACTGTTTTCTCATTGTGCCATTCACTTTGATATTCACAAAAGTTCCAAATTTCAAAATGGTCATGTCTACACAATTTCATCAACATATTTACTATTACACACTGGCCAGTGCTCTGAGTTCTCCCCAAAAAATTTATCAGGAGTGATTTGTTAGAAACAATACAAAATAGCTAAATTAATCATGCAAAAATTCTATGTTTGAAATAGACAAAAATAAATATTATTTCTTTATACTGTATTCAAAATTTACTCTGAATACTTTTCCATTAAGTATATGGCCAATAATGTTAAATTGTTAACTCGCTTATGAAATTAAATAAATGTTCTAAAAATCTGTAACTATATACAAAGACAAAAACTATTATGCAACATAAATTTCTAAATAAAATATTTTCATCAATAATTTTTCTAGGCGGATGCTACTGGTACATGCTTTTAATTCCAGCACTTGGGAGACGGAGACATGCAGATATCTGTCAGTTCCAGACCAACCTGGCCTACAGAGTGAATTCCCAGACAGCCAGAGTTATAATAGAGAAGCTCTATCTCAAAAATACCAAAAAAAAATTTTTTTCTAGAATTAAATTTCTTTTAAACTTTACAGTTGTAATTTCATATTATAATTTCAGAGCAAATATCAGTTTCAATTTTATCATTCAGTTATATCTACCATAAAGACAATAACTTTTAAAATAAATTCATATGTGCATGTTTTATTACTTTGAGTCTAGAATGTTGGTGCTCATAATACTATAGGCCATATTTAAAAATAGGAAGGAAAATTGGCAATTGGTCATCCCTTTCACCATTAACTTTTCTATAAAGAATGCCAATTTTATCAAGTATTTGACTGGAACTAAGATTCTTTTCAATGTTATAGTAGAAATTTCATAGCCTGATTATCCACCAAATACAAGACAAATCTAGGTTTTATATTCCAAAACCAAAACATCAACTGTCATTTATATCTAGAATGTCTTTAATAGCTAATAGGTAATATTTGACCTATCTTCTCATTGAATTACTTAATTCTATTGTATACATTTGGTTCTGGTAGTAAATAATTGTTATTAACAACTAAGTAATTCAGGATATTATAGAGGATTCAGCTTCCTTTTGGTATTATATTAGCTTGAGATACTTCGCTCTTTCATATAAATATGAGTAGCAACCCATGGTAAATTAGAAACCTGAGTCTAATAAAGTTTTGTTACATGTATATAAATGTAGGAATCAAAATTAATTTTGTATATTATTGGGTGAGTTTGGAAAGTTACAATAACTCTGTGTTTTCAAATGAAATACTGTTTTCCTTGAGATATGATAGCATTTCCAAAAACACTGTGAGTGTTTAAAAATAAAATAACTCAAAATAAATAGGAGAAGCTATCTTGTGATATCCTTAAGTACATTTTATTTCTTCTCAGGGCCAACTCATATATATTTAAGAGTGTATTTTGTGTCAAGTGCCGAGATCTTATTAAGTGTTGGTTATCAAAATTACCTGAATAATCCCACACATGTGACTGTAGCAATGGGTAAGTTTATATAATTTGATATGTGAGAAACATGCTACCTAGTTTTTACTTAGAAGGAAACTTTTTCTGTAATTTCTGTGCATTAAATATACTGATGCAGATATAATCTAAACACTCATGTGTTTTCAAACATTATCATGACTAAGGAAGAATCTTGCATTGCCTATGAAATAGGTATACAATTACTACTTGGTAGATATAACCGTCTTGAAATAAATAACACGCAATCCTTAGAATATGAATAGGTACCAGAAGGCAGTAACCGATTAGAATTCACTAAAGTTCTTGTACTGTTTTCATGATATATATCTCCACATTACATCTGACCAGAATCAGTTAATTGGTTAGCAGTCATCATGACTGAACAATCCCAATAACTATAATTGCATGTCCTTATAACTATTTAAAGAGTGAAAAATCTAATTTGCTCAATTAAATGTTAACTTCTCTTTAGATTCAGTTGTCCAGATATAAGATCCTGAATAATAAAAGTCAACATTTAGCCTTAATATTTTCTCAATTCACCAGCTCATCTGTACAATAATTATAATGGTCCTGATATTAAATCTATATATTGATATCAGGTTCTGCAAATTTATTCTGAGAAAACAAAATGAGTATTTTAAGTATTTATGATTTTATAGTCTTTTAGAAAATATGAATAAATTAAGTGTGCCAAGTAAAATGTACTTCATGTTCTAATTTTTCATCAAGAACACCAACATATGGGAACTACATTTCAGGGAGAGACAGGTAACATAGAAAGATATGTTATTGGGATACTTCCAAATATCAGGTAAAAACATTACACTATCCTGATTTGGCTTCAAATAATCACATCTTCTGGAATGAAAATATTGCAGGAGAAATTGTCTCTAATATTTGCCTTAGTATAAAAACTGAACAAGTAGCAAGACGGTGTGTATGAGACATTCACATGTATTCTGAGCTTATATTCTGAGGGACATCCCTTTTCTCGTTTTGGTGAAAGATGTGTTAGGATTTAACAACTGACAGCAAAGTTTAATCAATTCAGAGTGTGGGTAATATTCTAATGGAAATCTCTTTTATCCTTCTATAAAACTCAGCAAAAGGAGAAAATATCACGGATGAATCCTGGAACAAATATTTGAACATAAACAGGAAATTATCAATTCCTATTACAAATATTGAAAATGTCTCCCAAGCAGGTAAATCACTGTTCTTCAATGTAGAATAACCTGATACCAGAAGAGCTCATGGATTTCTTTTTAATTCCAATATAATGTTGAGAAATAGGGATTAAAAAATCTATTAAGTTATCATGTTTGTTTTAATTTGCAGACCCATGTCCTAAATGAAAACATCAGTCATGTAAGTAGAAGCATAATAACTAAAAATCTGGACTCATACAAATTGACTATTATATTTTTCAATCAAGTCATTTATCAGTGTCTATTCTAATTTAACAAATTGTTCTATTTCTTAAGATAAAGTATTTTCTGCTTATAATAGACTCAAGTACTTTAGAAAAAGAAAATACGTTTCGACAATTTACAAACTAAAAAAAAATTTTGTGTGGTGGTTTGAATGAGATGGACAAAAACATTCATATCTTTGAATACCTGGTCCACATTCAGAAGATATGTTAGCAAAATTGTATAGGCATAAGTTTGAAGGAGGTATCTGGAGGAGAGTGAGTTTTGAGGTTTCAAAATTATAACCCATGACCACTTACATCTCTGTGTCTTAAGGTTATGTTTCACGGTATATTTTCTCAGTTACTGCTCCAGCAACTTGTCTGCCTATTGCCATATTGCTTCCCAAAATGGTCATGGATTCCAACCCTCTAAACCCATTAAATGCCACATAAATTGCTTTCATGTATAAATTACATTGGTAATGGTGTCTCATCACAGTAATATAAAGTATGCATGGAATAGAAATTAAGTTTAATAGTGCCAAGGGTGTTTAAGTGTATTACATCGTGAAGAACAGGCATTTCATAACTGTAATGACACCCAACATTGTCATGTGTAAATTAGCAATGCATGCATTTTCTGTTTATTTTAGACATCATTCCATGTACATAAAAATATAAATTAAATTTGATAATAGATGGATCTACTAAATTACTACATTAGTGAGGCTAAGTGTAAATGTGAAATATATATGACCAACTTCAAATTGAATCCTATGATGTGATTTAGTCTTGAGAATTCCTAAATCCTTTTCCAAAATACATTCATTCATAGATTTCCACCTACCTTCTCATTGTATTGGAAACAGACTCTTACATTTCAATTTTTTTATTTCCAATTCCAGGGTTGGAACGACAATGAAATTATTTGGTGCAGCAGTGTCTCTATGATATCTACACGTCTACAAAAAAAATGAAATTTTAGAAGCATCTATCTTTTACTCTACAACTTTTATTTTTCTGTATAGTCTTGATTTAGAATTTTCTATGAATCCTTTTACAATTCTCGTCAATGTTGGCTTCATATAAAATAAAATGCCAAATTCACATCGTTGTGTGTGCTTTGAGTAAAAGAAGTTAATTGATATCATACGGTAGATTCTACAGAGAACCTTAATAGTGCCCATCTTTAAGTGTCCTTTATTATTTCGATACATCTGTGAATTTTTAGTGTCTTTTTAAGATTTGAACTTAGCAATTGAGAAATAGGATATCTGTGTATATTTTAGTGTATTTTAGTAGTACTTTCACATCTCTGTTTTCCTATCCTTCATTTTCCCTTTACTACCTTGCTCAGACACCATCCAAGATGGTTGCTCTTGCACTATAATGGTGGCTGTTTCAATCTACTTTTTGTAGAATTGAAAGGCATGGGGTATACACTAATGAGAACTTCTGAGGTTTGTAGCATGTGACAGGGTAGGCATGAACCTCCACTTTGTAGGTAGGGAGAATTCAAGTGGTACTAGAGTAAAGAGTAAAGTTCCAGGAAAACCTGTTGCAAATGCCGAAGTGGTTCCAGGCACTTTTGCAGAAATGGCATCTTCCTCTACCACTACTGAAAAGCAAATACTCATGAAACCAGAGAGCAGATGAGAGAACCACAGACACTCATGAAAATTTGTGAGTTTCCAGAGCCACTTTAACAAGTTGTGAAGAACCCAAGTCTGCTTGTTCATGTGTGCCAGAGCAGAGATGCCTTTGTGAAGTATTGAAGATTAGATGAGCTTCTATGTAGTGGTTTCTAGACCCAGGAAACCATGAGTTTGTAAAAAATCCTAAAGGTTCCCCTGTACTAGTCTCCTGTTACTGCAGCATTGGCACAGATAATAGGATTCCTGGAGGCTCTGCTGCAACTTGGGAGTCTCCCAATACAGACTTTGTTATTGTGGAGTCACTAGTATGAAAAGTTCCTTTTAACACTCATGTATATGTGAATCTTACAAAAGCCTCTTCTGAGATGATCTGATAGGCCACAGAGATGGTTCCACAGATGTAGATGGCGATACATAGACTGATACATATAAATAATCATTGAAAGACCATTTGAAGGGACATAGAACTGTCTACAGATCTTTGTGTAGGTGAAAGTTCTCCCTGAGTTGTTGGATCATGTAAAGTCACTGTTTAATGAACAGAAGGGCTTGGACAATTCCTGAATGTGTGGAAGTTTTGTGTGCCTTTCACAAAGATAAGAGAGTTTCTAGAGACCTGTAGGAACCTGGAGTGAAGGTCAAGATTCCATTGATTAGGTGTAAGATTTGTGAGGACTTCCAGGATAGGAAGTTAGACTTTTTGGATCAGCAGAGAGTTGGTGCAAGAAATCATGATCTGGTGTCGATCAAGAAGCCTATTTAGTTCTGCCTGCTTTTAAAAAAAAAAAGTCATACACCAACCTTTATCTAGGTGGAGAATTGCGAGGTCTCCTAATTTTGAGGGCGATAGATATGAAATTCCATATTGTCATTATAAAAATTGTGAACTATCAAGATCCAAGACACTTTGGTGAAAATGACAAAGATGGTTCAGTTACTTGTGCAAATCAAAGCCTCCACCAAGATTTTTACATTTCAGAGGATTTCCAGGCTGGTTGTATATAAGGATAAGACTAGGGTAACCCTTCAGCAAATATAGAAGACACTAACTCATCTTTAATGTAGGTTTTGAGGAACAATATAATTCCAAGAAAATGTGAAAACTTCCAGAGCCTCACAAGTTCTTGGGTATTCTACAGCATGTCTTGAACAGATAGCAGGCTTATGGAATGCTCCTGATCATATTGATAAGCATGTAGCAACCACTTCATGTGTGGATCTGGAAATTCTAGTAGCCCCTTCAATAGGAGTGGAGGACATACATATATGTGTGTAAGTATTGTCGTTCAAGAGCTCTAGCCAAAGAGAAGCTGTGAAATAAGAGAGACCCACACCCAGATGCAAAATTATCTGTCTACATATGACAGAATTTCAACAACACATTAGAGAGATTTGGACGGGTTCAAAACTCCTCATGTAAGTTCTTGAAATCCTAGGTAACATTGGAAATTTCACATTTTAGTTCATGAGTATAGCATAACACAAAGTCATTACAAACATCACAGTCACATTTGAAACTTTCAAGCACCCTTCTCAAATGTAGAGTAAATTCTAGAGAATCAAAAGAAGGAAGATTAAGTTTAAGAACTTATTCATCTGAAATTTTAGGTTATGAGTCCACTTAGGTCAGGAGAGACCAATTGGAATCTGTTTTGATCTAAGGAGGATGTATTGAACCCACACTGTTTGCAGAATGCCGGTTTGGATGTGTTTTCTGAGCATTGTAACATATGCCCCTCCCCTTTACTAGAAGGAGATTGTGTGAGATCCACTTTGTTGGGGGAATTTATTTCTTGTACTGCTTACGTAACTTTGAAATAATTGTGTTATATATTGTTGGGGTAATGGTTGCCTAAGCCTTGGCAGTTTGTATTATCTGCAGGTGTTGGTTTTATGTAGATCTATGATGAAGATGTTTGCTCCCTCATAATGTGCATCAGCTCACTGCTCTCTAGCAGTGCCATCTTAGAAGAGTAAAGTTGCTGTGGAGGGGTTCTTGTACGCTTCCACAGTACTCTGGCAACAAACATAGGACACTTCTGTAAGGCCTTTAAATCCCACCTTAAATGTAACAGGATTAAAGGATTGAGGGATCCTCTTGGTCCTTGAGCTATGCACTGTAAAGGATACATAGCTGGATTATAGGATGAGGCTAATAGTTGGGTTTCCTTATGTAATCAAACATGTCTCTGGATTGGGGGTGTCAGAGTTTATCATCAAGAGAACATCTGAGGAGCTTCTGTATATGTAAAAACACCAGATATTAGGCAATCCATATTCCATTGTCCAGTATGACACTTGCCATGACAGGTGGTTCCCTTTGTTGAGATCTGGAAGATTTTCACACATAATAGTATCTCCTTATCTTTTTTGCTGAGTGGCAAAGTACCTATGGGCTATACCACGGCATATGAAGTGTAGGTAGAAAAATCCATTTTGCTGATATGATCAGTGACAGAGGCACTAGGAAAAATTGCAATGGTCCATCAAACATTGGTGCACATGAAGTAGAGACCACAGCAGTGTGCTGGTGCTTGCAGTTTCTACAGCTCCTCCAGGGTCACTGATGTATATCGGAAAAATACCAGAATCCTGTTAACAAGTATTGGAGAAATGTCATCTTTCTGTATTTTTGTATCCTGAAAAAGATATGTTTGTGAAAGATCCTAAATGTCCTGTAAAAATCAGTCCTGTTACTGTGTCCCTTTTGGCGATATAGAGTAAACCCTCCAAAAGCTCTACGATCTCCCAGAACACTCCCATGCTGTGGAATGTCTGCAGACCACCTCACAAGTATGGGAAGGTTTTCTAGACTCTGGTGTACATATTTTTTTTGCCTGGGCATCTCCAGGAGATGTGATGGTATTCCTGAGTGGCATTCACAGGTGCAGAGGGCTCCACATCTTCTGATGTATATGGACAAACCTGAAACAGCACTTGCAGCTATGTCTAAGATTATATCTTTGTGCAATTGTAGCTTTTTCTTGAGTCAAGTATGTACTGTTTCATAGCTTCTTCTTCATGCATATAAGATTCTTGGACTCCTTCCCAAGTACTTGGAAAATTCATGGTCCTTTTTTAATGATAAGAGAATTTCTAGAAATTGAAGGAAGGTAGAGTAAGAACAAGATACTATTTGTCAGATGTGTTGAATTTGAACTCTCCCTCATTTGGATGCACATATATATTGCCTTCTGAGTCAATAAATTGTTGATTTAAGCTATTGTGATCTAAAGTATTAAAACCTCTTTGCCAAGGGTGCCTGTTTCAGTCTTATTTTAATGGAAGAGTAATGTTTATGGGTCATATTTGCTTTAAGGAGGTCTGGGGTCCTGTTCATGTGAGTGCTTACGTATGCAATTCCATTTTGCATATATGGACAGTGCCAAAGGCCCCTGTAGAAACTGTAAAAGTATAAGACACCCTGGTTCCTAGGACGAAGGGGATCCAGCAACTTGTACAGATGCAGCGGCATCCAGAATCCCTTGGGCAATCTTGAAAGATTTCAGGCTTGTTTATTTATATGATCAGGATCTGAGAACCTCAATGAAAAATGGGAAGTTGATATATCCTCTTTTGTGCACTGTCCATACTCCAAGAACCCTGAACACTTTTGATTAATCCAAAAGTCTTGTGTGTGTGTGTGTGTGTGTGTGTGTGTGTGTGTGTGTGTGTGTGTGTTACTTCAGACATCAGCCTTGGACAGATGTCAGGCTTTCAGTAGGTTTCAGGTTAGTTGAATAAGCTCCTAGTAACCACTCTGTGGAGCTAGAATCTCTGTTAGGCCCTTGAATAGGATGTAGATTTTCAGATCTGTGTGTTGTGGTGGTTCTTCTTAGAGCTCCTGATATTGAGGAGTGGGTAAGAAAAGGAATACTGAATACATGGAAAGAACACTAAGTCCTCTTGTGTTTGTGAAGAACTTTGAAAATCTTTTGTACACATCTATAATTACAGGTGAAGGATTGATCAGGCCTTGATTCCCTGAGTCACACTGGGAATAGACCATTCTCTCTAGTTCATGTGTACAATATGTTAAGAACCCATCCTTATGATTCAAAGGTTCAGCATTTTTTCCAAAGGCATGGAAGGCCTTTTCCAAAGGCCCAAAAGGAAGAATAAGATAAAGGTTCGATTTCTCTTAGATGTTAGATGTGAGGACTTCCTACGGAGAAAATGTGTTGCTAGATCCTTCTGATATCTTGATGATATCTTGATCTGTACTAGATATATTGAAGCCTCCTTGTACATGGGTTGCCTCATTGAATATCCTTTTGTTTACATTGTAACTTATGCCCCCTAGTTTTCAAAACTATTCTATGTGACATTCTCTGCATATTAGAGAGAATGATGATAGCTTTATTCTACATGTATAGACAGTGTCAGAGACCCTTGGGAGAATTCCAAAGGTCTGAGTGAATTGAGAAAAGAAGGGCCCACATCCAGCCCCTTGTATATATTTAGTGAATTGTGAATCCACTTGAGCTAGATGGTAATATCCAACCACCACCTTTGTATGTGTGTCAGATCCCAGAATGCCTCAGAAGATGTGGAAGATATGACATCATTTGGTGTACAAATGTCTAGATTCAAGAAACCAAGGGTGTCTGTGAAAGATTCCAGCACTCCCTCATTGGTCATTTATTTCTTATCTGTGCCTCTTAGGCAGAAAGAAATATTTTGGGACTCTCTGAGGACTGCTAGGAATTTGCTTGCACTACAATCGTCTACATAGAATGGCCACAAATCCCAAACACAAGGATGGGAAGACTCTGAAGACCTTCATGTATATGTGTTTTTTGCTAGAGCCACCTTAGAAGAAACTGCAGCAATCTACAGAAATGCCTGCAGAGATGCACAGGGTCATATATTTCCTAATGTTTATTAAGTATATTGTAAAGTTCTTTTGCTGCACATAAGGGTATGGTCTACAGCTCCTTGTATTGGTGTGTCTTGTGTCTTCTCCTTTGGTCATGTTGGGAAGATGTTACAGCCCCCTTCATATAGAAGATACTGAGCTCCCTCCTATATTTGGAATTGCTTATGCTTTTTATGAAGATTATGCAAATTTCTGAGTCCTGAAGAATTGTAGAGTAAATATGACATTTGTCACATTGTTTTGTGTGAGCCCTCCCTGTGCAGGAAACACAGAGCAAAGGCAATTTGGGACTTAGAGTGCAAACTTAAGTCATTGTGATCTGATGATATTATGAAGCCTCTTTGTTTCAGTCTGTTTTGTGGAGAAGAGGAAATGTTCAGGCTCCCTTCACAAAAAGAGAATGTGTGAAATTATCTGCATGTGAGGCAATAGATATGAAGCTCCATTCTGTAATTATAGACAGTGTCAGAGACCCTTGAAGGAATTAAAAATATCCAAATATCCACTGAGAATGTGATAAATGGGCTGTAGCTAATGTTGATCTCCCAGTTTATAGTACTTTTTGGGTATTTCTCATTGCACAGATGGAATGAGATTTGATCTAATTTTAGCAGATTTAAAATGGCTGTGGCCATTTCGGTAGGGGAAATTAATGAAACCCTTCTCAGGAAAGAGAAACATCATTCTCTCTAATATGCAGAGAGAGAGAGAGAGGGATAGAGAGGGGGGGGAATTTCCACATTTCCACACACTCATTGTCAGATGTGGAATATGTGAGGATCTCTTGGAGACAAATGTTTGGTTTTATTCCTTTTACATATTGGAAAAAGATCAGACCTCCCTTTGCATAAAGGGTGTTTAAAACACTCTTGTTCAGATGGGGGGAAATTCTGAAACTCTTTGGTAGGCCTGGGCAGGTGTCAACCTTATTTTGGTAGAAGTGGACTCTCTAGAGCCCCTAATATGAGAAGGGGAATATCTTAGGCCCTCTTTTGAGAGGTATTCACTCTCAATACTCTTTTGGTTGAAGTGAATATTTTAGGATACTGTGGAATTTAGAGGTAGGGCAGAGGCCTTTTTGAAAAGAGGTGGAATATTGGAGAGCCCATATGGCAGTAGTAAGTTTAGAGCTGTTGGTAGGATGATGCATATTTTAAACAGGATTGGGCAGAGGATATTTGTCTAAATTGTTTGGGGGACATTTAGAATGTCTAGGATCCCCCTGGCTACAGGAGAAATATGAGGCCCTTTTCATGAGAGTGAAAAAGTATGTCTTCTCCTTCCAGATGTATATCAAAAGTCTCAGCAACCCATGGGCAGATGTTCACATTCCCATTAACACTCTGATTAGATTGAATGTCCTTTAAAACAGTTTGATAGAAGGGGAAAGTTTCAAGGACCATTGAGAATGGGGGGAATTTCAATTTCAGGTGGGTCAGCAGAATATGTTCAAGGTACTGTACCTTTGAGAGAGGCTCTCCTTCTTGAAATTGTGGATATGGATAGAAAGCCAAGTGTGCAGAGCTCAAGTGAGTGTTGTCCTCAGGAAGTGAACAAAGTTCTAGAAAGTTACTCAGAATTACTGCTATCTGGCTGGCTCACAATGTCTGCTTCTGTGCTACTTAAGTAGCATGGTTTGATGGGAGGAACAGCAGACACACAAGCTCTGAGAAGGAGGATGGAATATTGTGACAAAGGCCATGACCAGGTTTTGTGGAAAGAGGAAGAAATTTTTAAGGATATCATAAAATGCTTTGGATACTATACTTTCTCATGCCTCATAAAAAGTGAAACATTATTAATTAATTAATTAATGATTAATGACCTGCCTCATACAAATGTCTGTTATCTGATGCCTAGAGGCCTTTCAGGGGTGCAGTGATATGATAATTTCTCCTTTTAATGTGACTATATGGAGAAGGCTTCCAATGTTTAAATCAACCATGTGAGTCATAACAATCTGTATTAGAAGACATCATAGCAGGAAAACATAGCTCAGATATCAAGCTATATTTGGGACAATTTTGTCTTAAAGATAAGTGATTATATCCTATTGTTTCCTGGACAGTCATCTTCATGTGGACAGATTCCTTTTTACAGCAGGTTTGGACACTTTGGGCATACTCTCCATGTTTGTTGTTCTTTGTGCAACTTCATGAAAATATCAGGAAAAATGCCTTACTTTTTATAGAGTGCAGTTTGAGTCATAGTAGAGAGCATGGTAGTCAGTAAGATGTGGATTTGAATTGTTTCCTACTTTGTCTAATTATGAAAAAAATAAAAATAAAAAGTAGGTATGGGCAAGGAGATGGTTGAACTGGTTATGAAACTGCTGAGCAAGAATGAATGTCTTAATTTGCAGCCCATTCCACTAATGTAAACCTATGGATGCCAGTTTGTGACATTACATTCATTCATGGTTTTACAGGGATAAATACATTCAAGTTGATATTGACAGATAGATCTGACAGAGGAGAGCAGAAGAAGGAAGAGAGAGGAAATGGAAGAGAAGGAGATGGAGGAGGAGATAGGAGGGCGAGGAGGAACAGGATTGAAGAAGAGGAAGAAACATACACAGGGACTAAGAAAGAGCAACAATTGAAGTAGAAGACAAACTAGGAGAGTGTCATGTCTTAGAAGTCAACACAAGGCTGTGTCCCAAGATAAACAATGTGGTCTCTGGAGGGGTGCCTCAGCAGTTAAAAGCACTGGCTGCTCTTGCAGAGGACCCACATTTGGTTCCCAGTACACACATGGCAGCTCACAATCATCTGTAAATATAGTTTCACAGGATCCAATGCATCTGTGAGCATTGCATGCATGCATGTGGTACACTTATATACACAGGGAAAACACTACCTATGAAGTAAAAATAAAAAATCATTTTAAAGAATGGAAAAACAGGATGGATAGGTTAAAAAAGACAGTAACAGGTATTGTCAGAATAACTACAACCTGTCTTTGAACCTCAGAAGTTACAACTCACCATTTTTTATGAGTAGTAATGAGTTTTACCTCCAGTTTTTCCAGTTTCTTGGGAGTATTGTCTTCTGCTTGGCCCTTTCTGATGCTGCTGCTAGTTGGCTTGGTTATAAAGATTGTGATCATAGTAATTTTATCTTTATGATGGTACTATCCATAACAACAGTGGTGATTTTGTGGTATTATCCATAGCAACAGAGGTGATTTTCCCAAAGGCAATGCCACTCAGGTAAACTATGATTCAGTTGAAATTCCAGAAAGAATAACAAAAAATCATGTATAGTTAGGAAAATTAGGTGTTTTTCATGTATAGTTATAGTATCAGATTATGATTTCACCAGTTGCCTTAGAATCAATAACCTTGGAGATATTAGCAGCCTAAGAAATAACATAAAAATAAGAGAACTTACTTTTGCTAGGGACTTGTTTTTCATCAGGGATAGAAAGCAAGAACAAAGAAAACTTAATTGCTAGGGCCCTCGAGTTTCATCTATGAAAGACAGGAGGGACCATGATCAAGAAATAACAAATGAGTTTCAGTGGCCACTGTTAACTTTGAACTTTCTTGATCAAAAATAAAATTTATTCTTCTTTGGTTTCTATAATTAAACATTTGCTTATGAGTTTGGGGTGATCCTGGTGGACATAAAGCTTTTTATACTCCTTTCATGTATGTAATTTTTGCTGAAAGTGCATCCCTAAGGCATACTGCCACCTGCCTGAGGACATGCTCCTGTGTTTGAGGACTGCTTGCAGTTTCCTAACATAGACAGCAAGTGGCACAGGTGTACTGTGATTGGGACTTAACATGCTGCATAGGTAAGGGAAACTGGAAAAGACCAGTTAATTGTAAATCTCTATCCTTACATGGGGGAAACCTGTTGATTCAAGCAAGGACACAAGTGTAAAAGTGTCCAGTCTGATCCACGAGATTTAACATAATACAAAATGGTTCATCCTTACATAGAGGATGAAGTGTGCATGCATGGAAGCAAGAATATCAGTATGAACTTATCCAAATTCACAATTTGGAGGAAACATGGATGCAAGCACAAACATCAACAAAAACTGGCTGAATGTGACACTGAGAAAAAACAGATATAAATAGTGTAAAGTTTCCAAATGACACTATGAATGGAAGGATATGACACAATACATGGAAGGGTTATGTATGCCATATGAATTGGAAAGAGGGAGATGTAGATAATGATATAGACATATTATACATAAAGAGATAGCATAGACACTTAAGAGATAATTTGATTGATTTCTGCATATAAAAATTTTAATTTCGGTTTTTCAGGGGTCTGTTTTGTACTGTTTGATATGCAGAAATATATATATATATATATATATATATATATATATATATATATATCCGACATATGTGTTTGTATATTTTTTATTCTTGTATCAAAAGTAAAAGATCTCACATATAATTTGTATATAATGTATATATGTTACAAATTATATATTAAATTGTACAATTATTTACAACATATATTAAATTGTATATTATATATTAAATTGTACAAAATTATGATTACATATAATTACATATAAATATTATAATAATACACATAGGTTATATGTATGACATGCTATATGTATATGTAACATATACAGACATACACAAATTTATATGTGTATTATATAATTTTTTTACATTTGAAATAATAAAATCACATGGTTCCCTTTTTCCTTTCTGCCCCTAAACCACTCCAATAGATCTCTTGCTTTCTGTCTTTCAAATTCTTGACTCTCTTTGGTTCATTGTTATTGTTTACATATATGTATGTGCATATATATTCCTAAATGATTCCAATCTGTATTGTTTACGTATATGCTTTCTTTTGGGTCTGACCACGTGACTCTGAAAATCCAATATGAGTGTTCTTCCCTGAATACATTTTTTCCACTCTTGGCTTTGCTCAGTTGTCCTGTAGTTTTATGTGTAGGGTTGAGGGCTGTGAATTTTTCCACATCAATGTTGTCAGGTTAATTGGTGTTGTTCCTGAACTGCTCAGACTTACTCATGTCAATGACACATTTTGAGTGTAGCTTTTTATTACTCCTGTCATTGATGATGTAACATAACCCATATTTTAAGGTCTTTTGTCCTTCCAATTTTCAAATCATTTTCTTCTAATTTTGATATCACATACCTTGATGGTATCACATCATCTCAAATATGATTTCATTTTCTTTCCAATACTGCAGTCATAACAATCACAGTAAGGTATCACATATTTATATTGTTGTTGCCTATCATCATGTATATGATATGAGTTTCTTCCAATACTGATTTCATATGTTGACATCACATAACCCCAATTAGGATGACTTATCCTTCCAATTATCATGTCATTTCATTTCAGTTATGAGTCATATCCTTACTTTGATGCTGTCACAATCCATTTATAATGAGTGTCAGATCCTACCTATATGTTTTCATATGTCATGCATCTACATTTTTGATGTCACATCATCAGAATTATGATGTCAGTTTCTTCCATTTGTCATATATTTGTATTGTTTATAACATTTCATCACAATTTCATGTCAGTTTGTTTGAGTTATGCTGACATATATGTATATTAATGATGTCACATTGTAATCTACATTATGATGTCTTATTCTTCCCATTAACATGTCATTTCATTCCAGTTATGAGTCATATCCTTACTTTGATGCTGTCACAATCCATTTACTAATGAGTGTCAGATCCTTCCTATAGGTTTTCATATTCTTCTTATTGTGATGTCATGCATATTCATTGTTGATGTCACATCATCCCAATCATGATGTCAGTTTCTTCCAATGTGTCATATATTTGCATTGTTTATATCATTTCATCACAATTTCATGTCAATATGTTTTCAGTTATGGTGACATGTATGTATATTAATGATGTCACATCATAATCTACATTATGATGTCTTATTCTTACCATTACCATGCCATTTCATTCCAATTGTTCTGTCACAACCTGATATTGATGGTTTCACATCATCCCATTTATAATATCAATTCCTTTCATTATGCTGTCATATCCTTCTGATTGTGATATCATATCTTGTTTGATGTTAGCTCTTCATAATTGTCAGTTTCTCCCAATTATGAGGTCATATATTTACATAGATTAATTCAAATAAATCCACATTATGCTGTCTAACCCTCTAATTATCACATCATTTCCTTTCAATTGTGATGTCACATATTTACAATGATGGATATCACATCATCAAAATTATGATGTCAGTTCCTGCCAATTATTCTGTCATATACCTTCCTATAATGACATCATGTATTTATACAATTTATGTACCCTCATCATAGTTATTATATCTGTTTCTGAAAATTATAACATATTTATTTACATGGATAATGTCACATAATCCATATTTATATTGTCATATTCTCCAAATTTCTGGTCATTTCCTTCCTATTGTGATGTCACATACATTACGTTGATGGTGTCACATTGTTACAATTATGATATCTCTTCCTTCTATTTTTGGTATGATATCACTCATTTTACAAAGACATGTTTACACTGTTGTCACATGATCATGATGAAGATTTCAGTTCCCTTTGTTTACGATGTCATATAGTTACATTGTTTATATCAATCACACTGATTATGATGTCAGTTCCTTCCAAATTTGCTGTCATGTCCTTATTATGATGTCATATATTTAAACTGTTGATGTGTTGATTTCATCTCATTAGTATTATGATGTCAGATTCTTGCAATTATGGATTTTTCACAGTTGTTGATATCACAGAATATATCATTATGTTGTTAGAGTCTTCCAATTGTGCTATCAAATATACACACATACCATTTTCAAAACCTTTGACCTACTCAGAGTCCTGCATACAAAGATATGCTGGGGCAATTGTAGCAGAGAAGTTGTGGGAGGGTCAAACCCATGACAGGTCTTACTTGAGGCCCACATCAGGTGGAGAAAGCCCATGGCTGACACTGCCTGGATGGCCAGAAACCTGAGGCATGGGTGCCCCAGAGGCCTATTGCCAGAACCAAATTTGGTCAAAAAAAAAATAAATGAAATAATTCCTAAGTGTTATTTTGTTAATCTTCCCCAGAGAGGCTTCCTCAAGCAGTTGATAGAAACAGATGCAGAGACCCACAGCTACACGTATCATGGCATAGAGAGTACATAAACTAAAGATCTCAACTGGTTCCCTACCTTATCATCTCAGGGAACACTACAAGTGAAGGGGAAGGAAGGATTGTGGAAGCCAGAGTTATCACAGACACCAGAGAGAACACAGTCTACTGAATTGACTAGAAAGGGCTTATTATGGGCTCACTGAGACTGAAGTGGAAATAGAGCCTGTATGCATCTACATGAAATTCTCTGCATATATGGTATGTATTTTAGCCTGCTGTTTTCACGGGACTTGTATCAATGGGAGGGGGAGGTGTCTCTGACATCCTTTACCTGCTCTTTGAACTCATACCCCGTTACTGCGTTTTCTCATCCTACTTTGATATTAGGTTTTACTTAGGCTGGGTTCTCTTGATATCTGTGAAATGAAAACCTCTTATCAGAAGGGAAATTAAGATCAGTGGATCTGGAAACAAAAGGGAAGGGCTTGGGAGAGTAGAAAAAGAAAAGCTGATGTCATGATGTATTGTTTAATAAAAGAATGAAATAAACATACAAAAGTATTGAGAAGCTGCCAATAGAGCCAACCACCTACCTCATTAACCAGGGACTGACTAGTCTAAGAAATGGCTTCACTGTTTGCTGAAAGTGGGTACACTTGGAGAACTCACTCTGTTGTTGATACAAACCTCTTAGGCTGAGGTTACATTTCAGAGTAAAAAATCAATATCAAAGTGGACATTCATAACCAAAATTCTTGGATAAGAATATCCACAGCTGTAACCTGTACCAGCTGCCATTAGCACCTTGAGTTCTAGTACCAGCGTCTGTCAGCTTTTCAGGGCTTAAGCCATGCCTTTATTTGAAGCCAACATATACTTAAATGAAAGGAGATAAATGATGCTGATCTTTAGTCAAAAAAAAAACAACAGCAGCAAAAAAAAACAGCATGACATGGGACAACCGTAGGAATGTCATTAAGGTCATCAGGAAAACCATTATTTATCTCATTGTCCAGCCACAATTTAATACATCCCTTAGTGCCTATAGAGATCCCACCCACTCATGACAATTCACTATATTCCTATTTCACTTGATTTCCAAAATCAAAGTCTGAGTTATAATTGTATTTTACTTCTCCTGCCAATAATTTAACTACAATTGCTTGTGTAAACCAGACAAATAATTGAAGGTTGTTACACTGCCAATCAACTACATTAATATTCTCTTCAGACTTATGTCAAATAATTGTGTGTTCATATCACCAGACTGCATACCAACACCAATCTGTGTTTCTGTCATGCACAGTTCCTTGGAAAACTAAGGAATACAAGTTCACCTAATTTTATTTTGATAGCAGAACTAAGCCACAACGAAAAAGTGCAAATCGGTGTAGGAAGTAGGTATGTGAATATCTCTTCTTGTTTAAACACACCAAACTGACAGACAGAACACACAAACATACATGCACATACACACAAATATACATACAACACACACAGACAAACACACACACACACACCTACACACACACAGACAAATGAAAGATACATAAAATGACATACATGATGACACATATCCATGCTTCCATAGATCATCTAGCACAGATACCCATGACAGATATTTATTTGTGAATTCTTGGAAAATTGTCATTTTACTTTGGGAAACGCTTTTCATATCCAAACAGGAAGCCTATCCAAACTGTTTAAGACCTGAGACTGGAGAACCTGCCTCGTCTCTATTGATATCTTTGAGAATATTCCGAGGGGTTAAAAAAAAAAAAATAAGAATGTTTGCTTATAGACATTCTACCCACTAGCCCCCTCATCTGGACAACCACATTCCAGTATATATTATACTGCTTAACTATGAATCATATGCATTTTGGCATGCACTGACTTCACATATGGAGCAGGCTATAATTCAATTGAAGTATCAGCTGCTGTTTATACTTGGCAATCATTTCAGTCAATATTCTCAGACACAAGAATAGACAATTATACTGACTCTAGAAAATGCTTAGCTCTCTGGTCCCTGCAGTAAAATCTGTATTATTCTGGGCTCTGGTTGATGGTTGTGATTGCATAGGGAATGTACCATAGATCCTCTTCTTTAAAAGGGAGGGGGCAAATTATACATGCGCTGTCCTACATCATCTACATACACAACACCGTTTACCAGTCTGCACATTTTGAGGCTTGACTTTCTCTCTTGGGACAGTATAGAGCATGCATGCTCACTTGCATTTTCCTAGCATTTTTAACACATGTCCCTTATCAATGATTGCAATTAGCCAAAGATCATATACGTTCAGTCACAAGAAAAGACAATTAAAACTAATGAGAATACATACTTGTGGTCATTGAACATCTCAAGTACATCAATATTGTCTCGCTTCATTTTTGTGACTGTATGGGGACTCTACCATAGAACAATCTTTCTTTTTAAACTTTTGGAAACAAGTATAAGAGATGCTGAATTACATCTACAACAGACATAGCTTACTTTCCATGGCCTTCTGAACTGTTAAAGGCTAACATTCCAATCTAATGGAAAGAACAGAGTATGATTATCCCTGGTAAATTTTGAGCTTTCAACACCGCAGCGCCTACCATGGATTACTATTAGGGCCTATGGTACCTTCACTTACAATCAGGGATCTGATTGCCAAAGTAGAACAAACACATGAAATGAAAAATCATAGCTCAGTGGATCTCTACCTGGAACCTGTCATTCCTTCTGGAAACTTGAACTAGGTGGAGTTAAATAATATAAGCCAAAATCTGAGTCAGCTATTCCAGGAGTCATGTTTCCAAATTAAGCTAAACAGGCAGTGAAACATGGAAAAGGAAAGTCTTTCTATTTCATTGGTTTCTAAGCTCATTTCTATGTCTGGATGGAGGTTTCTGGTTATGTACATGTAGAATGAATAAATCACACAGCTTTCTGTTTTTTGATGATCCACACTATTTAGCTGTACAAGATGTCTAGTCATTGTACAATGCTCTGAACACCTTGTATTAGTAATGGACATGAGGTTTTCTATAACAAACATTGTCTGACAGGTAGTTGGATGAATACTAAACATACAACTCTACAAAAGAAGAACCTTTAAAAATGCCAAAAGAATTAAGAAAGGAAAAGGAAGGAAAGAATAAAATCAAAATAAAAGAGGCAGAAATAAATGTAAGTAGGAGTGAATAATAAAAGATAAAGATGGGAAGTGGTTATGGAGGCATGAATAAAGAAGTCAATGATGAATGGATGAATGAAAAAAAGATGATTAGAAACGTTGCATGATGTAGCTACTGGTGTGTATTCCAATGAACTTTTTATGTGTGAAATTAGAGAACAGAGAAGCAGCTTGGGGCAGTGATTGGGACTGTAGTAAATTTGGATCTCTCAGTTTACTGTTAGGAACACAAGGAAGCAGCCCAGAGAAGTCCAACTTTTAAGAAGCACAATATGCAGTCTTGGGTGACTACTGTTTTGCATCCCTGCTAATCATGGTTACGCAGGGCACCAGGAACTCTGTTTTTTTAACTCTACTACGACAAGAATTCAAAAGCTCTGCATGCCTCAGAAGACTTCACTTTGGATTTCCTTTGTCCTGAATGCAAACCACTGCTGATCTTCCTTGGAGCTGGATTCCCTTGCACACTGCTGGTGCCTGACATGTGGTGACATAGTTTCCAATCACTAGCCAGAAGGTCAGAGCTTGAGTTTGAGCAGAGGAAAAACACACGGAAAATGAGGAATGAGTCTTGGTTGATTTTTCACAGGTTCTAACCACGCAACCTGAGAATAGAGGACTACACGAAAAAGGAAGACTAAGGATATGTATCTGATGGATCATGGTCTTCTTTATTGGGGGCTTTCCCTGTTTAAATATCTTTCCCCAGAGGAGGCATGGTTCTGGGTTCTTAAAAAATTAGCATTTTCATTAGGGAAATGCCTTCATAATCTAATAGGCCACCAAATTCCACATGTCAGAGAACTGAAACTGCGAGGCTATCTGCTCACTGTAGAGACCTTTTGTGATATCCAGAGAAAAAGACAAGAGTCTCAGTTCCTTGGCAATACCCTGCCCTATCTCTGTACCTACTAGAATGAAGGGAGCCTCAGTGTTGCTTGTAACTGAGCTACCTGCATGTCAACCTGCTCAGAGCTTTTACAAAGAGCAGGCTATGGAATTAAATTACTGATAAGCTGCTGTCCACATGTTTGGCAATCATAGGTCTTCTCTGCTCAGACACATAAGGAGCCAAGCAAGCATACTTGAGCAGATTTCTATTTTCTGTGATACCTGAACAAACCTCAGCACTTGGTGATGGTTGTGACTGCATGGGACAGTCTACCACAGACCAATCATTATTATTTGTATTAAAATGAAAGGGGGAAACGTAGATGTTCTGTTGTACATCTACTACATACGTGCCACACTCTGCCATGTATTCTGCACCTTTGGAGTTTAGATTCCTCTCTATGGAAGGAACAAAGAACACATGTCCGCTAACCACTTCATGGACTCTCTGAATTACAGACCCTATCATGCAATACAATTTGGCCTTAGGCTACTTCTTCCACCTCTGATCAGAAATAACCTTGAGGAGAGTTGCATTAACAACGAAAACAATGGCTGGAAAATTTTCGCAACATTCACTGCAGCTATCCTCCTGAGAATCTTGAACATGGTTGTCATGGTAAAGGATGTAAAGATGAATGAATATCTTAAAGAATATTGGATTGGATTCTTCCCATGGGCACCCATCTGGCCAATCAAGAAAGGAATAAAAGATACTGTATGCCTACTGATTTGAATCATTCAGATTGGAGTTCCGTATGAAACTTTGTTTACCCAAACCATTGAATCAAACATGGCAGTCTTCAATGACACTTTCTAGGAAACACAGAGGATAAGGAATTAGTTAATACCATTGTTTAGGAGCAATCAGACTAAGTCAGAAGGTAGAGTATGCCACAGGACAATTGCCCTGATTTCTTTACAATGGCAACAAACGAAGGAGAAAGAATCTTACGTGAAGATATTTAAGGGACCAAGACAAGGTAGAAATTGCAGGAATTCCGGTAATATAGAGATAAAAGTAGAAATGAGAAAATCAAAATTATCTTCAGCAAGAGAGTGAGAATGAGAACAGCAACGGTTTCATGAGATTCAGGGAGGTAGCATATGACTGAGAGTGAGAAATTGAGATTTAAGAGTCCTAATGGCATATAACCAAATGTGGAGTCCAATGTCTTTAAACACAACACCCAGGTGGTAGAGGGAAATGGATTTGTGTGAGTTTGAGGGCAGTCTATTCTACGTATGCAATTCCTGGCCATCTAGGGCTACAGAGGGAGATGTTATCTCAAATGAAAAGGTAATGTACACAACTTATCCTATTCAAATAATCCACCCACATTTCTAAAGAATTTTTAAGACTTTCACAGAATTTGAACATAATCTTGGTAGTAGATGATGGTAAAACAAGATTGGTCCTTTTATTAGGTGTGCTAATAATATTGTATGTATAAAAAAGGCATTGTTTTAATTGCAAATGGTGCTGAGAATTTTAGATGTCAAATGTCATAATGCCTAATATTTTAATTTAAAAATAGTCCCCGTGTAAATGGGGAGATAGACAGTATATGCCGGGAATCATATTTCTACGTCTCAGACTGTCCTTTCTTCCCCAAAACAGCCTAGTGCAGAGAAGCAAGTGCATATAGTGAAATAAGTGGAGGTGAAATATTCACACAATGAAGGAAGGAAATGAAGAACTTCTGAGTGACAGTATGCATTACAAAGGACTGAAAGGACACCTTCGAAAATGGCATTTTCTGTCAACAGCTTGAAGATAAAAATGTTTTGAGACATGAACAGATCATAGCAAGTTTTGACCGACAAACCCAAATAACCTCAGTCCAATCGTGTGTGTTTGTGTGGGGGAGTTGATATGGGTATACATGTTTGTGTGTGCATATATGTTCAGAGGAGCTAGGATTTGGTCCTCTGGAAGATTACTTAGTGCTCTCAACTGCTGAGCCATCTCTCTAGTCTGAGAATATTTATCTCATGCCAATGTTTATGCCCTTAAGAGTACATAGCTTCTGTACTGAGATGAAAATACAGTCTATGGAACACATTTTAACAAACAGATAAGAGTATAACTTTCATATCAAATTATTACATGTGATATCTAAATGCTCATTTATGAAATGATTGAAAACAACTTCCTCACTTGAAAGTCTTGTCTGATGTAGTAAATTGTTACAAAGACCCTTTCAGTATACAGAATACAAAGGTACACATTAGCACAATGACCAACTGTTTGTTACCCATGTAGTCATTAATGAAATTTAATTGTAATTCCTAGGTATGGCCAACATTATTAAAATGATGAAAATATTTTTTATCTGTATCTCACAACCTTCTTTCTTCTATTGCCTTAAATTTTTACTGCAAAATGAGTTACATAATAGAACTGTTTTTCAGTTAGAGCATGGCTGGTACTATGGAAAGATCTAGTCAGGTTAAGAAAACCTCTCTCCTCCCCCTCTTATAACCAAAGACTATGAATTGGAACAATTGGCTAGCTTTAAAATTTTATTTCCAGCCTAGAACTAACTAGATAACAACAAAACATCACAATCAACCAAATAAGATAAATAACATTTGGCCTAATGTTCATCTGGCTGCAGATTTAAAGGCATGCTCTAGGTTTATTACCCAGTAAATTATGTGCATCCTGATTCAGAAATTAGGCCAAGAATGGTGACTCGTTTCTTAAAGAATACTTTCTGGTTTTCTAGAAGACCGAAGTTCAGTACCCAGCTCCAATAATGTTTGGCTCTCAATGACTTGTAACTCCAGCTGTATGGATTCTAAGCTCTCTTATGATCTCTTTGGTCTCACAAATATGGCATATGCACACTCCGATATAAACACAAAAACAAAAAGTCAATTCATAAAAAAGATAAGAATACACAAATTTGGACTGCTCATATAGTTCAATGCAGACCTAGCATTCATAAAATCTCTGGGTTTGATCCCCAGGACTACACAGACTAGGCATGGTGATACATACAATTAAACATAGGCCTGGAAAGACAGAGGAAAGAGGTCAGTGGTTCAAGCCCAGCTTCAGCTAAAAAATAAGCTCAAGGCCAACCTTGTGTACATAATATCGTTACAAAGATAAATAAATAAATAAATAAATAAATAACAAAATAAATAAATAAATAAATAAATACATATTTCCAAACACTTAAAAGCTTGCCTCATAAATGTATATTGAAAAAATCTCCTATTTTAGTCTATTTGCATGCATAAGGTCCTTCACCTATCTATCTCATTTGGCATCTTAATGTTGGATTGATAGCCATGTTCCTTCTGTGTCTCTTTGTCACATGATCATGACAACAAATAGTGTTCAATTACTGTGAAATCAGTGTTTTAAGCTCCAGAATTCTTGACACTTATTTCATTATGAAGTCATTGGTGAGAGGATGTGATAGAAATGTCATTTCCACTTCTATTTTCAGCATGTAAAAATGGGAATTAAATGTTGTAGAGACGGATCTGATGTCCTTTTAGCTGCATCATCTGGGCTGTGATCTGATATCTGTAAAACAACTCGAGTGCCTGTATGTACGACAGATTTCACACTCAAATTCAGATAATTTATCTTGGTGAGAGATGAGTCATTGCAGCTGCAGACCCTCCCCAATGTCAGCACATCTGAAGGGCAGCGTCCCTCTGACAAGGAACAGTGTACTGTCTCAACAATAAAGGCGCTTGCTCTAAGCATAAAGATAGAATGTTTAAATATAATTTCCCAGAGTGGACACATTTAAAGACAGAAATTCAATTTTTTACAGACTTAGCACAGGTCGGAGACTCTTTGGCTACTACATATCAGGACATATTACTTCACAAAATTTGTAGAGATAAAAAAAATTCAACAATATCATTGAAAAAAAATTCCCAAATATAATGAAATAGATGCCTATAAAAGTACAAGAAATTTATGTAACATGAATTAGACTGAACCAGAAGAGCAAGTCCCCTTGCCACATAAAAATGAAACCACTGAACATACAAAATAAACAAAGAATACTAAAAACTGCAAGAGAAAAACAACAAATAAGATACAAAGCCAAACTTAATAGAATTACACCTAATTTTTAAAGGAGACCTTAATGCCTAACCCTAAACAGAAAAACTACTGAGTCTAAGGGAATACAGATGCCAACCCAGACTAATATTCTCAGCTCAATCGTTCATTATCATAGTCAGAGAAACCAAAATATTTCATACTAATATAAATACAAATTCAAACAATACCTAGTTACAAATCTTGCCCTACGGAAGGTAGTAGAAAGAAAACTCCAATCCAAGGAGACTAACTACAATCAGGAAATCCCAGGAAATAAACAATCTCACATTATCATACTCAGTAGAAGACACATACAAACATACACACGTCAAAAATAACTACAAAATAACAGGAACTAACATTCATTGGTCATTGATATCCCTCAAGATTAATGAACTCCATTCCCCAACAAAAAGTAACATATTAACAAAATGGATCTGAAATTAGAATCCTGCCTTCTGCTGCATACAAGAAACATACCCCGACCTCAAAGATAAACATTACCTCAGAGTAAAGTATTGGAAATTGTTTTAACAAGAGAAAGGACCTAAAAATCAACCTGATGTAGTAATTCTAGTACACATCAAAGTAGACTTCAAACCAAAATTAATCAGAAGAGATGAGGAAGGACATTTCATACCCATTAAATGAAAAATCCCCTAAGATGACATTGCAATTCTTCACACTTATATCCCTAACACGAGGGCTCCAAAATTTTTATAAGGACCATGCAAAATTTGAATAAACGTATTGACCTTCACACTCTAATACTAGGAGATTTCAATACCCCATTGTCACCAACTGACAGGCCATCCATACAAAAAAATACCTGAGAAATATTGGCATTAACAAATGTTAGAAAATAAGTGGATCTACAAGACATTTACAAGCATTTTACCCACACAAAAAGGAAACATCTTTTTCTCACCGTCTCACAAAGCTCTCTCCATAATTGATCACACTACCAAAATGAAAATATAAATAAATACAGGAAAATTAAAAAAAACCCTTCATCCTATCAGATCATGAAGGTTTAATGCTCAACTTCAAAAACAACAACAACAGAAGGCCAACAATTTCATGGAAACTCTAAAACTCTACTAAATGACAACTGGGTCAAGACAGAAATAAAGGAAGAAATTAAAAACTTTCTTTATTTCTATGAAAATGATCCTAAAAATTATCCAGACTTATGTTACATGAAAAAAAAACTATGCTAAGAGGAAAATTGATAGCACAAAGTGCCTACCAGAAAAGAGTAGAGAATTCATATGCTAGAAATTTATGAGCAGCTCTGAAAGCCCTACAACAAAAAGAAGGAAGCAGACACAGAAGTAGACATCAAGAATTAATCAAACTAAGGGCTGAAATCAATAAAATAGAAACAAAAAGAACAATTCATAGAAGCAATGTAACAAAGAGCTGGTTGCTTGAGAAAATCAGGAAGATAGACAAACCACTAGCCTAACTGATTAAAAGAAAGACAGAGAATATCCAAATCCTCAAACCAGAAAGAAAAAGGAGAATATAAACAACTTAAACAGAACTATAACTCTCAAGGAAATGAAGAAACCAGTAAAGGACTAACAATCAATAAAACGCCAGGGCTAGATGACTTTAGGTAAGAATTATATCAGACATTCAACGTAGGGAGAAAACCAAAATTTCTCAAGTTATTCTTCAAAACATTTGCAGAATGAACTGTTCCAAACTCATTCTATGAGGCCTCAGTCATGGTAACACCCAAACATCACAAAGACTCAAAAAGAAACAGACTTACACGCCAATATCACTCATGAACATAGATGCAAATGAACTCAATAAAATATTCAGAAAGCGCATCCAAGGAGACATTAAAAATATTCTTCATCATGATTGAATAATCTAGATCCCAAAAAAGAAGGTATCATTAAGTATAAGAAAATAACTCAATGTAATCCACTGCATAAACAAATTAATAGAAAAAAAAACTGTATGATCATCTCACTACAATATGAGAAAGCTTTTGATAATATCAAACAACACTTCAAAATAAACCTCATGGAGAGATTGAGGATAAAAAGACCATACTGAAACATAATAAAGTTAAGTAATAGCAATCCTACTGACAACATCAAATTAAATAGAAAACAATTTCATTAAAATCAGAAGGAAGACCAGGCTGTTTCCTCCATTTATAAGTATTGAATACAGTATGTAAATTTCTAGCAAGAACAATGAGGCAAGAGAAGGAGATTAAGGGGATATGAATATACAAGGAAAAGGTCAAATTATCTTCATGTGCCGATGAGTTATTATTTGTGAATGACCTCAAAAACTGGATCAGGGAACTCCTTTAGCTGGTAAAGAACTTCAGTGAAATGGGTGGCTACAAGATAAACTAAAAAAATCTGTAGCCCTCCTATATACAAATGACAAATGGAAAGAGAAAGAAATAAGAGAAATAATACTCTTCACAATAGATACTAATAACATAAGGTATCTTTGGCAACTCAAACCACGCAAGTGAAAGACTGGAATGACAAAATCTTTATATCCTTGATGAGGGAATTTGAAGATCTCAAAAGATGGAAAGATATCCCATGCACCTGGATTGTAAAGATTAAAATAGTAAAAATGGCCACTTACTAATTGTAATCTAAATACTCAATGCAATCCCTTTCAAAATCCCAATATAGTTCTTTAAAGATATTAAAAGGGCAATGCACAATTTCATATGGAAAAGCAGAATACTTTAGATAGCTAAAATAATCCTGAAAAATAAAAGAACTTATAGAGGTATCAAGATCCCAGATCTTAATCTGTACTACAGAGCCATAGTATTAAAAACTGCATGTTTGTTAGTGGAACAAAAAGAGACATGATGACCAATAAAATGGAATACAGGATACAGGTATACATCCACACAGGTATGGATACCTGATCTTTTCTAAAGAAGTGAGAAAAATACAATGACAAAAAGAAAGCAGTTTTAACAAATGGTGCTAGTCTAATTGGATGTCTGAAGTAGACGAATGCAAATAGATTGATATCTATCACTGAGTACAAACCTCATGTCCAAATGGATCTAAGTTCTCAATATAAAACCAGATATACTGAATCTGATTGAAGAGAAAGTAAGTAATATCCTTGAGAGAAGTGGCACAGGAGTCAACTTTTTTAACAGAACACTGATCGGTCAGGAACAAAGATCAAAGTTTAATGAGGACCTCACGAAACTGAAAAGCTTCTGTAAGAAAAATGACATTGTCAACAGGGCAACACAGAAGCCTACAGATGGGAAGATATTGATCAACTCCACTTCAAATAGAGAGTTAAAATACAAAATAAATAAAAAATGCAAGACTCTGCATGTCAAGAAAACAAATAACAGAATTAAAAATGGGGTGCATATCTAAACAAAGCATTCACAAAAGAGGAATCTCAAATGGCTGAGAAACTCTTAAAGAAATGTTCAACATCTTTATGCGTTTGGGATGGCTCTCTAGGGGCACACAGCTACTGAGTATATCAGACAGTTTGTGTGGGTGTGGCTTGTAGGTGGTTGAAGGTGTTCAAGGTGGAGGTTAGAGCAGGGACAGGGATAGGGATGCTTGTTAGGCTAAGGACTTGTGGATCACAGACCATGGGGTCCTCAATTACACTTCAATGATACATTTTCTTACATTCTGGGTGCTAGGAGGTTTAGAAAATGCTTCCTCATTCCAAAGGAATGCTCCAGAAAACAGATGACAATATGTAACACAGCAGAGGGGACTCAGAAACAAAAAATCGACTTTTGGGAAAGGGACTGCAATCTGTTCCTTTGTGAAAAAGCAAGGACATTCTGACTTGGATCTGCCCAGAAATCCTGCTGCAGTCTACTATACTCCACACACCAAGGTGATCACTAAAGCTCTCACGACAAACATGGGTGTGATGACACTAAGTGACCATGGCCACAACTAAGCGCCTAGGTAAAGGATTCCTGATAAGAAGGCTCTCCTAGGCTAACATTTGACACATACAATTTCAGAGGATATCTGTTCCTTCCATCTATGATATCATACATTGACATTGATGGTGTCACATCAAATTATTTATGATATCAGTTTATTTTGATTAGGATATCATATTTTACATTGATGTTTTTACTTAATATCAACTTTGACATCTGTTCCTGGCAAATAAAGTGTCAATTCCCTACAATTTGTCAAACAAAACTGATATCACATCCTTCTTTTGATGATCTGATATATTTACACATCACATTGTGGTTGTTACATCATCATAATAATGATGTACTTTTCTCCCCACATTGATATCATATTGATATTTTGATGCCCATCATACAAATTATGACTTCATGCCCTTCCAAGCATTTTGTCACGTCATTACTATTATGATGTCATATACTCTTATTATTGGTTTCACATCCACCAGGTTTTGGTGTTACTTTGTTCCACTTATGAAGTCATAATTTTCTACTGATGGTGCCACATAATCCCAATTATGATGTTACATGCTCCCTATTGTGACATGTCCCTTACTTCCTATGCTCCCTTTTAATTGTGTGGTCACAAATTATGTTGAAGGTATCACATATTTATGATTATGAAGTCCTTCCAAATACTTGTATCCTTCTGTTTTGATGTCAAGTGTGGTGAGGGCTCTGTTTCACAATAGTTCCAATGCTAGGATGACCTTGATTGACCCTCCACTGCCCTTGACAGAAATTCACTAGCAAATTTCACTTATATTCTTTTCTCTCAAAGGCCACTCACCAAAAGATAGAGTTGGAATAATGTAACAAATGCTGGTGTTAATAAAATTGAAAGTAATGGCAGTACTTTGGGAAATAGTAATATGCAGATTTGAGTCTTCCATAGAGTCTAGGACTGAGACATACATTTAGAGTATTAATAATTGATATTAGTAAGCATAATAAAGGAGGTAGAAGAATAATTATTAAAGATTAAATGAACTAGAGAAATTCTAGAAGCTGATGAGCTGTAGCTGGATCGTCAGGTTTTAATTTCCAGCTTCAGAAATAAAGTATTCATATGGGCATGTAGAGAGATCATGGACTTAATGATAAGCTTGGTATGTTCTTGAAAATAAAGTAAACAGATCAAGGAGCCCTAATGTCCTTTTACAGGACATTACAGGACTGCAATGAAGATAGGGATTGTATTGAAACAAGAGTTCATGACAGAGTCACAGAAAAGGACATTTTAGCTCAATGAATTGCCTGTCCTCCTGAGCAAACATGTCAAATCAGGACTTTCAGGACTTTTCTGAAAGCGTGGAAAGAAAAACAGCAGACTGCTTTTGCTTTTTAAGAATCAAAGCAAAGGATGGTGGTCTTATGGGAAACAGAACAGAGAAAGGAAAGAAGAATTTAACACGGGTCAAAAGTGACTGTTGTTAAAAAGATATGTTTGATTTTACAGGCATTGTAATCCATTAACTCTATGTTCAACTTAAACAGAGTCAAACTCAAATAGCACCATCCTCTCTACCATTTCTTTAACCAAAAGGCTTTATGACACCAATTATGAGGATAAAGTTGTTGAGTTAAAGAAAACTGATTTTATCATAATGTTAGATTTCAGTTTTGACAAAATTTGCTATTTGCCGGCTTTGTTGATTTTAATATACTTATATAATCAAGGAAGACTTTACAAAAATGACTTGCAGAGGGTATGTAATCAATCATCAAAGTCTTAAATGATTTAGTGTATAAATAAAGCCCTTGACAGTCACAAATTGTCAGAATATGTGAAGCCATACCCAGATGTGCTTCCTCTCTGTCAGTCTCTTATAAAACAAAACGGAAGGGTGTCCTGCATCTGATTCTTCCCTCACAGCTCTTTCATACATCCACTTTAAGCTCTGCCCTCACCAAGGCTGTACCTCAGTAGTTCTGATTATGATAGCATATACTTACAATGTTTATCTGACACCATTATGATTATGATGGCAGTTTCTTCTGAATATAATGCCATACCCTTCTTATTACAATACTGTTGTCACAGAATCCACATTAAGAAGTCATTTTTTTGCAATTATCACATCATTTCCTTCCAATTATGAAAATGTGCCACATCCTCAAGGTGTAATTGATGGTGTAATTTCTTTCCATTTTTGCAGAAATATCTTACTTATTTTGATTTCCTTTATTATAGGGTTGAAGTCACATCACAGGTATGAAGTCATTTTCTTACAATTGTGATGAGTAATGTTTACATTCATGATGTCATGAAATCCACATTATGATATCAGTCTTAAAATGGGCAGATAATTTGTTCCAATAATGATGACCTTTTCTGGCATTAACTTTGTCTCATCATCCAAATTATGATGTTTGTTCTGTCCAATCATTCTTTCTTGCATATTTTATTATGGTGCCATATATTTACAACATCGACATCATGTCATCATGATTATGGTGTCCATTTCATCCAATAAGTATTGCATATTCTTAAATTGATGTTAACACATTCCTCTATTTATGACGTCAGTTCATTTTCATTATGATATCACATATTCACGTGGATGATGTCACATTGTTGTTACGTTGTCAGTTTCTTCCCATTAATAAGTCACTTTTTAGCACTGGTGTTATCATATAAACATAAAACATATTGTCATAAAACAAATTATGATATATATTCTTCCAATTCTCAAATCATTGTCTTCAAATTTTGATTTCATATACTTGAATTGAGAGTGTCATATAATCCCAAATATTATGTAAACTTCTCCCAGTTATGATGTCATCTATAAATTGTGATGTGTATTTACATTTTTTGCCCTCACACCATCAAAATTAATATGCCAGGTCTTTCTAATTTTGATGACATATATTTTACATTGATGATGATGTTATGTTGTCCAAATTAAGATGCTCTATCCTTCATTCAATCACATTTTTCTTCTAATTGTGGTAACGTGGGCCTATCAGTGTCACGTCATCAAAACTGTACCACATTTTTACATTGTTGATGTCACAAAAGACTGCAATTGTCAACAATGGCTCAAGATCTTCAATCCCCAAGGACATAATAACCAACATATGCTGAAATATAGAGTGTACCGGTACGTTGATATGTGAGTTCACCTAGGACAACAAAGTGGCATAATGATAGATGAAATCCCTGCCAGATTTTAGCTGAGGGAACCACTGTCATGGCAAGCACCATGCTGAACAGAGAAAACTTGACTGTCACTGTTCAGGTGGTTTTATTGTTATAGAATTCCTAAGGTGTTCTACTGATTGCACATGAAGAGCATGACCAAACAAACATCCCACACATAATCCAACACTTGCAGACACTACAAAACAGCAAGACCTAGGCTGCCCCTCACCCAACACTGCGCAAAATTATTTTAAATAGAACTAAAAATAAACTTCCACAATTATAGAGGAATATAAAATATACTTGAGTATAAAATATACAAACAAAACAACAACAACAGCAAAACTACAAACCTACAGCATCTCAACTGCTCGCTGCCTGTTGGTTGAATGAGAGGGAATCATAAGAACTTTTCTTGGTCATCAGGAAATGTTTATGATCTCACAGTCACAATTTAATTGCATTGTTTGGGTGTCTGATTCTTTTTCCTGCATTTGACATATTTTGACTCCTACTGGTTTGACTCATCCAACCTTGATTTGAATGTTGGTGCCTAGACTTATTGAATACTTTTATACTGTATTCTGTTGATATACTTGTGAGACCTGTTCTTTTTTGATGGGAAATAGAAGACCAGTGCATCTGTGACGGCAGAGGGCATGGATAGGTACATAGAAAAAAAAAACTGATTTCATGATGTATTATTGCATGAGAGAAGAATACAATAAACAAACAAAAATGCTGAGAAGATGCCACATTAGAGAAAAAAACCTACGTCATCAAAAAGGCCTAGTTTAAGGAATGAGTTCAAAATCCGGTAAAGACATACACATTGGAAAACTTACCCATTGTGGATACTTCTGAAGCCCAAGGTTTCCATTCCATAGTGACAATTCGTAGGAAAGAAGAATTTCTCCCCCAAAATTATTTGATCAACTTATACACAACTGTAACCTGTGCAATTGGCATTACTACCTTTACTTCTAATGCCAGGTGGGAAATCAAGCTTTCAAGACTTATTCAATGGCTTGATTTAAAACAACATATGCTGAAATGAAACGTTGCAGCAGATACTGATGTTGACTAAAACAAAACAAAAACAATACGATGAACAACAGTATCTAAGCTTACAAATTCCTGCTGCCTGTATGACAGGGGATAATGAGAATGTCATTGGTGTCATGAGAAAACCATTTTGATCTCATACAAAGTAACAAGTTAATAAACTTTCTAGTGTCACACAGTTCCCACTCATTCATGACACTTTACTATAAACTTATTTACTTTTTCCAAAATCACAAGTCTATCTTTGAGTTCTAACTCATTTTGACTTTTCTTACCATCAAATTAGGTAAAAATGGGCTCTGTAAAGCACTCAAGTGAATGAAGGTTTTACTTTGCCAGTGTAGTAGATTCATAGATTCTCAGATATATTTCAGATATTCATGCTTTCATATCACTAGACTGGAGATGAACACCAATCTATGTTCTGCCTTCAGATACTTCCCACTCAAAAGGACACATGTCCTCTTTAACATGCTCTTTTGCATAACAGAACCAAAACCCAGTGGAAAGATGCAAATTACTAAAGGGTTACAAATATCTCTTCCTGAACAAACACACCAATACTGAGATAGACACACACACAAAAACACAAACACACAAACACACACAAATGCACACACACACACACACACACACTCACACAAAAGATACCTCAGATGGCATACATGCTGACAAATATCCATGTTTCAATTGATTAACTAGCACAGGTACCAAGAATAAATACTTATTTGTGGATTCCTGGAAAATTGCCATTTTACCTTGGGAAAAGCTTTTCAAATGCAATCACAAAGTCTTCGACAATCTAAGGAATAAACCTCAAAAGCTGCGTCCTCACTATTGATGTCTTTTGGAATGACCAGAGGAAAAGACAACACCCTTGGTTCCTTCTAGACATTCTTCCCACCACCAACGTCTCTGTACAACCAGAATCCAGGACCTTTTTTACTACTGAACAGTGAATTGTATGCATTTTGGCATGCTATGAATTCTCACCAGGAGCAGGCCATGTAATTCAATTGACCCATAAGCTCCTGTTCACACAGATGCCAGTCTATTTCAGTCAATATGCTAGACACAAGAATAGACCATTGTACTGTCTATAAAAAATACTTAGCTCTCTGATCCATTCATTATAACCTGTATCATTCTGAGCTTCTGGTGATAGTTGTGATTGCATGGGGCACACACCAAAATTGATCCTTTTTCCTTTTTTAAAAAAGGAGGGGACAATTAATAAATGTGCAATCCTAAAAAATTACATACATGGCAACATTTACCAGGTTTTCTGTACATTTTGAGGCTTGACTTCCTTTCTTGGGAGAGTACACAGTATGTATGTTTACTCACTACTTCATGGGAATTTTAACATCTTTCCCCAACCAACGATTTCAATAAGCCAATGATTTTATATACTCAGTCACAAGGATGGGCAATTATACTAATGAGAATACATGGTTCTGAAGATTGTACTGTACAATCAGCATCACCCATTCGCTCCTCTTCAGAGTTGTGATTGCATGGGGATTCCATCATAGAACAATCTTTTTTAAGCTTTAAGGTGGCAAGAAGGAGAGGAGCTGAACTTCATCTACAACAGACAGAATATTCTCCCTGACCTCTGAACAATCCAAGGCTTGCATTCCAATCAGGGGAGGAACACATTATTTGTGATCTTAGGCTAATTTGTGAGTTTTTTGAGCCCCAGGCCCTATTATGTATTAAATAAATTCCTATGATACCCATTCTTCTACTATAATCAGGGAGCAATTTGCCAAAAAGAATGAAAACATGACAGGAAAATATGACAGTTCAAAGCATTTCTCAACCTGGATCCTTTAACTCATCCTGGGAAACTTGACTTAGTGGAGTTAAGTAACACCAGATTAAACTGATTCAACTATTCAAGGAGTCATATTTTCTACATAAGCCACACAAGCAATGAAACCTGAAAAAAGCAAATTCTTTCAATTTCATTAATTTGTGATATCCTTTGATCCCTATATGAAGGTTTCTAGTTCTATAATTTTCACCATGAATAATCACACAACATACAGCATTTTGATGAGACAAAACTTTTAGCTGTAAAAGATTCCTAGTCTGAAAATCAAGCTACAGTACTCACAACTCGTTACAATAACAATGGATTTGAAGTTTTTCTTTCAAAAATACTGTCTGACAGGTAGTTGGACTAAGAGTATCCATACATCTCTTCTAATGGAAGACATTTAAAATGAAAAAGAAAAATAAGAAGGAAAGAATAAAACAAAATGAAAGATGAAGAAATTAATGTAATTAGGAATGAATAATTAAAATAAAATAATAAAATAGTAACAGTATAAAAAATATAAATATAATAAAAAATATTTATTTACTAAATAAATAAATGTATAAAATAAATTAATATTTAAAATATACATAAAAGTAATAAAAAGAAAAAAATATATATGAAAATAATATTATCATAATAAAGGTAAAAATAGGACAAGATGAGGAGGCATGGATGTAGACAAGAAGAATTGATGATGAATGGATGAGTTGAAAGTAGGACAGATTATTAGGAATGTTGTATTATGTAGATACTGGGGTATATGCCAAGAAATGTGCTTTGAGTGTATATAGAGAACAGAGAGGGAAGCTTGCAACAGTAATTGGGGTTGTGTTACATTTTGATCTCTCATTAATTCTGCTAGGTAAACAATAAAGGTCGTTGTAAGTTCCTCTTCGCCAAGCAACATATGCACTCCTGGGTGACTACTGTTATGCATCCCTGCTGAATATGGCCACAATGGGCACCTGGCACTGTGTTTTTATCTCTGCTAGAACAATAAATCTAGATCTCTTCATGCCTCAGGAGATTGCACTAGTCACCAGAGTCACAATACTTCAAATTTCAAAGGCTATGAAGGACCAGTGCCATGTTCTGGAGGAAGCAGACTACCCACCCTGCAAGGACTGAAAAGAAATCCAAAGGAATGAAAGCAGTGTGTGTATCACCAAAATGATTCTGATTCAGGGCACAATTTCATCTGTAATGTCATATGCTTTTAAACTCGGTCCATTTAATGTGCCCTCGGTAGAGACAATTTTCCCAATTTTCTGCCTATTCAAAGACTCCTATGTAGCAACCCACTCACATTTTCGGCAACGCTGGAAAATGATATTATCCCCATGTTGAGTAAGGGGAATGGACTTAGGGTAGAAGATTGTACAAGATTCTCATTTCCAATGAATGTAGACACTTTCTGGTAAAATGGCTCCACCTCAATGAGAGAACCCATTTGAAAGGATAACTTGAATTCCGTTATTAGCTGGATGAGCCTGAAGAAGTCTGAAGAACAAATCATTGACACTGGAACCAAAGGCAGAGAAGACATCCCAGAATGAAATTGCAAATCGTGATTTGTACATGGTATAGGACCCTCGGCTGTCATCATGGCCCCATGTTTAACTTTCAAGGGATATCAAGGGATTTCCATAAACCTTTAACTGATTAATATTAGGTCCCATGCTCCTCATTCTTCTACCTGCAAATAGGGAGTAGCTTGTCAAGGAGGGAAGCATGACATACCAAGGAGGAAAAAAGATGCCCTGAAGGCTTTCTCATCTGTAATCACTTCATTCCCCTGTGAATCTAGACTAAGGTGGAGTGAAGTGACCCCAGATTAAAAATGGGTCAGCCAGCCCCAGAAGCATTTTTCCTAGATAAGCCACATAAGAAGTGTAAGCGGACACAAGAAAGTCTTCTGATTCACTGAATTTAAGCTCCAATGTTTACCTTCATAGAGATCTCTGCTTCTCCTCATTTTCCCCATGAAGAAAATCTTAAATGTCTGCTTACTAAAGCTAGCTTTGCCATATGCCTAATCTACAGACCAAGGCACAGTGCTCAAAACACTTGGTATTAGTTCTGGTTTCTTGCCTAACCATTATCTGACACAGAATTCGTCCATGATACAGCTATCCTGAGAAAGGACATTTAAAACAAATATAAACAAAGAAAGCAAACAGAAAAAAAGCAATGAAGAAAGGAAGAAGCAATAAGAAACTAAACAGAGGCAGAAAAGAACATGAATAAAAAAAGAACAAAGGATAAATGATAGGAAGTAGATAGTCATCTACGTAGGAAAGAAAACAGGGAGAATGGCAAGAAGGACAGTTTATTGGGAAGGTTTTATTTATGTAGTTACTGGGGAATATTCTCCCCTAAAAAGTTAACTGTAGGTGAAAAGAAATAATTAAAAAAGAAGAAATGAATGAGAAATGAAGTGAATACAAGTGTTTTGCTAAGATCAAAAAAGGGTGGATTACTATAATAATAGTATATTCTCAAAAATGATATTGCATAATTAGTATTTCTCTTACCTAGGGAATGCTATTTCTTCCACTCCAACATTTCTTCCTTTATCTAGACCTTTGTTTAGGACTGTGGTCTTCAGCTGTTTCATTTTGACTATCTATTTTTAGGATTTTCTAACTTCGGTTTAGGCTGTCATTCATGGCAACTTTTGTTAGAGTGGATAGAAGAATCGGGATTAATGGGAAGTTTTTGAGAGAACAAATAGAGGTGGAAAATATGATTATCTTAAAATGAAAAAATAAAAGCAAAAGCAAACATTCAAGGGAAGAATTGTGTGTTCCCACCTGGATTAGCTTGGTCTAAAATTAGCAGAACATGTAGTGTTCTACAAATGAGTTATAGGTGACTGTGGAGAGCAGAGAAAGCACCATGGGACAATGACTGGGGCTCTGTGAATGTGAGATATCTATGATTTCTGCAAGTTAGTCAGGAATGGAGCCCATCAACTCTCCCACTTTCGCAAGCCCCAAAAGTTAAGACTGTAGTGTGAATACTGTTTTGTAACCCAGCTAAGCCTTTTTGTCTCTATAAGGTCAAGAATTCTAGACCACGCTAACCTCAAGAAATTGTGCTTTTCACCCGGGTAACCAGACCTTGGGCAGAGTGAGCAGTTGGGGTGTCCTGGAGGAAGCAAACTTCCCTTGAATCCAAAGTAAAGTAGTATTTGCATTACCATGAAAATTCTGATTTGGGGTAGTATTTCACCCGGAATGTCATAAGACATGCTGCTTATAACATAGGTCCACTTACTGGGACCTCTGTATAACTACTTACCATAAGAGTCCCAGAGGGCAAACCACTCACTATTTTAGGCAATTCTGTCAAGTGATATTTTTCCCATCTTGGTAAACGGTCTTCTTAGGGATGAAGATGGAACAGAATCTCATTTTCAAAGATCAGATATACTGTCTAGTAAAATGTCATGTCAATCCTAATTTCTTACACATTATGGAAACTGAATGGAAATCAATAATGAGGTGGATGAGGATACTGAATCCTGAGGTATAATGTCACTGACACTGGGCCAAAGTCAGAGCCTAGATGCCCCCAGCATGGAATAGCAACTCCTGAATTGTACAGGGTGTAGTACTCGAAGCTGTGGTCTTGGCCATATTTAACTTTGACATACAAAGCAGTCAGTCTTCCCTCGGGGTAATGATACAATGAACCCAGGCACCCAGAAAACATAAATATTAGAAGTTCAAAGAGGCTACAGTAGTGAAAACACCTACCTCATCACCCAGAAACCATTCTATGAAATAGCAATATCTTGTGAGAACTAGTACACAATGTTAAACTCATCTTGTCCTTGATACCTCAGAGGCCTTCAGCTTTCTATACAAACTTGAAAACCTTGCATGAGAAGATATCCACAGACTACAGCCTATGTTACCAGTGAACCTTGCCTTGGGTTCTAGTCAGAGGTACAATTTAGCATCCAGGATTTGTGTCATAGTTTTATTGGAAACATCATCTCCAGCGAAAAATTGCAAAAATTCACCAATGCAAAATACAGAAATAAAAGTTGTTACAGCATATTTTGGATTCATGCAAAGACCCAAAAATCACAAAGATTCAAAAAGAAATAGAATTATATGCCTATTTCACTCTTGAACATAGATGCAAATGAACTCAATAAAATACTCACAAAGCACATCCAAGAACAAATTGAAAAGATTATTCACCATGATTGAATAGTATTGATCCCAGAGAGGAATGGATGGTTCAATTGAAGAAAAAAAGTCAAAGTAATCCACTGCATAAACAAATTAATAGAAAAAACTACATGATCATCTCACTACAATGTGAGAAAGCTTTTGATAATATCAAACAACACTTCAAAATAAATCTAATGGAATGACTGAGGATAAAAGGCTATACCAAAACATGTAAGAAGGCAAGAAACAGCAATCCTACTGACAACATCACATTAAATAGAGGGAACCTCAAAGCAATTACACTAAACTCAGAAGCAAGACCAGGCTGTTTCCCCCATTTTTAAACATTGAATACAGTACTTAAAGTTTTACCAAGAACAATGAGCAAGAGAAGGAGATTAAGGGGATATGAATTCACAAGAAAACAATCAAAGTATCCTTATTTGCAGATGAGATATTATATGTGAATGACCTCATAAACTGGATCAGGCAACTCCTATAGCTGGTAAACATCTTCAGTGAAATGACTGGTTAAGTCATTGAGTAAACTCAAGAAATATCTGGAGACCTCCATTATACAAATGAGAAATAGAGAGAGAAAGAAATAAGAAAAATAATACTCTTCACAATAGATACAAATAACATAAGGTACCTTTGGCAACTCTAACCAAGCAAGTGAAAGACTTGAATGACAAAATCTTTATGTCCTCGACGAGGGAATTTGAAGATCTCAAAAGATGGAAGGAAATCCCATGGTCCTGTGTTGGTAAGATTAACAGAGTAAAAGTGGCCACTGTACTAGAAGAAATCTAATGACTCAATGCAATCTGCATGAAAATCCCAATATACTTTTCTAAAGACATTAAAAGGGAAATACACTACTTCATATGTAAAAACAAATAATTTGGATACCTAAAAAAATCCTGAAAAATAAAAGAACTTTTAGAAGTTTCAAGATCCCTGATCTTAATCTGTACTACAGAGCCATAGTAATAATAACTGCATGGTATTGGCACAAAAACAGACATGATGACCAATGGAACAGAATAAAGGATACAGATATATATCCACAAACCTATGGATACCTGATTGTTTATAATGATGCCAGAAAAATACAATGCCAAAAAGGAAGCAGCTTTAACAAATGGTGTTTGTCTAATTGGATGTCTGAGGTAGAAGAACGCAAATAGATCCATATCTATTACTGAGTACAAACCTCAAGTTCAAATGGATCTAAGATCTCAATATGAAACCAGATATACTGAAATTGATTGAAGAGAAAGTAAGCAATAGCCTTCAGAGTAGTGGCAAAGGAGGCAACCTTTTTAATAGAACACTGAAAGAACAGGAACAAAGATCAAAGATTAATAACAGGACCTCACTAAAACTGAAAAGCTTCTGTAAGGAAAATGACATTATCAGCAGGGCAAAATTGAAGCCTACAGAATGGGAAGATATTGACCACTTCCACTTCCAATAGAGAATTAACATCCAAAATACATAAAAAAGCAAGAATCTACATGTCAACCAAACAAATAACCCAATTAAAAATGGGGTGCATATCTAAACAAAGAATTATCAAAAGAGGAATCTCAAATGGCTGAGAAACACTTAAAGAAATGTTCAACATCTTTAGGCATCTGGGATTGCTCTCTAGGGGCAATCAGCTACAGGGGGTACAAGAAAGTTTGTGTGGGTCGGGCCTGTAGGTGCTTGAGGGGGGAAAGGTGGAGGTTCGGTCTGGGACAGGTTTAGGGATGCTTGCTTGGCTCAGGCCTGTGGGGCACAGATCATGGTGTCCACAATGGCACTGCACTGAGACACTTCCCTCCATCCTGGGTGCTACGAGGGTTAGAAAATGCTTCGAAGATCTAAGGAAATGCTCCAAAAACCCATGATAATCTGTTGCACGGAAGAGAGAATTCAGACACAAAATAGACTTATGGGCCAGGGACCGGAATCTCCCCCCATAATGGCCAAGCAAGGACAGTCTGACGGGGGCCTGACCAGAAATGGTGTTGCTTTTTACTTTACTGCACACAACAAAGTGACCACTAAGGCTCCCAGGTCAGAATTCTGTGTAATGTCACTGGTTGACCATGACCACACCCAAGTTTCTGGTTCAAGGCTCTCTGACAATAAGGCCCTTCTTGGCTAATACTGGCCACATAAAGCAGCAAGGTAGTATGTTACATAGCTCTGTACACATGGGAAGGAGGGCAGAAGCCTCAGGAACAGGCTCCCACCTCATTGGGGTCCTAAGCTTAGAACTGCCTTCCAATATTGCAAAAAAAGACTCCCTTGATCAACACATGACAAATCAAAATGGCCCCTTTGTGTACCTGTGATAATCCAGTTGCTCAGGTCTGATCTCTGAGTCAGATGGGTCATGAGATGCCTGATGAGAAAGGCTACCCCAACACTTTCATCTTCATGCTCATGGATCAAGGCTGTTGACATCAGGAAACCTTCCATCTAGGTTCATGGGGATGCTGCCAACCTTCATCCATAGCAGGAGCCACCATAAGACAGGAGCATCCACCTAAAACTTCATCTGAAGAGGCAGGCAGTGCAGGACCCTGTTATGGGGAAAAGATGTTTCTAAAGATGAGATATTTCATCCCTCTTAGCCCCTGGCCTGTCATTTAGTGGGCTTATAACTAACCATAACTGACTCCTTGGCATTGCTATTCAACTATTTTGAGATATGCCCAGTGTGTCATAACCCATCTCCTCTCAGCAGTTCAATAAACCGCCTTCACCTGACCCAAACCAGTGGGGACCACTCAGGATACTTTCCTTTTCCTTTCTCTAAAGTCCACTGTGTGCTCTCAAATATGGATCATTTTGAGTCCTCTATAGACACAAACCTCTTCATGTGTCCAGGGTTATGCACACAGATAATTCAGAGCTCTCTGAAGTGATTAAAGTAGACATGTGAGTACCTAGACACAAAGCAGAAGACACATGCCTGACTGATCCAAACAGGATGTCCGCAGCATGTCCACACCCCTGCCCTAATCACTGACTTCATACCAAACTAAGGCATCCTTAGAGGAAAAAGTCATTGTTCCTTCATCTGTTCTCCCCATTGGACGAGAACCAAGGAATGGGAGTGAGAGGCCAAAGATCTGCTATGTGAGAGAATGGGTTGGATCACCAAGCTCCAGGCAAATATACCTACAATTTCAAACTGATTTTCCTCTCATTTTATTTCTCAATTTCTCCATCTCTGTATCTTTACCTATCATCTATATATCTATCATCTATCCATAATCCATTACTCTCTGATTCCAGTCTTTCTTCCTTTGACCTCTCCCTGTATTTCTCTCTCTTGTATATACATTCATAGCCAGAGCATCCAAGGCAATTAGGTCTGTCTGGATACTGAATGATAATACCATGTTCATTTGGGAAATGCTTTGCACTATCCCACAGGAATCATTTTTTTCCATGAGCTGAGAGTCTCCAGAGGCCCAGCTGAATAAGCATGATAGCCCCTAAAACAAAACACATACCATGCCTCCTGGAGACATTCCTGACACTGATATCCACCTCTTCCTCTGTCCCTGTTGTCAATGAGGCAGCCTCACTGATGCAGAAAAGGGAGGTCCCTCAGGGTGGACCTGATTTGAGTTCTCAGTAGTGCCAATCCAGCCACTATCAAGGAATGGTCCTGTCACATTAGGTCTAATTGACTGAGCCACAAGAAGTCATAGCAATCAAAGGATGAGTCCACACATTATGCTTACATGAGCTTGTGTTTAAGGTTGGGTCCACAAGGGTCTTTAAAAAAACCTGTCCTTCCATGACAACTATGAAGTGATCAACGATAGTTCTGGGTCCCTGAAGTATATTTGCAGACAAGCTCAGAAGAGAACACAAAAGAAAAACGAGAAAAAAGAGAGAACAAGTGGCAGAAAGAGAGGTGAGATGGGAAACGAGCATGGAACAGAGGGAGTGAAGTGGATAAAAGTCAGAGGACCGCAACGGGCATGTTGCTCTGTCATTCTGATCACAACTTAGAAGAGATGCTGGCACTGTGTGGGAGTCCGAGAAGTGACTTCTATGTGCTAGTGTTGATTATCACCTGAAATATAGGAGCCTGTGGGTGACATTATGAACCCTGGAATGTGGGATAAGTTTCCTTGACTAAACGCAGATGAAGCCTCAGTTGCAGAGTCCCTTGAAAAGAGATTCTAAGAATCTCTACAGACATGGTTACCTCAAGACCTTTGAGGTTGCCCTTCCTGCTTGAAGCAAGACAGATCCTATGGCACCAGGCCTGCACTGGGGCAGGATTCAGCCTCAAGAACCAAGGATAAGCTGGACCCTACTTTCTCCCACACAACACTTGGGCCAACAAGGCTGCAGGAGATGCAAGCCAGTCCTGTTCAGCTGGGACCAGAGGTGCTGCTTAGGGTATTGGCAATGTCCAGAAATGCACAGATACCTGCTGGCAGATTCAGCAAAACCATTCCATTTAATGGCAGTAGTGGAACAAATGCTAAACAATTCATGCTCTGAAACCACTCCCTCTGTCCTTTTATGTGTAAAAATACAACAACAAACCTCTACCTCTAGATTTGAAGTGGCAGCTATCCTTATAGACTAGGACAGGCTCAGAGAAGGCTCTCTAGATGTAGTCCAACACAGGGGACTCTAGCAGGCTGTATGGGCATGCAGGGAGGTGAGGGGGTTCCAGAGGTGTGAAGTGGGGAAGAGGATGGGAGGCAGACTCAGGAATTGTGGGTCAGTCACAGAACCAAGGACACAGGAGCTCCAAAACGCAAGGTCCTGAGCTAATTCTACTCAGTTGTGGGTGCTGGGCAGGTCCAGAAGGTGCTGTCTAGACCTCCAAGGGAATTTTCCAGAATATCCATGCCAATCTGCAACACAAGAGAGTAGTGTCAGACACAAAAACTTGGCCATGGGAAATAAAGGCTTGATATAGTCCTTTTGTATCCTAACCAGGACATCCCAACTTGTGTCTACCCAGATAACCTATTGTATTCTCCCTGACTCTAACTACCTGACTGATCACTAAAGCTGCCACTCCAGATTTGGGTGTGTTGACACTTTGTGACCCTGCCACAACCTATCTTCCAGATCAAGGCAGCCTGCCAAGAAAGCTGTCTTAATAGACCCTGGGGTAGTAAGTCAGTAATGTGGTGGTATCACAAAACTCCACATACATGGAAAGAGAGGCAGAAGGAACAACAAAGACAACTACTTGTGTTAATCAGGACGTAGGCTCAGAAGTGCCTTTCCACATAGCAGAAGTCTCAGTAATGGACAAAGGACAAAACCAGAGGCCTTTGTGTGTACCTGTGAGAATACAGTTATATGTCTAAGCATTGAGTCTGATTGGGTGATAAGAAAGGCTACCAAAAACCTCAAATCTTCTTGAGAATTAATCCAGGCTGGTTCCTTTAGGTATCCAGCCATATGGGATCAGTGAGATGTTGCCTCATTTTTCCTGTAGACACAGGTTGTCCAGGACCTTGTTATGGTGACTAGAATGTGTCTAAAGAGAAACAGTACATCCCACTTGCTGCCAATCCTACCAGGCCATGGGTTTGGTTCTTCAACTAAGGCATTGTCAGGTAGCTATTATTAGCTATCTCCAAGTCAGTCCCAATCTATCTTTTCACCCGAGCCTAACAACACCCCATGTCAACCGCAACAACAGGAACCACTCAGGATAATTGCTTTTCTTTTCTTTCTCTAAATCCTCAAGTCAATCTCAGTTTTGTATTATTCAGTGTCTTCTGTGGACATGCACCTACCTATTGCCAAGGAAAGGGACCCATGAAACTCAGAGCTCTCTGATAAGATTCAAGTAGAAACGCAGGACTAATACATACTAGGGAGAACATACATTCTGGACTGGTCCTACCAGAAAGCATCAAGCAATCTGCAGCCCTGCATCGTAGGAACCTCTCAAGGCACCTTCATCCTTTCTCTCCTGTAGCGTACAACAAAGGAACAGGAATAAGTGGCTGTTATGTGAGAGTGGTTTTGACCACCATCCCATATTCATATTCTCCCTCCCTCCCTCCCTCCCTTCCTTCCACTCTCTCTTTCCATCTCTCTCTCTCTCTCTCTCTCTCCCCTATCTGTCTCAGTCTCCTCTCTTTCTTTCCATTGGTCTCTCCATCTATATTCCTTTCTCATATGTACAGTCGTAGTCTTGTTCATGCAGAGAAGGAAGGCCTGTCTCAAAATCACATGATATACAAGGTTCACGTGGGAAATTATTTTCATTACCCCAGAAGTACCCTTCCTACCCATCAACTGAGAATCCCTAGAGACCCAACTCCATGGGGATGAGACTTTCCATGTAGGCCCATAGAAAAAGATGATATTTCCTGCTTCATGTAGATATTCTCAGCATTGCTTTCTATCTCCTCCTGGAGTCAACCTCTCTGATGCTGCAAAGGGAGCTCCCTCAGGCTGAAACTTCTCTGAGTTCTCAGAAGTGCCATAGAAGCCACTCGCCAGGACTGTACTTGCCACCTTTCACACTGTTGCCATGGAATTAGTCTTATCATCTGAGCCATAACTGGTCACAGCACTACATGGGCACATCCAGATATTATGACCACTTGAGCTTGTGCTGAGGGGTGGAGCCCTAATGGTCCTCTCCTACACAAAAGAACCTGACATTCCCAGACACCTCTGACATGACCATTATGATTGCGACCCACAGCAACCTTTCTGGCACTATCAGGGATCTCTGGGGCATAGATTCCTCAGTAGTGAACTCAAGAAGAATGAACACACACAGACACACACAGTCTTCTTGGACCCCAGATTCTGCCAATGGTTAATTTTTGAGCCTCTTCTAATTAATTACTCTTCCACAAAATATCACTGGACAGGCAAGAGCAAGACAAAAGGTATATTTTGAGATTTTCAACTGGGTGATCTCACTTTGAAATATGTAAGGTGAACAACTCAGGAGGATCAACGAGTATGATTCATGCATGGGTGTTGAGAATCACAGCAGGAGGCATTTTAAGGAAGGCATGGAGAGTCTAACCCTGACAACTTAGTACAGTGCCAGCCTGGCCACCTTTGGCACTGCTCAGCACAACCTGCTGCAAAGCAGTCATATAGGGTGTAGTGAGGCAAAAGACTGTCTTGGGGTAATTTCCCTGTGTACCCAAAAAAGACGATGCATATGTCCATGGTGGTGCAACTCAGAAAACTTTTAGGGTACTAGGGTTGTGGTTTTGGAGCAGAAATGCTTTCTCTCAGGTCGGTGATCCTGAACATCACCTGCAGCCAAACTCAAAAAGAATCCAATATTCTGATGAAAAAATTAAACAACAGAAGAAAAATAAAGTCAGAGCGAATAGGAGGTAGACAAATATGAGCAAGGAGGGAATGAGGACTGTAGGGAGGGAGTAAAATGGATAAAACACATATGACAATCATGGCTGTGTTGCCCTGACACTTTGCACACAGACATGAAAAGGTTTTTTGTAGCATGTATTGTACCTGGAAGTGAGCTGTGTGAGCTACTGGTGAGCATCATCCAAAAACTAGGGAGATTGTGGGTGGCCTTGTGCACTCTCGCATGTGGAATAAGTTTCCCTTCCTCAATGCTGATTCAACCACAGATATACAGTCACTTGCATGGTGATCCTCACAATCCTGACTAACACTTAAGACCTAGAAGGCTGTACTTCCAGATTAGAGCAATCCAAATTCTGTGGCACTGGGCTTGTACTGTGGCAGGACTCAGCCTTGTGAGACAAGAATCAGATGGACCCTGTTTTTTCCCCACACCATTTCAGGGCCGACAGGACTAGAGTATAAGTGAGTCACCACTGTGGAGCAAGATACAAAACTGACAAACAGGGATGTGCTGGCAGAATCTGCAAAATAGTTCTACTTGATTACACTAGAGCACCAAGAATGTTAAGTAAATTGGGCCCTGGAACAACTCTGTATGACCTTTACTGAGTAAAAGAAAATACAGACTCCAAATGGGCAGCATTACTTAATGGCTAGGAAAGTTGTCCGCATGAAGGTAGATAAGGAGATTCTTGGCAGGGGTGAAGGTGTGTGTATTAATGTGTAGTAGATTCAGGACCTGTGGGTCACAGAAAAAGGGGCTCCTGAATTGCAATACCTTGGAAATTCCATTCAATTCAGGGCCCCTGGGAGGCCGAGAAGTTGATGTATAGGAATAAGGAATTCTCCAGAAAACCAATGCCATAGATTTCCACATAAAAAAAAAAATACATGTGTATCAGGGACTGTACACTGCCCTCTTGTGGCTCAGATAGGTCATTTTACCTTGGGTCCCCCAGAGATCCTGCTGAATTCTCCTTGATTCTGCCCATCTCAGAGATCACTAGAGGTGCCAGACAAGAACTGGGTGTGCTGATACTTGGTAAACCAGCTGAAATCCAAACTTCCAGGTGAAGAAGTCTTGCCAGTAATGCCTCAGGTGAAATCTGGGATGTAGGGAAGCTTTGTGGTGGTGTCACAGAACTATGGTCACATGAGAAGTTGGGCAGATATCTCACCAAAAATCACCACTCGTTTCAATGGGGCTCTAGACACAGAACTGCTAAAATTCCTGGGAGAAGAAGCCTTGCAATGGAAAAAGAGCAATGCACAAGGATGCTTTGAGTACCTGTGAGGGCTCCAGCTTTTCAGGTCTGAGCCATGAGTCTGATGGAAGTTGAGAAATTCAGCAAAAATACCTCAAACTTGTTCATGTATCCAGGCTGGTTCCTTCAGTTGCCATTCCATCTTGGTTCAGGTGAATTCTGCCACACTTCATCCACAACAGGTCCTTTAAGGATCCAGGGACCCAATTTCACCCGCAGGGTCAGGTTACCGAGGTCTCTGTTGTAGGGAGAAGGACAGATCCAAAGGAGAAACATTACATACCTCCTTCCCCCTTGCCTACCAAGCAGTGCGCTTGCATCTCCAACCTATCAGTCTCCTACGCATTGCAAGGCAACCATTATGAGGTATGATCAGGCCTGTTACAACCCCTTTCTTCTCCCCAGGTCAATACACCAGCCAGACCCAACCAAACCAAGAGACTTTCAGCCTTCCTATTGGATATATGGCAATGCTCAAGGCAGCTGTGTACCTGTTAGGGATCCAGCTTCTCAGGTTTGGGCCATGAGTCTCATGGGAATTTAGAAAGACCACCTAAAACTCAAATCTTTCCAATGGTTCCAGGCTAGAGCATACATATACCCTAGGATCTATGTTCAGTTGGATGCTGGCACATTTCTGGAGTCTCTGAGGAGTAGAATCTGGTTGATTAGACTCAAAAGGAATAACTGCACAAACTCACACACATGTACTAGACACAGACACACACACACACACACACACACACACACACACACACACAAACAAATACACACAGACAATCATCTTGGAACCCAGATTCAAAGGAGTGCAAATTTTAGAGCCTCCGGTAAGTAATTATTCTTGCTATTGATATCAATGAATAGAGCACAGCAAGAAAAAGTGTTTTTTCAACCCTTGACATTAGGTATTCTCCCTGGATAAGAAGCAAAGTAACCTTGTCAGGAGAATCCATTATTACCCTTGCTGCACATGTGTTGTGATTTCAGTGTTGTTGGAGCTTGTTAGAGGAGGCAAAGGACAGTCAAAATCTGTCTCAATGCTTCAGAACATGACTGGTCATTTTGAGGCAGTTCCCTTAAGAGTCACAATGAGAGAGAAGACTTTCTTTGGATACTTGCTTTCCTTGTACACAAAATCAGGATGCATATGTCTATAGCAATCACTCCAAATCCCTTGTCGGGTTCCAGGGATGTGGCTCTGGAGCAGAAATCTCTTCCAACAAGCCTGTTTCTCTTAACTCCACCGGCTTTCGAGTTTACTGATGACCCAATTTCTGACAGAAAAGGGAAAATAAAACATGAAAGGAAGGAAGAGATAAAAGTAAGGGACACCAGGAGTAAGATTAAGGGAGACAGGAGAGAATGTATATCATAGGGAAGGAATGAAATGGATGATACTCAATTGGCCACAACATAGAATACGTATTATATAAATATATTATATGTGTTATGTGTATCTGAAATAGTCAAATAATCACATAAACCTACTTACTAAAATAAATTAAAAAATAGGCAAACCTAAATAAAGAAATATAGCATCTCACATACAATTCTCTTGAATGGAACAAAGGAAATTTTCAGCAAATACTATTGTATAGAGAGATAAATGCAAAAGGGAATTGATCAAGTAATGTCTCACAAAGGAAAAATAGGATATATCGAGTGTGGCACATACTAAGCACACAATGGCATTTGGACTAAAAAACCCCGTAGGGTGATAAGATCAAGGATCTTAGGATTTAAATCTGCAATGACCCCAAGAATCTGGCTCCAAACCAAAATACATTTTGGCAACCATATATGCAGTTTCAGGCATGTAATTAAGTTCCTTCTCCTAACATCATGTCTTCAAGTGGAAAAGACCCACACAATCCACATCCAGAGAAGGTGTGTAAAGACAGAAACAGAGAAAAGAATCTTAAGAAGCATGAATTGACACAGCCTGCTACCCCTGAAACAAGAGGCAGAAGAGGAAGAATTAAGGGACAACTGGATATTGAAAACCATGAGTGGGGTGGAAATCGTCTAAAATTCTTGCCCCATGAAATTGATTTTTTTTTAATATACTAGGATTCTAATGAGGAGGGAGGACTTAGAACACAAGCAATAACTGATGACATCTCAAACAGCATATTTATAGCGGATATTTACACTGGGCTAAAACAAACTGTCACTGAACACAAACATGAACATCTATGAGGCTTAAAAAAACAGCAACTGAAGCTTCCTTTTCTCCATTCCATAGACATTAAAAGGAAACCATAATAGTGGGGAGTTTGAAAGAAGCCTGTAGTCCCAGTAATCTTGAACACCAAAGAAGCAGTTGGTTTTATCCCAGGAATTAAGGCCCACGAGAGAAACTAATTCAGACCAAGTCCCCAGTACAAATAAGAGAACAATTATAAAATCACACATATAGTCCTGTGTCAGTGGTAAAAACCTTTAACTCAAGAACTATGAAGGAGAGGCAGGCAGATTTCTGTGATTTTGGGGGCTGCCTGATCTACACAGTGAGTGTTGAGACATGAGAGTTACAATGCAGAAACTCTGTCTCAAAAAGAAAAATCCCACAAATTATTATGAATGCCTCCACCTTCTGAAGAAACATATAATTGAGAATTACACTAGTGAATTTAATTATTTGAGTGATCTCCTGATGCCTTTCCAGAAGAAGTCATTCTCAATTTCTTAAGCCTTGTTCTCTTGGGAATATTATGAGTTCTTTCAGAATGAGAAGGAGGATGCATTCTTATATTTTCAGGCACAAAAATTCTGCAAATTTGCATTGAATTACACACATAACCACTCAAAAGATATGTCAGAGTTTAAAGACCAAGACACAAGAATACTGAGATAAAGATTTTTCACATATTAAAACCTACTTTTTTGATGAACAAAAGATTTGAGAACAAAAAACCAGAAGTAGTAACCTGAATGGTGAAGAGGAAAAAATAAAGTCATGTCCCAAATAAGGAAACAAATTAATGGTTCCTTGGCAGGTATCATCACCAAAACTCTTTACAATAAATAGAATTTTTCTACGTGCTTTAGCAATACACTACAGATAGCAGAATAGAGAAGCCAATGAATCAAATGTTGAAAAATGAAGAGATCTTTAGAATCCTGTTACCCTATGTTACTTAGCCCCACATCTTCTGTCTCTTGCGTTATCCTTACCTCTAGCTTGGCCCCCCTGATTTATCCATAAAACAAGGATATACCTTTACCTCCATCCTTGGCATCCCTGTTCTTAGACCAGAAGGTTGTGTTTCAGTGTCAGTTTCCTGAGAGAGATAAGACCAAGGGATGAGAAGGTAGAGAAGACCGAAAAAAATGGTATCTAGGGTCCTAACAGAAGCTGAATTCTTATGCAAGCAAGTTTAAGAAATAAAGAATAAGATATAAAGAAATAAAAGATTAAGAAATAAGAAATAAATAAAACACCTTTTGTACAGTTTTCCAAAAATATAAAATGGTACACTGTCAGGAAAGTTATCAATCAATGGGACAAAGTCAATGGAAAAGCTTATTTAGTAATGATTCACAAAGACAACACACACTATTCCATGTTTTGCACAGATCAAGCATTAGGACTCAGAATCACAGGCCCTTAGTGTGACAATACCTGGGTTCCCAGGATTTGAAGACTCATCTCACCCAACTGCTGGAGACCAGTTCATTACTGACCTTGCCAGAACTAAGTTTCTTCTGTCCACATCAGTGTAACTGGGAATGCTCCAGAGAACAGAAGTCTGGGTCATCTTGTGAGTCTCCAGGATTGGCAGTTTCCAGAAACTGTTTCATAGTGCTTTCAAACTCAGGTTTCAGTTCCCTGGGAGAAGCAGTGAGACCTAAAATCACTCTTGAACCAGTATAACACCATGTCATAGGAAAAGCCAGGAGCCCCAGATCCTCACTGAGCGTCCAGCACATGAAGACACAAAGGAAACCTTCATGTCCCATGTCTTCTATCTGCCTCAGATGTGATGCTTACTCTCAGAGGCCAAGTACACTGGCATCGGTTAGAAACACTGAGAAGCTGCAAAAGCTGCTTCTCTTAGTGAGTTCCAGAGGAATTAAAACCCAGGCTGAAGAAAACTTGAACCTTGCAGACACCACCAGCCCTGACATCCCGTGGAAGCCCTGAACTGTACAATCAAGGTCGACACCTGAGGCTGAAGGGATGACACAATCTCAGTCCCAGTTTCTGGGAAACATAAGATGCAGAAATACCCGAACCCCAGACATAGATTCACCTTAGGTATCTTCAACTCCCAGTCCCCCAAGCCAGACACCACAATTTACTCCCAGACCTCAAGACAGTTATTATTTCCTCAGACCCACCTCCTGGACTTAAAATATCACAAGCTTCCTGAACATTAGGGAGCCTGCTCAGAGCGGCATCTGAGTTCCCTCATAATCCTAATTCCAGGTAGCCAGGCAAGAAAAGGGCTCAAACATAAGAACCAGTGACCTCGAGGCAAAAGGACCAAATAATTGTTTCTGTCACCAGGATTGGCCTGTAAGGAGGTCAACGTGTGGTCTGAACAAGTGCTAATGAGGCAAAGGGATGCATTCTAACTTTCATCAGCAGATATTGTGAGGTAACAGTGCTTTGCACTATGTGCCTTGACAACACTTGAATCATTGTTCTACATGTGATGCAATCAGCTAACACTGTTGCTAAGCATGGGGTGGCAGGGAGTTGGATTGAACTAAATAGATTTCTGCAGGTGCACAGTAGCATTACCAGCTTCTATGTTACTCTGTGGGGCAGGGACAAAGTCAATCTTAGCCTATTGGCAGACCTCCATCATTGAGAAAAACAAACATAGGTCATTACATAGCATAATCAATAGCCTGCTGCTCAATTCGACCCGTCCCGAAGGGAATTTTAAATACGGTAAATACAGAATGCGTGATTTAGCAGCACATATACTAAAACTGGAATGATACAGAGACGATGAGTATGTCCCTTGTGCAAGACGTTTTCCACATTTTTTAAAAGAAAAAAGTAAAGAGCACTCAAAACTTTGAAAATATGCCAACAGATTCCTCAAAGGCATTGCATAAGATACATTACTCTGTTTGCTATTTTCAAATAGCTGTATGCTTCATTCCTCCATGAAATAATGGCTATGATTCATGGAGTATTATCTAAAATTATATAAGCTGGTGTGTAACACCATCTTGTGGTGAGAAAACTGACACTTGCTGGGTTTGTTGGGATGCTCCTTTAATCTCAGCCCTCAGTATGCAGAAGCAGTTGGATCTCTTGATAGTTTGAGGCCACCCTTGCCTACGTATTGACTTCCAACTGTATCAAGGGTACAAAGAGACACACTGTCTGAAATAAGTGAGTAAATAAATATGTAAATAAAAGAACATATAATTGGAGGAATATAGAGAAGAATAAAAGAATAATAAACTAAATAATACAACATTTAATTTTTTTTAAAAGAACAAATAGAAAACTGAAGCTTAGAGAGATTTCCCTACTTCAAACTATAAATCTAGCAACAGTATTAATTTATGCTTTCACCGATAAGGTCTCTATGGAATCCAGGCTGCTCATGAACTTCTAGATGGAATTGAGCTTTCTGCCTCAGACCTGTAAATAACTGTACCTGTTTAAAAGGATCAGGCTCAGAAATACTTGGCCACTGGGTCATAACCATAAATATGTTCCCACTCCTTAGTTAATTTACTCCCACTTCAGATGTATCTAGAAATATCTTATCTTATTCAAACCTGTTAATCATTCTTATATCTGTATCTCTCCTTGTTTATGGCATTTTTACAAAGATTTGTTTGTTTTCATGAAAAGCACTCATATATCTCAGTCCCTGAACTTCTGGCCCTCAAGTTTCTGCCTCATAAGTGGTAGGATTTCAGGCGAGTGCCTCCATACAGAGCACTCTTGTGATAATATCTGAATCAAAAGTCTTTTACTACCTCCTGGAAGGAAGGTATCATCTAGTGATTTACAAAAAGTTACCTCCATAAAACAAAAACGTTGCAAATTTATCAGATATTAAAGTACTCTAGTTAACAAGACGTCCCTAAGATCCTAGAGAGTAGCATTTTCTCTTATTCATATGTTATTAAATATAAAACAGAAAGTGGCATCTGTTCCCTTGTGTAGTCAATTATATGACAACCATTCAATGAATTCTATGACATAAAAAACTGATCATCTCATTAGACGGTGAGAAATATTTTCACTAAATCCTACACTTCTTTATGATAAAATATTTTGAGAGATATGGGATACAAAGGCCACACTTAAATATTCTAAAGGCAATTTACAGCAAACCTACAGAGAATATCAAATTAAAGGGAGACAAACACAAAGGAATTCCTCTAAAATCATTAACAAGGCAAGGTTGTCCCCTCTGTCCATACCTACTCAATAGAGTATATGAAGTTCAAGATTGAAGGGGTAAGACAAAAGAAGGGCAGAGAGGGAATATGTATTGGGAAATAAGAAATATATATATATATACACACACGCACACGCACACACAGACACACACATATGTATACACGTACATATATATAATAAGATTGTATACATAAGTAACCCCCAAACTCAACCAGATAACTCCTATAACTTGTAAACTCCTTCAATGAAGTGACAACCTATAAGATCTACTCAAAAAATCTGTTAGCCTCCAATACATAAATGAAAAATGGATCAAGAAAGAAATCACGGAAACAACACTTCTCACAATGCCTACAAATAACGTATGGTATCTTGGGTGACTCTAACCAACCAGGTTTGAGACTTGAATGTCAGAAAAATTTATGTCCTTGAAAAGGGAAATTGAAGAAGATTTTAGAAGATAGAAAGATATCCCATGCTCCAGGGTTGGTGGGCTTTACACAGTAAACTACACATTTTACCAAAAGCATTTGACAGATTCAGTTCCATCCCTATCAAAATCCCAATACAATTCTTTACAGTCCTAATAAAGGCAATACTCACTTACATATGGAAAATGAAACAACAAAAAATTAGAATAACAAAAGTAATCCTGAAAAATAAAAGAACTTCTGGAGGTACCGACTTCTTGGATGTTAAGATGTATTACAGAACCATAGCAATGAAAGGATCATGGTATTTACTTAAAAACAAACATGAGGATCAATGGAACTGAATCAAGGATACAGAATGTCATGGGCTAATTTCTCCTTTTATCCTTAAGGAAGATGCATATGTCCATGTCACTACAACTCCTATAAGGGTGATAGGGATACAGCTCTGGAGCAGAAATATTGTGTCTCAAATCAGGATCCCTGAACTCCACCTGTAGCCAAGCTAAAAGAGATCCTAATATCTGACAAAAAATTAATGAAATGAGGACAAACAAGAAAAAGTAAGAGAGAATAGGAGACATACAATGATTAGCAAGAAGGGATTCAGGATGGTAGGGAGGGAGTAATATGGATAAAATACATAGGACCATAAGGCTGTGTTGCTCAGGCAAACTGGGCACAGACTTGAAGTGATGATGTTCAGCTTGTGTAGTTCTTGGATGTAAGGTTTGTGGGCTTACTGATAAGCATAATACAAAACCTAGTGTGATTGTGGGTGTCCTAGTGAACAATGGCATGTATATTATGTTCCCCTTTTCAACCCAGATTCATTCACAGATACAAAGTCCCTTGCAAAGAAATACAGTCCTGAGGTGGCAGCCTCCAGACATGGGAGGCTATGCTTCCTGCTTGGAGCAAGCCAAACCATGTTGTGCTGGGCCTACTGTGTGGCAGGCCCACCTGGAGTCTGCTTTTCCCAACAGCTCTCCAGGGCCAACAGGTTAGCAGGAGATCGGAGATAGTACTGTCTAGCAAGGAACGTGCTGGGCATGTCCACTGAAACACAGGGACCAGCTGGCAGACCTGCGAAACAATTTCACTTGATGAGAGTAGTGCACCAAGAATGTCAACTACCTTGTGCCTTGGGAAAACTCTGATAGAATTTCCTGAGCAAAGCATAACAAAACAACACAACAAAAACGAAAGCAAAAATCAAGAAACAGAAAACTTAAAAATGACTACAGAATTCAAGTTGGCAGCATACCTTACAGGCCAGGCATCGAGAGAGATGACTCTCTAATTGCAGTCCACTACAGGGTATTCCAGAAAGGTCGTATCCGCCTGCTAGTAGGTAAGAGGACTCAGGGCAGGGGTGCAGGTACAGGTGGAAATGGGTGATAAGTTTAGAACCCGTGGGTCACAGAACAAGCTGGCTCCTCAATTTCTCTACCCTGAGATACTCCATTCAATTCAGTGAAACTGAGGACACAGAAGTTGTTGTATAGGTCCTAAGGAATGCTACAGAAAACACATGACAATCTGTAACACAGAGTAGCATTCTCAGAAACAAACAGAAAAAGGATCTGGGGCCCGAGGACTGGACATCGCCCTTTTATGGTGCATCAGCACATTATGACATGGACCTACCCAGAGATCCTGGTGAATTTTACTTGACTCTGCCCACCTGGATAACCACTAAGGCTGTCAGACAAGAATTGGGTGTGCTAATACTCAGTGAATCTGCTGATATCCAAGCTTTGAGATCAAAGAGGCCTGCCAAGACAGCCTCAGGCTAAGCTGGTCTTTAGGGAAGCTAGGAGGTGGTGTCACAGATATCTGGTCACATGAGAAGTTGAGCAGATACCACACCGAAGACAATATCCCATCTCAATGGGGCTATAGACTCAGAACTGCTTTCCGTCCAGGTAAAAACCTCTCAGCATAGAAAGGGCAACGTTCAAGGCTACTAGGTGTACCGGTGAGGTCTCCCATTGATTGGGTTTGATCTCTAAGTCTGATGGAAGTTGAGAAAGGGCCAAAAACCTCAAGTCTACATGCCCATGGATCCAGACTGGATCCTTTACCTACCATTCTGTCTGAGTTCAGGTGAATTCTGCCATGCTTCAACCACAACATGGGCTATAAAGGTCTAAGCACCCAATTTCACCTAAAGAGACAGGAGGCCTCGGATCCTGTTGTGGGGAGGACAGGTCTAAAGGAGAAACCTTATATGTCTCCTGACACTTTGCCTACCAAGCAGTGGGCTTGCATTCCCACCCTATCATTCTCCTAGGCATTGCCAGTCAACCATTATGAGCTATCACCACATCTGTCACAACCTCTTTCCTCTCCCCAGGCAATAACCCAGACCCAACTAAACCAAAAGCACCCTTCATTCTACCTAATGAAAATAGGCCAAAACTCAAAGCAGCTGTGTTTACCTGTGAGGGTTCAAGGTACTCAGGTCTGAGCCCTGAGTCTAATGGGAATAAAGAAAGACTGCCTGAACCTTAAATCTTCTTGTCAATAGATTTAGGCACAGGCTGGATTTAAGTGTTTCTTACTAATCAAGCAAAATGAGAATTTACCTTTTGAAGGGAAATTTAAATCAGAATTTCATCAATATACATGTTTAAGATCATACTAAATACTATTTGCAAATACAAAGTTAACATCATTGGATGAATTCATAAAGACTATCTCTCTTTTTCCCCCCTCATGATGTACCTAAAGTAATTCTTCCTAAAATAATAAAAAATAAAAATCCCACATAAGGCAGAAATCACTGATTCAAGATGCAATTAGTAAATACCATTTGTTTATATATGCCCTAGTAATAAAAATCATATGGTTTGTAAAAAATAAACAATAAATTTGTTAAAATGGTTAACTGAGTTTACATTTTATAGTCTTCTTGAAATAACATTCTATACTCTTGTTAAACTAAAAGAACACTCACAAATATATAAATTAGCTTTAGAGTCACTGTTGACTTTAAGAAAATTTTTTTTATATCTTCAAATTAGTAATTTCTCTAAAAAAAGTAACAAGAAGTTAAATCTGCTAGGAATCGAAAGAAGCCAGACTAACTGGTAAAAGTAAGACATTCTTGCACCAGAAGTGAGGAATTCCTGGATGAAATCTATTTTACCCAATAGAACTATTATTTGCAACCAATTTTATGACTTTACTTAAAAAAAGAAAACAGTAGTAATAAAATCCACATTTACGACATAGATGAGAAAACGATATTCACACTGACAGAAAACCACATGGATTTTGTTCAACAGACCCTACATTTTAAAAGTAAATTAGTCTTGTACTGACATATTACCTGACACCCGAGCTACCTATGAATTATATGGGCTGTGAAAACTGGCATGGATTTCATCAATACTCCACTAGACTACATTTGTCCCTCAATAAATGAATCCAATCCTTTCTTCAAGCAAGCCATTCACTAAATGCTCCTTGTATGCGGCTTTGCTAGAAAGAAAGACAGCAAGGTGAGGGGAATGAATAATACAGGAGTTTCCCTACAGAAGAAAGGAAAAGATATTTTAAGGTCTGCTCAAATAAAATGGGAATTTTATCTTCCAGGCTTGCCACTGCCCATGCGGTATGGCCCCGGGACACTCCCGCCCAACCACTGACTCCTAGGCCTGCCGGTGCCCATTCCACTGTGTTGCTATATATATTTTGATATTTCCCAAGTATTCACAAGGAGAAGGGTAAGTAATTCATTTCACTGAACAGATGCTGTCCACACAGTTACCAATATCAGCCAATATTCTCAGACACAATAATAGACAATTTTACTGACTAAAGAATATACTTAATTCTCTGCTCCCTGCACGATAACCAGTATTATTATGGGCTCCTGAGTATGGTTGTGACTGAATTAGAATGTGCCATAGACCAATCATAACTCCTTGTTCTAAAATAAGATGAAAATCAACAGATGTACTGTCGTTCATCAACTACATACACGATTCCATTTGCCATGTCTTCTGTATATTATGCGGCATGGCTTTGTCTATAGGGGACATACACAGTATGCACGGTCACTTGCTATTACATGGACATTTTAACCTCCATTCACTACCATTGATTACAATTAACTAATGATTTTATATGAGCAGAAAAAGATTAGAAAATTACACTAATAAGATCACATGCCTGTGATCATTGCACTGTATAACCTGTGTCATAATAGGCTCCACATCAGAGTTGTGATTGAATGAGGCTTCTACTATATAACAATATTTGTTTCTTGTTTAAACTTTAAAGGGATAAGTAGGAGAGGTGCTGATCTACATCTACAACAAACATAGCATATTCCCTCTCCCTCACCTTCTGACACTTGCCTTCCAATCTACATGAAGAATAATTTATGAATGATCACCAGTAATTTGAGAGCTTCCTGAACCCCAGTTTCAATTTTACATTAAAATTAGGTCCTTTGGTACTCATTCTCCTACCTGTAATTAGGGAGCAACTTGCCATGGAGGAACACATGACCTAAAAAGTGATGTTTCAAGGGATTTCTTGACCTGGATCCTGGCATTCTTCCTGAGGAACATGACTAACATGGAGTTAAGTAACATCAGATTAAAATTGAATCAACTATTTCAGGCATCCTATTTCCTAGGTATGCAACAAAAAGAAACTGTTCCTATTTCATTGGTTTTGAAGCCCCTTTCAGTCCCTGCATGGAGTTCCCTGTTCTGTAATTTTCAATATGAATAATAACACATTATTTTACTTTTGCATAATGCACATCTTTTATCTGTTCATGATATCTAGTCAGCAAATCAAGGTACAGTGCTCCTAAATCCGTGTGGTAGTAATACACATGAGTTTTTCTTTCAAAAACAATGTCTGACAGGTAGGTGAATAAAGTGTTAAATTACAACTCTTCTAATGGAAGACATTTAAAAATGCAAAAAAAGGAAAAAAGAAAGAAAAAAGTAAATAAAGAAGGAATACAAGCAAATGAAAGATGAGGAAAAAATAAATTTGAGTGAGTGAAAAATTAATGATAATGGGAAATTGTTAAGGAGGTATGGATATGGGAAAGAAGAATGAAATAAGAATGTATGAATGTAAACAAGGACTGATGATTGCAAATGTTGGATTATGTATTTTGTGGTGTATATTTCAAGAAATGTGCTTTCAATGAGTGTAGAGATCAGAGAAAGCAGCTTGGATCTGTGATTGGGTGTGTGTCACATTTTGGATCCCTCAGTTTTCTGATAGGAAGACAAGAAAGGACCCCAGGCATGCCCACCCTTTTCAATGCCCTATATGCACTCCCGGGTGATTCCTCTTTTGCTTCCCTGCTAATCAAAACCACAAAGGACACTAGGAACTGAGATTTCTTCCCAGCTAAGACAAGAATTCTAGACTTTTGCATGCCTCAGGAGATGGCACTGCTTAATGGAGTCAAAGGACCATAAATCCCCAAGGATATAGTGGACAATTGCCATGTTTTGGAGGAAGCAGGCCGCCCTCATCTCAAGGAATGAAAAGAAATCGAAAAGAAAGCAGTGTGTGCTTCACCAACACAATTCTGATTTATGGCAATATTTCACCAGGAATATCCTGTTGCTTTTCACCTATAATATTTATCCTAGTAATGTAAAAGGAGCAAAAGAAATACTACATCTCAAAAGCTCCATGCCAGTTTGACCAAGAGACTTGACCCAGAGCATGTCATTGTGTTGCTAGTCAATTATGGTCTCATACTCTACCACCATCAAATCCAGGTGCGCATGCCACAGCGACTCCAGTCACTTATGACCCATCAATTTATACTTAGTAACATTTTTCAAAGTGCACAAGACTGTCTAAAAGTGGTAGCTTCTTTGACATTTACTGCCACACATTTACCTACTATGCATATAATAATGCACACATTTAAGTGAAAAAATTGAGTTGTCAGATGAATAGATATTTAGGCACTTATCTATAATTCGGACTCTCCCATTCTCACTCCGCAATAATGGAGATCAACACCACTGTTGTGCTTCTACCTTAGTCACCGTCTTTCAACTCAAATGAAAACAATATCAACTCATTCTGTCTTATTTGTAGGATGTGAACCACATGGTGCAAATCTGTAGAAAAACTGTTTGAATTCTATTTCCAGCAAAGACATAGATACCTTTACACAGTCACATGTATACACACCCACACTCACATATGATATATAAAGTGGCATCCAAGCACTCAAGAACAAATGCACACGTGTACCTTGCAATATTTAAGAAGGACAGATACTTATAATTGGATTCCTTGGATATTGTAATTACCATGTGGGGAGTACATTTCATATCTAAAACACCTAACTCCTGAGACTTTAGAGTCTAAATCCTTCTATTCTGATAGTTGGTGATATTCAGAGCAAAAGACCACTTTCTCTGCTCAACTTTGAGCCACAATATAATCACTCTTCCCACATGGTAATGACACTATGAATTCAGGCTTCTAGATGCTATCAGATAGAAGATATTTGGCAATTGCCATATTAGATAGAATACCTATCTCCTTAACCAGGAACTATTTTAAGAACTAGCTTCAAATCATGAAGAAATATACACAGTGGAAAACTCACCCTGCTGCGGACTTCTTTAGCTTCTTATTCCATAGTGGTCAGTATTTTCACAGACCATAGTGTATGTCATCAAGAATTCCTGCCTTGGGTTCTAGTGCTAGCTCCAGAATATCTTCTAAGGCTTTGGCTATAGCTTGATTTGAAGAATCAATGCCAGCATATAATGAAATGAAAGACTGTAGAGGATAATAATCTTGAGAAAGTAACATAGCCAAAGAAATCACTGCATTCCAGTTGTCTCATGCTTTTTGGTCAGATGATAAAGCAACAGAGGAATCACATTGGAATTTCCATACAACCATCACAAGTTGTCACAATCTAGAAATGTTCTTAGTGCTACTAAAATCCCACTTACTCATAACATATCAGGATATACTTCTTTACTTTTTCCACAGGTTATAAGTTTCTTTATGAGTTGATATCTATTTATTTTTCCTATCACACAGTTATGTCATGTCTCTAGATCCTAAGACATTTATTGCCAAAATCTAACACTCCTTCAGATAAAACAATTGGAGAGATTGGAGATGCATTCTATATCTAAACAAAATACAGGCAATTTCCAGCAAGACCTCTGCCAACATCAAATTAAACGGAGAGAGAGTCAAAATAATTCTACTAAAATTTGGAACAAGAAACAGTTGTCCCCTCTCTGCATACATATTCAATAGTACTCTAAAAAGGAAAAACTCTAGCGGATAAACATCTTCAATGAGGTGGTTGTCTACAAGATTAACTTAAAAAGTCTTTACCTCCCATAGACACAAAGGACAGATGGACAGAGTAAGAATTCAGGGAAACAACACCTTTACAAAACCTACAAACAACACCCGGTATATTGGGGTGTCTCTAATCAAGCAATTGGAAGACTTGAATGACAAATATATTTTTCCTCGAAGATGGAAATTGAATAAGAGCTCACAGGATGGAAATATAGCCCATGCTGCTTGTTTGGTACGATTGGTATAGTAAAAATGGGCATTTTATGGGAAGAAATCTGCACATTCTATGTAATCTTTAGCAAAATACTTAAAGAAAGGAAACGTAAAGAAATGTTCAACATCCTTAGTGATCTGAGATAGCTCTCTAGGTGCAGTCCATTACAGGGGTTCCCAACAAGTTTGTATGGGTATACAAGTGGGTGAGGGTGTTCCATGTTGGGATGGCAGAAGAAGAAAGTATGGTTGATAGGCTCAAAAGCTATGAGTAACAGAATGCAGGGGCTGCACTATTGTACTTCCCTAAGATACAACTCTCAATTATGGTCACATGGAAGGTGCAAAAGCTGCTTAAAACTCCAAAGGGAATGCTGTAGAATATCTATGATCTATGCCAATGAATAATGCAGCACGGAGTCCTCAAACCAGTTAATAGAAGCTCAAGGCCAGTCTGGTCTGCATGAGATCCCGATTTCAAATGAAAAAAAAATCCTACCTCTTACAATCTATTCTCTTACAAAATGCAACATCCATTAAATTAAACTGATGCAATGGCAATTCAAAGAAATGTCAACCCACTGAGTATACATGACAATTGCATGTTTTTAAAATTTTTGAAGTATTTTTCACCTTTTATCATACCTGATTTTTGATTTGATCTCTGAAAACCTCATGTGCAGTTTACACAAAGAAAAATATATCTTTCTTTTTTCTTTTTCCTGCATGTTTTCCTTCCCACAATGATCAACAACTCTGACTATTCTGCCTTGAAACTCAGGAACTGGGGATTTGGATCAGGGACAGGCTTGCATTCATGAGGACACTGGTTAATTCTCCATGACTGGAAACAAACTACTGACTGTTTAAGTATTATTTTTATATGATTTCTTACTTTTCAAACTGTCTCATAAATATAGTCTATTTTGGTCTTTTCTGCCATCTCCCCAAGCCCTCTACGTGGATGAAAGTGTTTTTCCTACACTCCATGTGATTAATTACTTCTGCAATCTATGGTGAGTTCCATTAGGACAGGTGCCTAACGCTAACTCCCTTGCTCTTAACTTATGTCTTTTCACAACTAGGAACTAAAGTTCATTGCCAACTATAGGAATGAATGTTTGGATTCTAAAAGTCTATGAGAACTTCAGATATCGCAGTGGAAACATTCTGCCATCATACACTCCTTTGATGTATTCCTATGATCAATCAGGACCAACCACATCTTTTCAGAAATTTTTTGAAGGAACCAAGTCAATTCTTATGGGCTAAACACAGCTGGAGGAATCTAGTAACATGTGAAGTGTAATTGACTCCTATTAAACCAGGGTTTCTCTGCCATCCTAGTACCTGAGTTGTGTCTAGGATGGAGAGGATGATGATATTCAAGAAGGTTTGCTCCCTGCTACTGTAGAGCTTCGACATCCTCTGACTTTCAACAAACCAATGTTCAGTTCTCCTCCTGGGGTCCAACATCATGGATTCTATAAGGGTGTCTTCCAAGTCGGGACTTAAACCCACTGGGTAAAGAGCCTGGTCAGAGGCCATCTAGAAGTCAGCTAGGAAATCTGTTCCTAAATTCAGAAGACTTCCCTACTCATGCTACCCGGTGAAGACCCAGCAGAGCAAGGCACAAGAGGCTCAGTTAAGGCCAGTGATCCCTGGGTGCCCAGGGGACTCAGCTCGCATTGGACATCATGGGCAGCTATGTTCTTGAGTGGGCCCAGAGCGTTTCAAGTAGAAAGTAAGGAAGGTGCTCCACTCAAGAAAGAGGTCCTCTTGAGGAACCAGGCCGGTTGGCCTAAATCCTGATGGCTAGTGGCTGCAATTGTTCACAGGCAGCCAGGCAGAGAGGATGGAGCCTGTCACAGATCAAGGCTGGGGCTAGGCACCATGTGAGCTTGGGTTCCAGACGGCAAGTGGCAGCAGCAACCAGTGGACAGGGGAGAATGAGCCTGAGGCCCCAGCCAGGACCCTCTGAGCACCACTTTCTGATAAGTGGAAGAGGCCAGGGCTGAGTTGGGAGGGTCCGAGGGGCACCGTCACTGCCCTTCACGTTCTGCCCAGCAGACTCACGTGGACACCACTACCCTACTACAAGCCAGGCCTATGTGTGGGCTGCATCCCTGTCGAGCGCAGCAAGAAAGGAGGCAGCAAAGCAATTCCCTTGAGAGGAAGTGGCTGCAGAAGACACTCAACCCCCTTGCCTATTACCAGGTCTGCAAGGCGTATTTTGACCCATGGATCTACTCACAAGCATGCATGGCTGTTCAGGCTGGAGCACGATGGGGTGTCCATGACTCACAAACCGCTCTTGTCCCTGGGGTTACCCCGGAGGTGCCACCTCTGGCTTCAGGCATTTTTGCCATTTGGAGCTGCTGCTTAGCTCGCTTCATACTCTGCAAGGGATTCAGGGTCGCAAGCCACACCCCATTGTGATCACCATTAGACCCAAATTTTCCAGCTCACCCATGTGGAGCTACTAAATTTCCCCATTGTGGAAGTCTAGCTATGATAGGCTGCGGAGTTCTGGGACTTCAGACCACCACAGGACGCTCACCATAGGACTATCAGGATCCACACTCCAAGTTGGATGAGGGGGCACAACCTGGCAGATCAGTAAAGAAGTGGCCCAACTAATACACATTGCTCAAAGCTAGTATCCTTCACCCTCTCCTGGCTGGCCAAGTAAGGGCAAAAAAATTCTACAGTCAGAGGCCACTCTAGGATTCTCCCAACCCCAGGGACATTATATAATGGGCAACACTCTGTACTTTACTCCTTAGGGAGCACAACATTGGCTGTGGCCTTTCTCCCAAGTGGAGGTAGCCATGAAGAGGAGAAAAGAAAGGAAGCAGTGAAGAGAAGAGAAGAGAAGAGAAGAGAAGAGAAGAGAAGAGAAGAGAAGAGACGAGAAGAGAAGGGAAGAGAGGAGAAGAAAGAAGGGAAGAGAAGGGAAGAAGCATAGAAGAACACGTCAACTCAGCTTGAACATTTCAGTTAGGTTAGGATATCTCTTTGGAGCTGCAACACTAGGGTAGTTCTCCCCTCAGAGCAGAGCTGAGAGGAGATTGTTACATTGGAACATTTCAGTTCAGGTGGGAAAGCCTTCTCTGCCTCAAAGCTGCCAGCGCTGTGTGACTCCTGCCTTCCTGAATGACAGGATAACTTCTTATAGGGCACTCCTTCCAAAGAGCTGTGAGAGCTGTGTGTCTCCTGCCTTGCAGAATGTCAGGATACCCATGCCTGTGGAGTCATTTTCCCCACCTCAGAACAGGTTGCTCCCTGGGCTTCCAAATGCCCCACATTTCTATTTCTGTCCAACCTGAAAATAAAACACTTTCACTGGGTTGCTACTCTTGTACATCAGTTCTAACAGGGATAACAATGGAATTGAGAGATTGTGTTTTCTCGGGTACTTGGTAAGGTATTTTAGACACTTCCTGGCCTAGGGAGACTGAACTAAACAAGAAGGTCGCTATGCATTAAATTCCTTAGAAATCTTATGAGAAAATATCCCCATGTCCTTTCATATAGGAAGCAGTCTCTCCATCGTCCTATGCTCTGATATGAAAACCAGAAAAAGTGTGCATCACTAAAACATTCTGGCTCACTACACTAATTTATGTAGAATCCCATGATGGATTGAAATTACAGCCCCATACTGGTCCCTCCTTTGAACAAAACCTCAATTTACTGCCCACCAAATGAATCCCAACTGAGTACACAGTCATTACTTTAGGCTATTCTGTCAAGAGATGAATCTCCCAGAGACAATAAATGGGAGGGAGGTAGTATTAAAGGTTGTACAGCATTCTTATATCAAAGTAACTGAGACACTAGCTAATTGGAATGGCTCCATTTTAATAACCCCAGATAACATCAATAGAGAGAATGGAACACAATCGTTAGAAGAAATAGATTCCAGAATCATCAGGAAAAAAAAAAAAAAATGACTCAGGGCCCGGAGGCATAATCAAGATTTTTCAATAGGCAACTGAAACACCCTCACTTTAACATTGGAAAAGGACCCTCCAAGGTCATTGGGACACCAGGTTCAAGTGGGAGCCACAATGCAGTCTTCTCATGTGGTAATGACAATGTAAATTCAGGCTTTTAGAGACATTCAGATAGAAGAAGTTGAACAGCTTCCTTACAAGAAGGAATGACTACCTCCTTTACCAGAAACTAATCTAAGGAATAGCTTCAAATCTTGTTGAAGAAATTTACCCAATATAAAAATCACCCTGTTGTGGACATCTTAGCTTCCTACTCCATACTGATTAGCTTTTCCACAGACTGTACCTATGTCATCAGGTATCCCTGCCTTGGGTTCTACTGCTAGCTCCAGGGCAGATTCCAGGGCTTGGGCTGTGGCTTGAGTGGAAGAATCACCACCAGCATATACTGACATGAAAAGTTGTAGAGGACACTTATCTTGAAAAGTAACATATCCAAAGAAGACATTTCAACTTACCTGTCCCATTTTTGTTGTCCAGATGAGAAGGGACCTCAAGAATCTCCCTGGGTTTTCCTGGCAACCATTATGATCTCACAGGTTATCACAATCTACTACTGTTCTCAGTACTACTAAAACCCCACCTACTCATGACACATCAGTATATATGTCTTTATATTATCCACAGAACATATTCCTTTATGAGTTGGGAACTATTTATTTTTCCTATCACACTTTTACCTACAAACACTAGTATATCATACAACCAAGCTGATACAATACTATGCCATTCATTATATTGATGAGCACTTAGATATATTTCTTGCTCCAATACCACCAGACTGGAGACTAAACAACATTCTTGTGCTGTTACCTTGCTCAGCTGCCCCCATCTCGAAAAAAAAACCAAGTTCCTCAAATTCTCAGATATCCTCCTTTATTAGTGGAACTGAACCCAAGCACCAAGGTGCAATTCAGTGAAGTTGGTATTTGTATGTTTCTTCTTTTTCTTTTAGCATAGATTTAATAAATAAATAAAAAATTGATGCAGATCAAGTAAACTGGGTTTACCACCAGAATCTAGTTTTATTATAAAAGTTTGCAGAAAAGAAAAACTTTCTCATCTTTATTGACACCTTTTTTTGCACCACATTCATTCTGCATGTTTTTAAGTATTTAACTTATTTTTATTACCTCATATAATAAATCCAGAACATCTTTCCCCTCCCACCATATCCACCAGCTCCTTCCATCTCCCCTCACTAGCAGATCTACCCCTTGTGCTCTCTGCTACTACTCAGAAGATAGAAGTCTCCCCCAAGGATTAAAACTCAGATACAGGCATTATTAGGGAGAATTTGGGATCAAATTATGCTATTACATTATATTTTTTCCTCATAATAGTATCTTCAAAAGGCCAATGTGTGGTGATGTGTCCTTCTAAAAGCCGATTTGGACAATGTGCAACTTCTCCAAGTCTGCTGTTTCTTTATGTAACTCCTGAAAATATAACGGACAAAATCTTCACTTTTGAAAGAGTGCAGTTTGAGTCTCTCTAGAAAAACCTAGCTAGCTGTGTTTTCCCCATCTGAGAAGAAGGTCTCACCATAAAACATACTTTTTATAGGACCTGCATTAAACAAATTGAAAAATAAGGGACAAAAGGTGAAATACATTGCTGTCATGTAACTTTTGTGAGTATGAGTTTGTTAAAAAAGACACCATGCTTTTCACAGGAAAGGCAGGTCATTCAGAAGTGAGAAGTTGCTCAAAGTTATATCCTTTTGCATATCTTTTAGAATGTGAATATGTTTGGTGGACTCTTGGAGAACTTCTCCCAAGCATAGGAGGGTGACATTAGGTAGATGGTTATCAACTGGAATGCTTATTTGGTTTTATTAGCAGTGCAAATGTCCTTTGAAGTAATGCGTCTTCAATGTGCCAATGTCCCTTGTTGTCAATATGTGTTCAGAAGAGCTACAGTTCATGAAAGCAGTCCCATCTTCCAGAATCACTAAATGCCCAGAGAGAATTTTTTTGGCAGTACAAAAAACATTGGAAGAAGGTTTCACAGAAACATATGAATCTGCTCATTTATAGCCATGATTTTAATTTTAGTAAACACATCTACAATGACTGCCTATGAATGATGATTTTCATGACAGAACATCAGGAAAGGTGTTACTTGGGAAAAGAAGTCAGTTGACAGAGCAAGTGACAAATTAAATAAATTATATTAAGCTTTATGTAACATTAAATGTCCCCAGAGAGATTATCAGAGTCACATTTTCTTTATTTTCAAAAAAACTGAGTAATGACACTGCTACTGAGAGATGTTTATTTAAGATGCTATAATATTCTACACAATTATGAAAGCTTATCTTATGTTTTGGTTTCAGAAATTTTCCTGAAATGACTTAGAAGTGTGCAGTACTTTGTTACTGCATACAAGTAGATTTGTCAGGTAGTATAAAATCACAGCATTATTTGCAAAATACACATCAATGTTACACTAAGCAATTGTGTACCAAAAATATCATGGAGCACATATTATGTGATTTCAATGCTTTTTTCTAAATGAATTATTATCACAGGGTTGTGTTCAAAAAGCAAGATAATTGGACAGTTGGGTATGGATAATAGTAAAGCTGATTTATGCTGTTGTACTTTATTGAAAATCTCACTTTGGATTGGGGTATGGCTCTCCAGTTTTCAGACCCAAGTATGCTTTTTAAAATCTCAATGTCTGCTTTCATGGAATCTACCTGACACTGATGGCTGAAGACGAGAGCAGAACAGATCATTTCAAAAACATTAGGTTTTATGTGAACCTTTTGGTATCTCAAGATTTGTTAAGTTTATTTGGTTTAATTAAATATCTATAAAATTCAGTAAAAAAAGTTAACTTAATACTCATAACATGAATGATAGTAAAAACATCTTTGCATTGGTAATCTTGAAGCAACTATGTGTCATGATGCCATTTTGGGAGATTAGGAATTTGTGTCTTGCCAATATCTTTTTCCCAACACAATGCTTTTATTAATTTCTAGAGTTTCATACATTCTTGCACACCCATGCCCTCAAAAGAAAGAAAAGAGAGAAGGAAGGAAATAAGGAAGTAAGAAATAAAGAAAGGAAGGAAGAAAGAAAGAAAGAAAGAAAGAAAGAAAGAAAGGAAGGAAGGAAGGAAGGAAGGAAGGAAGGAAGGAAGAAAGAAATAAAGATTGAAAGTTTCATCAAGCCTGTTTGGCAGGAGCCATGGTTCTTGTGAATATCCTTGATATTTGCTGATGGTGACAGGCAGCTGGGATCATGAAAACCTTTGTCCTTCATTAGATTGAGATTAATCAACACAAAGTTCAACCTGAAGTTGGAGCTCAAAACAGAGAAGGACAGAAACATTCACTAGGCACCCCGTCATTGCAGGCACCATGATTCTGCAGGTACCATGGCATACCACAGGTACCAGCTACCCTATATGGAAGATGCTTTCCCCCATGTAATCTCTCATACTGAAGGCTCTGAAATACCCTTGAGACACCTAGAGTTCACACAGGAGCCAGGTTATCATGCAGGTACCCTATCATCCAGGCACTGGATATCATTCAGGCACCTGACCATCCCACAGCCACCTGGACTTCACAGTGGAAACCTGGCATTCCAACCAATCAACACCCGAGGTAATATGGCATTTCAAAGAGTCCTGAACATCCCTGAAACATCATGCCAGAGATATCCAGATAGCTTAGTGTTTGTAATTCTATGTAAGTATATCCTAAGAGTCCATTTTTGATTTCTGCAAAAAATATATCTTTTGTTAGAGGAATAGGAAGGTGCATGTGAAATTCCTTTGGAATTGTGATGCCATATTCATAAATAATAATATGATTATTCCCACACTGTGTACTTAAATATCTTTACTTAAATTAGAGGATATTAGGTAGTATTATATGCCTAAAATGTTTCATTTTTTGTTGACTTGCTATTTTACA